>OY776116.1:41696399-42166399 GCA_963675035.1 Allygus modestus | reverse complement strand
CAAAGTGCTAAAACACAGTACGTTGTCCAATGTTATCCTTATGGAGAATAAATAAAATTTGATATCTCGATTATTTATGAATGTATATTGATGAAACTTGGTATGTGGCTTCATGTAGTACTGGTATATTGATATTTGCACAAAAAATTGATTTTTAGCGAATTTCCCCTATCGGGAAGAAGCTATTACCGTAGTCGGCATGGTAAGACCTAGGCCCGGGACCATGATAACTTTTCGTTTTGAGGTCCCCAGACCCCAAAAACACCATTCGTTCGAAACTGTATATATATATATATATATATATATATATATATATATATATATATATATATATTTATATGTGTGTGAGTGTGTGTGTGTCCGTGGGTGCGATAACTCTCGTAAAAAAGGTCCGATTTTGATGAAATTTGGTGCAAACGTGTAAAGCAGCATTTATGACTTTAAGTTCGAAAACCAGAAGATCGACCTATCCGAAAGGGTATTTTGGGGGGTTTTGTACCCCAAAAATGGGTTTTTTGGGTTTTTTACATACAATTTTTGAAAAAGTCAAATTTTATTTTTCCCCATTGGAATCAGCTTAAAAAGACGCACAATTTGATGTTTTAATCATTTCTCTTCGTCAATTGGTTACTGAGATATTGAAAGTGCTAAACACAGTACGTTGTCCAGTGTTATGGAGGATAAGAAAAATTGTATATCTCGCTTATTTATCAATTTATCCTGACGAAACTTGGTATATTGCTTCATTTCATTGTGGTATATTGGTATTTGCACAAAAACCCATTTTTTGGCCGATAGTCCCCGTAGCAGCAAACCTGCATACTCAGCCCCATGTTATTCTTATTGAGAATAATTAACGTGTTATCTCCTTTAATTATGAACATAAATTAATAGAACTTGGTGTGTGGCTTTACCTAGTTGAGTTATATTGATATTTGTATAAAAGCCCATTTTTAGTGTTCCTTATTTCAGCAAACCTGCATACTCATCCGCCATGTTATTCTTATGGAGAATAATTAAAATGTCATAAATCGTTTATTTATGAATGTATATTGATGAAACTAGGTATGTTGCTTTATGGTGTATTAAGATAAATTAATATGCATTGGAAATTCGCTGAGTATGCAGGTTTGCTGCTACGGGGGTATTTGTTGATTATTTCCGTAGCAGCAAACCTGAGTACACAGCCCCCATGTTATTCTTATGGAGAATAAGTAAAATGTAATGACTCCCTTAATTATGAACATAAATTAATAAAACTTTGTATGTAGCTTCACTTGGTTGAGTTATATTGATAATTGCATAAAAACCCATTTTTTTCTTCCTTATTGCAGCAAACCTGCTTACTCAGCCCCCATGTTATTCTTATGGAGAATAACTAAAATGTTATATGGTGCTTATTTATGATTGAATATTGATGAAACTTGCTATGTGGCTTCGCCTAGTTAAATTATATTTATATTTCCATAAAAACCAATTGTTTATGTTCTTTGTTTCAGCAAACCTACGTACTCATTACCAATGTTATTCTTATGGATAATAATTAAAATCGCTTATATTTTAATATATTTGTATGAAACTTGGTATGCGGCTTTATGTGGTATTAAGACAAATATTTTGCATTGGAAATTCACTGAGGACGCAGGTTTGCTGCGACAGGGGTATACAGGGGTATTACAGGGGTATAGTCTTGGTAATGTAGAGTGTTACGACCAAGCTCTCGGTCCCGTTGGTGACCGATTAACGAGGTTCTGCTGTATTACGGAGAGTTTGTATCATTCTTCTGGAAGCTCACTCTTGTATTAGCACATAAACCAAAACGCATATTGTCATAATTGTTCACAGTAAAGGCGGGATTGATAATTCATTCCCACCTTGCGGGAATCACAGATTTTTTAAATCCGGATCAGCCGTCCGCCATAATAGTATAGATTTCTGAGGGTCTACTGTAGTAGGAATGGACTAGAGGATGTATTAGGGTGTATTGAAGTGGTGCTTGTCGCTATTGTAAGGTACAACGTCTTATCCTGTTACAGGACGAGGCCGGGGCTGCGGCCATCCTAGCAGTGGACCTGGACGACGGTCTCGGCGGAGGACCGGTGCAGCACCGCGAGGTCCAGGAGCATGAGAGCCAGCTGTTCCTCGGCTACTTCAAGTCCGGTACGACCATTTCACATGCAGGTTTTCGTTGTATACCAATGGCATATGGGTTTGTCTGAGATTATTTACAATAGTCAATTGGCTGGGTAGCATAGTGTTTAGCGTGAGACGATGGAAAGTTCTCAGTCAGGAACTGTTGCAGCAACGAGTCCGCTCAGAAAAAATGTTTGGCGGCAGAATTGTCTCAGCTGCCCACCCCGCAACCACAAGTACTACACCAGCAAGCCACACCCTTGTTCTCAATCCGTTCATAACAACAGCAGTTTTGCCAACTTTCAGCGTTCAACATAAAATTAAGGGACCCTCAGAAACTATCGTTTTGTAATTTTGTGTATGGCAATTAGTACAACCTAACCTAATTGCCGCAGCGCGCTGTGTACGTTTTTAGTCCAGTATAATACTGTTTACTTAGATAATACTGTGCCCGAAGTAAAACATTGGATATAGCTTATATTACTCCAAATTCGGTTTGTTATTTATAAAATAACTAACTTTTATTCATGCAATCCACACTTTACAATTTAAAAGTTAATTAAAACTATTTAAATGTTCTCTTTCAAGGGTATAATTAATTACCTATCAAATTATGTTCATAAAGTACAAAGAACGGTAAGATTCGTGGTTTGAAATTATCTTAGTTTATGAATATATTTTGTCTGTTGTCTTAAGTCTGACGGGGAGGGAGTAGGTCAGAAGGAGTGGTCTGTTGGTACAGTAATGTAGGCGACAGGGGGCGTGAACATGTATTCCCCCGCCAAACCTTTGGGACTGAGTGGAGTCGTGGCTGTGACAATTCCCAACGTGTCCAATATCCAATTCTGCGCTCCCGTTATAGCATGCTAACTTCATAATCTGAAGCTCGCCAGATCGATCCTGGGCAAAATCCTGGGAACGTTTTGTGAAGGTTCGATACTGGATCCAGCAGTCATTGGTCTTTGGGCTATGATTGGTCAATGATCCTGGCTAAAGAATCAGTCGGTCTTGGTCAGTAACATAAGGCTACACAAGGCATCTCACCCATCCTGCACGATTCATGATTCAAGGTGAATAACGAATGAAGAGTTTAGAATGAGTGTAACACCTTGTTGCTGATTGAGACCCTCTATTTCTAAGCAAGGATTATTTAATCAATGACCTATTAATGAAAAGGGGCAATTTAACTAAGATTTAAAACCCCAATAAACTGAACCAGATTTAATTAGGTCTTAACCAGATTTATTTACCAGTTACAGTTAGGGTTTGGAAAATCCAATTTCTTTACTATTTATTCCTGTTTTAACTTGTTCAGACTTGCACACATTTCATTGCCCGTGGAGGGTCGGTGGTTAACCATACAAAAGAACTAATCATTGTTAACCTCACCGACTTATTAGGTACTTAATGAACAATGCAAAATGTCAAAATGCTGTCATAGATTAAAAAATAGCTTAACAATTTTAAAGCAACCAGGGTTGAAAATTCTGGTAACGGTGGGAAGATTTGTAGAGTGAAAAAATGCTGCATTCTGTGGTAAAACTAATGAAATTTTACAGCTAGGAAATCATAAAACTTGCCCTATATCTTTAAATAAACATAGGACCAAATCAAATCCTCATGTGCATTAGGTAAAGTTGAAGCTTAAAAACTAAAATTGGGTGAATTGGGGTGAAAATATATCCATTTAATATATTTTCTTAGTTTTGTTACACGTAGGAATCATAACCAAGTAAATGTTGTGAGTTTAGTTTTTGTAATTAACAATTTGCTGCTGTACCTCAGATTTCCTATTTTTTGAATGAATTTAAAAATACGCGTTTTTAAATATGGATGCTAATATCTTATGGAACCCTGGTATTGTAGGACATATTCAGTATAGTTACTTTCAACAGCATAGTCTTGCTTTCAAAAATAATGAGAGCCACTTTAGATATTCGGATGTTATTGCCTCAGGTGTGCGTTACGTGCCTGGCGGAGTGGCCAGTGGGTTCAAACATGTTGACATCAACGCTCCCGGAGAGAAGGCTCTTTACCAAGTCAAGGGCAAGCGAAACGTCCGAGTGAGACAGGTCAGTTAACTCACAATTAACTTATCTACAACATTTATAGCTTAGAGTTGTCTTCTGACAATCTATATCTTTCAGACAGTTTCAATATTGTTTCAAGGACACAAGCTTACATGTTTGACACCTCCATAAAAAGTATTTACTTTTGGATCCAAGTTTCAATCGCATCATATTGCTTCTACATTTTGACCCAACCTGACTTTGTTTACTATATCTGGAAGGAAAAATATCCTATTTTTTTGCTTGTTTTATTCTGCAGTACTATCTATTGTAATATAAATACACTTTTTTCAGCATAAGTGAGAAATTATCTTAAAAAGAACATTTTCTGTGACACTGAACAAAAGACCAATGATAATGTGAGGCAAGAGGGTTAAATGATGTAAATGATAATCCTATTTTTGTATTTATTTACTAATTTTATGTGCTTAACCATGGAGTTCTGAATTTCGGTCAAACGTCAACATGAAGCTTTCCGTTATGTATTTGTTATATGTGCATCGTTCTCCGATAAAGAAAGCCGCCTTAGATTATTGTTTCTATATGGTTACAGGTGGAGCCAAAGGTAACGTCAATGAACAAGGGAGACTGCTTCATCCTGGACACTGGGCGAGACATCTACATCTATGTCGGGGCGAAGGCCAAGGGCTCGGAGAGGGTGAAGTCCATCGCGGCTGCCAACCTCATCAGAGATCAGGACCATTCTGGGCGCGGAAAAGTTAACATCATCGGTGAGTTGATGCTTCTTAGGTTATAAATTTTGGTTTCTTAAAAATTTTGATGTCAAGTGGTCAAGTAGGAAGATAAGTTTACCTATAATCGTTGCAGATTATTTGTCAATTTATTTGAGCCACACAATAAAGGTTTTTGTTAGTTTTGGAAAATTCATTATTGAACTATTTTTTAGATGCATCCAGCACTGCTGATGAAGTGACAGAATTCTTCAAGCAGCTCGGAGGAGGAGCTCCGAACCAGGTCGCTGATGAGCCTAAAACTGATGACGATCAGCAGTTTGAGAGAAACATAGATGTAAGTTCAAGCATTGATTTTGAATAGAGAACAGATATCCCTAGACTGGTTAATTTTTGAAGCCAGGAAAATGTACCAGCCACTGGCCACTGAAAATGTACTAGTCTGGTCCACTAATCAGACAGTTACATCAGCTGCGTCTGAAACAAAAATAACAAACCGTTTTTCATACAAAAGAAAACTCGTTTTATCCCTTTTAATCACCTTAAAAAATCCCTTTTTATCCCGCTTTTAATCTGAAATCATTGGATTGTTTTCCACTCAGTTGCAGAACCTAATAGTTTTATATTTAATTTTACCATCTGCTAAGCGTATATTTTTATATTCTTAAATACAGGTAATTATTCTAACTTGTGATGCGGGACGAACGAGGAAGGTAATATTGGTGTTTTTATCCCACATCCTGTTTTTATCCCGCGGAGGGTTCGAAAATCCCGGAAACAGTATCATAATCCCGCAAATTGAAACATTGGTTGCCAGCACCTCCTTTGAGATGGTGTAGTACTAGTTTCATGGTGTATTTTTCGGGTTACAGATGGGCCATAAGCTCGGTTCATCTATTATTCTGTATTCAAAATCAATGGTTCAAGAGTCTTTCAATAATTTTGTTTTCCTTACACATCCTCAATAATTCATAATTTAGCTTATCATGTTAAAAAAAAATAATAATTATTTAAGCACAGATAAATGTAAATTATTTCTGTTGCTCAAATGAAAAAATTAATAAAATAATTTTTGGATCAATAAATGATGGCAAATGAATTTTATACCACACTTGCTAGGATTATAGAGCAAGAGAAGACCTACAGATTCATTAGGCACCTCCATCTAGGAACATGTCATGGGTATCATAGTTAACTGTCACAGATAATCTGTCTGTTTGAGTCATAAAATGTGACACTATGATTATTATCCGAAGTATCACTACAGATTGAATACAAACATTTGCGGAGAAAAAATATATACGATAGTTAATAGTTTGTATTTACCTGAATAAGGCCAATTCTAGAGTTTCATATGATTACTGCATTCATATCAACATTAGAGTACACCTGCGTAAATGGCTGTAAACCTAAGGTTATCCTAGTGTCAAATGTATTTTGTGAACCCTCTCAGAATACTTCTGGGTATTGAAATGTTGAGAGATCGATTCATAATCTATAAATGATGTTCGCATGTTACATACTTGTAGTTTTCATATTTTATGTTTTTTCCAGAACACAGTGGCCTTGTACAAGATCAGCGATGCGTCTGGACATGTGTCGTCAACCAAGATTGCCGAAAAACCCCTGGCACAGAACATGCTTGATACTAATGTGAGAATGTTTTACTCTGCATATGATTATAGGTCTAAGGCTACACAAGGCATCTCACCCATTATAAACTCATCATTCATTCATATTCGCCTTAAAATACGCCCTACTAGTAGTTGCGTCGGCGTCTTAGACGATGATTTAATATAAAATTTGGTGAGTCCTTCATATTGCATCAAATAAAAATGTTCCCGGGTAACCAATTTGTTGTACATCATTTAAAAATTGTTGTTTGCACCGCACACATAGATTTCATATGTATAATTTAAATTTGAAACTACTGATAAGCCAATAGAATTTGTACGATTTCAAGCCCAAAGACAGCTCAAGATCCCAAGGGAAAACCCTCGACCATTTACAATGCTTATTGGAACAAAATATTGAGACTGAAGAGTGAAACTTAGAGAATTTAAAAATTAATATAATGTTGTCAAAGTAATTTTGAGCAATATCCTGCCTGGTAATACACATTGTGTTTACAGTGCAAGAAAGCGTTATTGTTCGTCAAAACATCATCATGTTAACAAATAAGCCTATGGAAATTAGTCTTGTACATTAGTGTTCAGGATATCTTGACTACCTGCCGTAAGTCAGTCAATATGGTTTTGTGTTGAGGGGTGTGGGCACATTAAATTAATCTGCGAGGTTATTGGTTTATCCCTGCAATTCACCCAATCGCTTTTAGGTCTGTGATACTGCGACTCCCTGGTGGTTTTGAAACCCTAACATGTAGGTTTACCATCTAGAAAACAAAGAAATGTTTTTGAAGCAAGGCAAATTTCTCTTTGTTGGAGAAATCTCTCCACAGTTTTAGACAGTTACAAAAAGCATAGAAAAACTGCAGATCCTTCAGAGTCAGCAAGTGAAGCAAAGTTTGGTTATCAGTATGCTCTTAAGGTTACCAATCCTGATTTTGAAGCTCATCAACACTCTAATAGTTGTATTTCAGTAAAACTAGTAAACTATGTTAAAGGATGCTTTCATCCTGGACACTGTAACATCTGGCATCTACATCTGGGTGGGCAAGAAGGCGACCACTCAAGAGAAAGTAGAAGCTTTGAAAAGTGGGCAAACTTTCCTGGCTGAGAAGAAATATCCAGCTTGGACTAAGGTAAGATAGAGCACATGTATGTTTTTAAAAAATTCTATAAAAAGAGATTATTAAATCAAACTAACATTGACCTGATATTAATAGTGTAGGTTTAATCAGAGATAATGAGAGAATGGCTGGTAAGCATAGTGGCTTCAGTATATATAGTCAATGATAGCGGTTAAATTGCTCTCATAATCCAGTGTTCACCAGATCTTTAGGTTATTAGGTTCACAATCTTTAAAATGTTTGTCAAAGGATATTTAATTGAGGTTTTTATAAGAACAGGTTGTCCTATAGATAGTAACAAGACCAGTGTATCACCCTTGCATGCTCACTGCTCAATGTATCATGCTTGCAAGACCTTGTGCATGCTCTCTTGTTACTGGCTCTAAAACATGTGAAAGTGCCTTTGGAATTAAACGACATGCACAAAAACAAATAAATTAATTTTTTGAGTGTACATGACCATAAGTGGGATAAGTAGTTTATAAGTAGGTTTATGATTAAAATTCATTTACTTGCTATTCTCTTTAATTTTAACATCAATCAACTTCTGTTTTCCCTACTAAAATCAATACTAAAGATTATCAACTTTTGATATAAAAATTCTACAGTTAACAATCAATTTTCTACCTGATGTATATTTTTAGAAAACTGTGATTTACCTTAGGAAATATGAGTAAGTAAAGATGAGTTAGTTAAATCTTACTAATATAAACTGAGTCTCAATAAATAGTTTGGTTTGAATCCCCAGCATGAACCAAGTGTTGAAGTAGATTGTTTTACATTGCCCACGTTCCTGTAACAAAATACAGCCAAAATAACCAAAAAAATCCTGATGGTTCTGAATATTGGTAACTGGGATAAATTTGGTACATGCTTATAAGCATACTAAGGTGCTGCAGCTCCTTCCTCACTTGTGAGAATGGGATGTGTCATGCAGTGAAATATTTATAGATTCTTTGGTCTAGTTTCTTAATTTAAAATATCCTCGATGCTACACTGTTATATATTATATACAGTATGCTATATTATATGCTACTTATATTATAACTCCTCACATATTTCATTGATGGTATGATCAATTTTTGGTGGTATTTACAGATAACAAGAGTGGTAGAGAATGCCGAACCTGCAGCTTTCCGGGAGTACTTCGGTACTTGGACCAACAATGTCGGACGCAGAGGAAGCTCTGGTAAATGTTCTGGAATATGTATTTTGTTTTGACTATTAACAATTAGTACATCAGGATTATTCTGACACAGCAGATTATTCTGATTTTTGCAGTGGCGGATTTAAGCAGTTGCCGCCTAAGGGCTATTAGAAAATTTGCCGCCCTCCCCCCCAACTATAACTATTTCACTATAACCACTGTCATTATTTGTCCTTTTCGCCGCCCAAGTTTACCCACATGTTATATATCTTGTTTTGTTATCTTATGATGACAGTATCTAAAGAAGTTACGAATTAACTGAATGAATAAGTTTAAGAAATTGCTGTTATTTCCTAGTTGAAAAAACCTTAAAATAATGTATAATTTACTTGATTCACATGAACCACAGTTTAATATTCTATATAGCCTACTCAAAGACAATCAGCCGTAAAGACAAATGTTGTTAACAGCAGTGAAGCAGTGCTACTTTAATAACGAGAAAATCCTTCAACAAAGGCCGAAAATCTATAAGAAGGGATTCATCGAAACATCAATTAATTTTGACACTAACGCATTGACTATTGAAAATTATAATAAATAACCTATAAATAAGATATGATGAAACTGTAGCCTAAAATTCGTAATTCGGACCATTCGCCTAAAAATTCTGACTATTTTAACCCTGAATTAGCGCTTTTCAATACAGTTTTTCAGCCATTTTCTAATTTATACTTTCATACAAATAATTGTTTATATGTTTTAGACGATCAAAATATAAAATTAATTGATGTAGGCCTAATCTTAATAAAACTCTGCACATTTTCAAGCACTTCTTCTAGTTTTACCTCCATGATGTTGTAGATAAATTAATTAAAATATAATACCTATAGGAGTCACTACTCTCTGTCAAGTTACCTTCAAAAAGCGTGCCTCATATTTGGTATTTTGTCCTGTTGTGGTGTCAACTTGTTGGTGGGACGGTGTCATTCGATGTACAAGGCGGCTTGTTTTCAACACTATTTCCAAAGCCATATTAAAAGGGTATTTTCATTTAACTCAAATCATAACTTTGCTTCGAGATAAACAATAAAATTACATATAAAATATGTCTTAAGATTATAAACTTAAGTTTAACATCATAATTCGCCTAAAATGTGACAAGATATTAATTTGAAGACTTCAAATATCACAGTTTTTTATTTAATGAAATGGGAGATTTTGACACCGTCCCTCCCAAAAAATCTATATAGAGGTCTCGCCTGGAGTAAAAAACTGCAGCCTACATGCTGAACACCATTTTGACCCTCTGTCAACTATGCTCCCGTGGCAACAACCAATCAAATCCTCTCTTCACAAATTATGTTAGTCTTTATTTGTCTTTGGTCAGATGTTTTGTTAAAAAAAATACCTCCAGAATGAACGATTATGTGTGGTAGCCTTTGATGGTAAGTATAAGACGGCTGAAATAACTTTATTCTTTGTTGCATTGAGTTTGAAAATGAATCGACAATATCATTGTAGTATAAATTTTGTTATTGTAATCTCAAATTCTATTTACGCAACATTTCTCAGCCGTGCGCCCTAGTCATTATTGATATTGTGTAAAAAATAATTTTAATGCTATGCGAATGTACGGGTAAACTTAGAAGTCCGTGAATTGAACGTAGTCACAGTGAAGCAGTGCCTGAAATAGTTCGTGGCTTGCCGCCCTTTCTCTGTAGCGTAATCGTCTTGTCGCTAGTACGGATGAATGACAAATGCATTATGACTTTTTTGAGGAACTGCAGTGTGAGGGACTGCAGCGTAATACATTAGTCCCTGATTACTACCTTTACCTTTAAAAGGGCGGCACACCGTAATTGTCATACGTTTTCGTCAACATGTTCCCCGTTTCAACATTTATTTTGTTAACAAACTATTAATTTTCTGTAAAATTGCCGCCCCTAAAAACTTTCCGCCCTGGGCTACAGCCCCTATAGCCCCCCCCCCTAAATCCGCCACTGGATTTTTGACACAGTACTATTAATATGAATTATTTTAGATCTAGTTAGGCCAAGTTACTTTACAGCTTAAGCCCTACAATAGATTTCCAAATTACCCTACAGTATTGTAAAATAAAATACAAAATACTTCATTCATTAAACAAATAAGTAAGTATGTAAGATATTAGATGAGGTTCCATTATAGTTCAGATAATTCTAGACATTTGTATCCTACAAGGGCCATCAAAAACACATCCTGTCTACAAAATCTTATTTCTCAATTCCCTATGTCATTTTGTCCAGTCGACTATGTTTTAGCGAATTTCCCCTATAGGGAAGAAGCTATTACCGTAGTCGGCATGGTAAGACCTAGGCCCGGGACCATGATAACTTTTCGTTTTAAGGTCCCCAGATGCCAAAAACACCATTCGTTCAAAACTGTATATATATACAGTTTTGAACGAATGGTGTGTGTCCGTGGGTGCAATAACTCTCGTAAAAATGGTCTGATTTTGATTAAATTTGCTACAAAGCAATATTTATGACTTAAAGTTTGAAAACCAGTGTACTATATTTAAATTTTGAATTCACCTGTTGTTATTTTTAATCATCTGTAATAATATTTACTTTTGTTTAGCAATGCATTATTCTTGAAATATGTACAAGTTTTAAGTTGATTAAAACTATGTTTTATCCTCTGATTCTCTAATCTGTTTAATTACGAATAGTACAATTTAATCAACTTAACATCCTTCTGAGTTAATGTTTTAATAGTGTACTGTGTAATGGAAAACTTACTCAAACCAACAAAATTTGATGCTGATCCTAATGATACTGCAAGTTCCCAACTGTGGCTACACTGGATTGCTACATTTGAGAATTTTGTTGCTGAAATAGAAACTTTAAAATGGACAAACACAGATGAAGGTAAACTTAAACTCCTGATAAATTATGTGTCTCCAAGAATCTATGAATGTATATCATTATGCAAAACTTATGAAGATGCTTTAAGTACTTTAACATCTCTATTCATTAAACCAACAAACGAGGTATTTGCGAGACATAAACTTGCTACCAGACAACAGAAGTCTAACGAAACTGTTGATGAGTACATTCAAGCTTTATTTAAACTAAGCAAAGATTGCAAATTCAAACAAGTCAATGCTGAACAGAACCGGAATGACTATATTCGGGATGCGTTTATTGGTGGAATACTGTCAAGCGAGATTCGTCAAAGGCTATTGGAGAATAAAACACTTTCACTTGAAGATGCGTTAAATCAAGCACGTAGTCTTGAAATGGCTCAGAAACATGCTGAATCGTTTATAAATCCTGCAATTCATCCTGTAAATCTTGTTATCGGTACAAGCAAAGACAAAACAGAGAATCCTGAAAATAAAGTAAACAAAATTGAAGGGACCCTTTCTGCAGTCCAAACTCAAAAATGTTATTTTTGCGGGGCAAACAGACATCGCCGAGAATTGTGTCCTGCAAAGAACGTTGTATGTCACAAGTGTGGAAAAACTGGACATTTTTCCAAAGTTTGCAGAAGCAGCATCCAATCAAATCCAAGAGCGAATAATAATACTACCGGTACTTCTCTGTCTAACAACCTTTTTCTTAATAGTCTCAACGCTGCTGTTCCGTCCTCTCTAGTAAAGTCTGTTATCAAAGTACAACTGAATGGAGAGGAAATGAATGCTTTAGTGGATACTGGGAGTTCTGAGAGTTTCATAAGTAAAAATATTATTCAGGTATGTAACTTGAGAGAATTTCCTATTGATGTAAATGTTTCAATGGCATCTGCTTCTTTTCAATCCCACATAAAATCCTTTTGTAGAGTTAATTTAAAAATTTTGGGAAATGTCCATAGCAATGTTAAACTCCTTGTTCTTGATCAATTATGCACAGATATCATAATAGGTCATGATGTTTTGAAAAACTACGAAAGCCTAGAAGTACTGTTTGGTGGTAACAAGAAATTACTTAAGATTTGTAGTTTAGCCTCAGCCTGTATTCAACCTGTTAGATTATTCAGTAACTTGTCACCCAACTGTGCACCCATATCCATAAAATCTCGTCGGCATAGTCTTGAGGATGAAAAATTCATTGAAGCAGATATTCAGAAACTGCTATCTGAGGGAGTTATTGAAACTAGTGTCTCACCTTGGAGAGCACAGGTGTTAGTAACGAAGAACGAAAATCATAAGAAGCGCATGGTAGTTGATTATTCTCAAACTATCAATCGTTTCACCATGCTGGATGCATACCCGTTACCTAGAATCGATAAAATAGTAAACGAGGTCTCTAGATACAAATTCTTCAGCACAATAGATCTTCAAAGTGCCTACTATCAACTCCCGATTGCTGAAGAAGATAAGAAATTTACTGCTTTCGAAG
This sequence comes from Allygus modestus, assembly GCA_963675035.1. NCBI lineage: Eukaryota > Metazoa > Arthropoda > Insecta > Hemiptera > Cicadellidae > Allygus > Allygus modestus. The sequence continues at coordinate 42,153,227 of OY776116.1, read as the reverse complement.
CATGTGGAGGACTTTACCAGTTTAATCGAGTACCTTTTGGAGTAACGAACGGTGTTGCTGTATTTCAGCGTGTAATGGACTTCATAATTAAACAGGAGAATCTAAAGAATACTTTCGCATATCTGGACGACATTACTGTTTGCGGAGAAACTCAAAGAAACAGACAGCCTCCGAGTTACCTTCAAGACTATGCGTGGTGAATTGATAGTGGGGGAGAATGTACTATATTTAAATTTGGAATTCACCTGTTGTTATTTTTAATCATCTGTAATAATATTTACTTTTGTTTAGCAATGCATTATTCTTGAAATATGTACAAGTTTTAAGTTGATTAAAACTATGTTTTATCCTCTGATTCTCTAATCTGTTTAATTACGAATAGTACAACCAGCCAGTTCGCTCTGTCCAAAGGGGAATTTTGGGGGGTTTTATACCCAAAAAATGAGTTTTTTGAGTTGTATTTTTACATATAATATTTGAGTAAATCAATTTTACTTTTCACCATTGGATTCGGCTTAAAAATATGATCAATTCGGTGTTTTTATCATTTCTCTACGTCAATTGTGAACCATGCCCCTGCACCCGCACCCAAGCGAACCTTGAGCTGGAAGCGAGCTCCCATGGAGACGGGGCGAGGGGCGGCTCACAGCCCTACCTAACCACAAGGAAGGCCGTGGAGGTAAAGTTCAATAAAACTCACCGTTGAGAGGCACTACTGTATTCAAAAGAAACAACAATAACACAAGTAAACAGCTCCAATATCACAGTTTAAACTTCAGTCCCAACTCCCACCTTTCCCATGGTTTCCAGTTTTCAGATTACAGTGCAAAAGCTAATTATTATTATAATTCAATCTTAAAAAGGTAGCAAATTAAAAATCTGAAACTACATTCCTCAAGTTGGAGTTTTTAAAATATTTTACTAAAATTGTGGGTTTTCCTTTCCTAAATTTAAATTTAAAATTTCTAGAGCAGAGCAGATAAATAAATGAATAAATAAATAAATAACACAAGACATGAAACAATGAACGTACAATAACACTTAAACAATTCTAAATTAGTTTGAATTTTTACAGGGCCTCAAATAAATTATAGAACTTAAAAACTAAATAACAGTGTTAAACTTTCAAAATTTCAACAGCCCTTGCAGTCAATAAAAATAAATAAATAACTTTGGAGCAACACTTGCAGCAGGCATTTCAGGGCGGGTCGAGCAATGTGGCGACCACCGGAGGGCGATGAGGCGGCAGGAGAGGGAGCCCAGATCCCATGTGACAGGCCAAGTAGTGGGGTAGGAACCCCCAGTAGAGCCCTCTCCGCCGAAGCCCCAGCTCAGTCGATCGCTCTCCTCCGGGACCCCATCAGACTTGAGCGGCGTATTTAGAAAGCCATAACGTAGACACAAAACACAATGATGAACAAATTAAACAATTACATGAGTACAAAACTCCAACAGGCACAACACAACAGGCTTTCGGTTTGACGGTCACGCAGTCTATGGTGAGAGAGCACATTGCACGGAAAGACGCCCACGGGGATTACGCTCATGGACGCAAGGAAAGGACTCTTCTCATTGCAAGGAAGCCGTGCAATATCGGGGCGCCAGACTCTCACCACAACAAACTAACACTATTACAAAATACAAAGAGACGTGACATTCGCACGGCGGACGAAGTCATGGCTCAATTGGTTATAGAGATATTGAAAGTGCTAAACACAGTACGTTGTCCAATGTTATCCTTATGGAGAATAAATAAAATTCGATATCTCGATTATTTATCAATGTATATTGATGAAACTTGGTATGTGGCTTCAACTATTTGTGGTATATTGATATTAGCACAAAAAACAATTTTTTAGTTGATAGTCCCCGTAGCAGCAAACCTGCATACTCGGCCCCCATGTTATTCATATGGAGAATAAGTAAAGTTGTATATCTCCCTTAATTATGAACCTACATTAAGAGAACTTGGTATGTAGCTTCACCTTCAGTTGTATTGATAATTGAAAAAAAAACAAATTACTTATCTTCCTCGTTGCAGCAAACCTGTGTCCTCAACCCTAATATTATTCTTATGGAGAATAAATAATACCCCCCGTCGCAGCAAACCTGCGTACTCAGCGAATTTCCAATGCATTGATATGTTTCTCACTAGTACATAAAGCCACTCACCAAGTTTGACAAAAAAACATTCATAAATAAGTGATTTATTACATTTTATTTATTCCCCATAAGAATAACATTAGGACTGAGTACGCAGGTTTGCTGCAACGAGGAAGATAAGAAATGAGTTTTTATGCAATTATCAATGTAACTGAACCAGGTGAAGCTACTTACCATGTTTTATTAATTTATGTTCATAATTAAGGGAGATATAAAACTTTACTTATTCTCCATAAGAATAACATTAGGGCTGAGTATGCAGGTTAGCTGCTACGGGGACAATCGACAAAACATTTATTTTTTGTGCAATTATCAATATACCAGTACAACATGAAGCCACATACCAAATTTCATCAATATACATTCATAAATAATCAAGATATCAAATTTTATTTATTCTCCATAAGGATAACATTGGACAACGTACTGTGTTTAGCACTTTGAATATCTCTGCAACGGTTTGACGTAGAATCACAATTTAAACACCAAAATGATTGTTTTGTGGAGCTGAAGTGATTGGTAAAAGAAAATGTGAAGTTTAAAGTAAAATTAACTGAGGAAAAGCCAAAAACCTTTTTCCCATAAGATTAACATGGGAGATTTTATGAGCATGTTTTTTGGATTTTTTCCGCAACCACTTAACCTAGGTTAATAATTCAAAATACCATATTATTTGTTTTTTTAAGCTCTATAACATGGTCTAAACCTAAATTAAGTGTTTTAAAAATTTTAGGGTAAAAAATGCATAAAACTGATTTTTGGAAAATTTAAAACCCCCATAAACCCCCTTTCCAATAGTCCGATTTTTCTGGTTTTCGAACTTAAAGTCATGAATGTCAGTTTACACATTTGAGCCAAATTTCATCGAAATCGGACGTTTTTTACTCAAGTTATCGCATTCACGGACACATATATAGATATATATATATATATATATAGATATATAGATATATATATACATATATATAAATTTGAACGAATAGTGTTTTGGACATCTGGGGACCTCAAAACAAAAAGTTATCATGGTCTCGGGCTTAAGTCTTACCATGAGACCTACGGTAATAGCTTCTTCCCTATAGGGGAAATTCGCTAAAATGCTATATATCACTTATTTATAGATGTATTTTTGTGAAACTTGGTAAATAGCTCTATGTAGTAGTGAGTCACATATATATGCATTGTAAATTCGCTGAGTACGCAGGTTTGTTGCGACGGGGGTATTTATTTAATTTTCTATCCTAGTAACTTTAAAAACATTGTATTAACGTTATTTCTCTCACCAGGCGGCAGTCCCGTGCGCAACCGCGGCAGCCGTTCTGTGCTGTACGATTGTGACCCGGCCGTGGGCTTCATGCCCGACGACGCCAGCGGGGAAATGGAGATCTACCGAGTGGAGAACTTCGAACTCGTTCCAGTCGATCGCAACGCTTACGGCAGGTTTTTTGGAGGCGACTCCTACGTGATCAAGTACAAGTATTATGACGTTCCGCAGGAGAAGTATATCATCTACTTCTGGCAGGTTAGTTATAATATAGAAGTGATTAAAAGGTTATCATCTTTATTATTGTTTATTTTACACAATAGGCTACATGAAAAACGTGACTGTGGATTTGCTTTAAAATACACTGTCACCACATAAACGCTATTAATTGTAAAGTATATGGCAATTTTAATCTAAATCAAGTCAGTAATTTAAATAATGTAACTTTAATCATCAAATAATAGAATTTGCTTAGCGCAAACCCATTAAAATAGTTTAGTTTAATTGTGTATGAATTATTTTAAATTAGGTTTCATGTTAAATGTTACATTAACTCAAGGCTATAGATTTTGGTCCTCCTGGAAAATCAGAATGACCACAAATAAGTAAAATCTGTAACACATTATTATTTAATATAACAAAACTAAGTAAATTATCCAATTTAACTATTATTAGAAAAAAATCATGTTTTACAAAAATTGTTAATCACATCTACTTCTTATAAGTTAAATATTCACTTTTAAGTGAATCTTACTATAAATTTGTTTTGTTACCCAGGGCAAAGATAGCACACAGGATGAGCGAGCAGCCTCAGCCATCCACGCTGCTAAGCTGGACGGTGAGCTAGGGGGCCGAGCTTTGCAAGTAAGAGTCACTCAGGGACACGAGCCTACACACTTCCTGCGGCTCTTTAAAGGTACAGACCATTGTGAACTTTGTGTTTTCTGAGACAACTCACTAATAGTTGAAAGGTGGAGGTTTTATAATATTCTGATTGAACTCGTTTCATACTTTAGAAGTATGAATGTTTTCTCATTAAATTGATAAAATGATTTATAAATAAAATGTAATCAATATACTGCTAATTGTAGGGGTCTCATTACTGAACTTAACCTAAATTTATCTTTTTTTATATCGTGTAGTCAGGGAAAGGAGGTCTTGCAGAGATGATAAGGCAGGGGTAGAAATGTATCTTTAAAAAATTCATTCGTGATCTATCTTACCTTACCTGTAGAGCCCTTTTCCCCTAAGGTATCCTAGGGAGATTTGCCTTCTAACCTGCCTGACCTCCAAGGTTGAACGGTAGTTATTGTATCACTCCCTTGCAAGACAACCTCATTATGCTGCTTATGAGAAGGTTCAGAGTTAGGCTGGCTGCACATTGAGCTAGAAAGCATTGTGCACCACTAAAAAACAAACATTATGGTGTTTTATTGCTCAATCATATTTCTCAGAAACCGAAATCAAAATATGAAATCAAATAGGGTACCCGTACACTGAGGAAGCTGCTGTGCCAGGGTGCCTCGTAACGTTATGAGGCGCTTGGAGCATTGCTGGACACCTACCCACCAAATCTCAGCTGCCCTTCAAATGTGTCGGAAACATTTTGATCTGTGTGCTCTTGCGTGAACGAGAACTACCATTGTGTAAATGTTTTATCTTTGGTGTAGGGATGAGAAAATTAAATAGTTGTTAGAATCTGGTACATTTCTATATGTTTATACCGAATTTGAAAAACGTTGGTGCAGCCGCTACCTTAATGTGTGGGCGCCTCATCTGATTGCATAGACAGCTAGCAAAAATACACATAACACTTACTCCCACCATATTTTCTCCACAAAGTACCTAACACACACACACTGAGGGACAACAAATTCAACAAATTTTTTCAAGTAAAACTGACTCGTAACAATTACTTCTGAAAGTTTTCTCCCTCAGTTCTCGGCCACCCTAACTTATACAGAGACCTATGACAATAGCTGAATAGATCAAATAGTTTTTGTGGAATGATTGCAGGTTATTTTATTGTGTAATTTGTATGTTTGAACCATGATATGCTTGCAGGCAACATGATTGTGTTCCTTGGAGGCAAAGCAAGTGGATTCCGTAACCTGAGAGACCATGACACTTACGATGTAGATGGAATACGCCTCTTCCAGGTTAAAAATATTAAGCTTTTTTATTTTTAACTAAACCAAAATTTGTATACATGTGTACAGTGCATTGCAAACAAATCAAGCAAAAGAAGTCACGATTCAGTCAAATTTATGCAGTCCGTCAAATAAAATAAATAAAAATTAAAAACATGTGCAAGTAAAATTGACAACCAAAATTTAGCGTCTTAACTTATTTTACCTTCAGCTTTGATAAAAGAGTTGTATTTCTTGAAAACAAAAGTTGTAATTAGTGCACAATGTAGTGATTGCACAAACTTCAATGACTCAGAATTGATTTTGAAATAATTTTAAAGGGGATGATTTTTCTATAGGTCAACAACTTACAAAAGAGCCACTTGCCGGCCAGGACTGCGAAAGTAGGGAGCAGGGTAGGGTAGGGAGGGCCGAGGAATAGTGTCGTGGTAGGGGAGACGTGGGTGCGACTGGCCGCTTGCGCTCTCCGGCTCTCCAAGCCATCGCCACCATCGTTGCCTTGAATTAATTTGAAAATATAATCAATTTTGATGGTGTTATTTGCAAAATGATCATACACATCATTAATATTATAGATACGGTGGTAAACGCAACACTTCATGACCTGCATCGAAAAACAGTTTATCAATCGTGAATGTTTTGGGTACAGGAGCAGATTTCACTATTAACAATAGTTCAGCTTTTGTTATTATCAGAATTAATATTATGTCGATTTTGATGGTGTTATTTGCAAAATGATCATACATATCAGTGTAAGGTGTCATGAAATTTCCGTTTCAACAGGTATGCTATTTTCAATATGATGGCCTTTTTAATTTATACATGCATAAGATTGCATAATATTGTATTTTAATGTAAAACAAAGCAAAATATGTTGTAAAAGAGTTATTTCGTGAAAATACATTCTGTGAATTTTGATTTTGAAGTTCTAGGAATATTTTTATATGCAATACATTATATTGGGGCTTTATTAGAATAATACCTTTAAATGTTGCATGGCAATTTTCCCATTTTATTACATGCAATTCAAAATAAGCGTTTTCAGTATAAAGTTTCAAGAGCAATTTTTAAACGACTAAACATATTTCATAACAAATGAAAAAATGAACAATTTCCTTTGATTTTTTAGCCCGTAATTTTTTACGGACTAATAACAGCTAGTAGCCATGATTCATTACGCTATGGCGTGGGGCGCGGAAGTACTGATAGTGGCACTGGAGAAGTGGAGACACAGAACACTGTTGCGGTGAGGCGGCGAAAGAGCAACTAATCCCCACCACAGCTTGAGTGTACTCCCCGCCACCTCCCATGTGCGCGCGCGACGAACAGCGACTAATCCCCACCACCGCTTGAGTGTACTCCCCGCCACCTCCCATGTGCGCGCGCGACGAACAGCGACTAATCCCCACCACAGCTTGAGTGTACTCCCCGCCACCTCCCATGTGCGCGCGCGACGAACAGCGACTAATCCCCACCACCGCTTGAGTGTACTCCCCGCCACCTCCCATGTGCGCGCGCGACGAACAGCGACTAATCCCCACCACCGCTTGAGTGTACTCCCCGCCACCTCCCATGTGCGCGCGCGACGAACAGCGACTAATCCCCACCACAGCTTGAGTGTACTCCCCGCCACCTCCCATGTGCGCGCGCGACGAACAGCGACTAATCCCCACCACCGCTTGAGTGTACTCCCCGCCACCTCCCATGTGCGCGCGCGACGAACAGCGACTAATCCCCACCACCGCTTGAGTGTACTCCCCGCCACCTCCCATGTGCGCGCGCGACGAACAGCGACTAATCCCCACCACAGCTTGAGTGTACTCCCCGCCACCTCCCATGTGCGCGCGCGACGAACAGCGACTAATCCCCACCACCGCTTGAGTGTACTCCCCGCCACCTCCCATGTGCGCGCGCGACGAACAGCGACTAATCCCCACCACCGCTTGAGTGTACTCCCCGCCACCTCCCATGTGCGCGCGCGACGAACAGCGACTAATCCCCACCACCGCTTGAGTGTACTCCCCGCCACCTCCTATGTGCGCGCGCGACGAACAGCGACTAATCCCCACCACAGCTTGAGTGTACTCCCCGCCACCTCCCATGTGGGCGCGTGACGAACTCCTGCAACGTGGTTATGCGCAGTATCTTTTCAAGCTTGTAGGGCTATATTTTGGGATTACAGTTGTTAAACCGGTTTTAAGTACCACAACACTTAATGAACTATTTCAGCATTTAGCCATATGAAGCACTACTCTAGCACATTCAGAGTAGCTTGGTCAGGATTAATTTAAACTCAAGTTCCCTCAATGTTTGAAACACAAAATTACCAACACTGAGTCTCTCCATGGTTGAAATTAATTGTACACCTTTTAAAACTGAAGTTTTATATTTATTATAGCTCCATTTATAGCATCAATGTAATTTGAAGTATACTTCTAACACACACTGTTTATTTTTTTATAAGTAGAACTAATGCTCTAAAAGTTTAACATATATTATATTCTCCAGGTTCGAGGGTCCTGTAAGGATGACCTTCACGCAGTTCAGGTCCCAGAACGAGTAACTTCCCTTGCTTCCAACCAAGCCTACGTTCTTGAGACTCCCGGTACCACCTACTTGTGGATTGGCAAGGTAATTCTATTTATAAATAAACAAATTTACCAACCTTAGAGTAGTATCGTAACCAACCGACCTTACAAATACTTCTTGCCAATGCTACCATGCTAGTAGTAGGGAAATATGCTTTACATTTATCTCTGCCAGGTTATTCTTATGGAAGAAATATTTTATTTAGTAGGGTCACATTTATTTTGTTTGTATTGATTTAGTTTAACTAATTAGTTGTTCACGAAAACTTCTAACTGCAGACTGTCACTGTATTGTTTTCATTTTAAGTTTTCACTAAAATGAAATCACATGTCTGTGAGATTCTTAATGAGAACAGGACACTCGCTGGTTATAAAAGAAATTAAGATTTTATATTGTTTCCAGTTATATGATAAAAATAGTTTTGTACGATAATTCAGCCCGTCATACAATGCACGACAGGTCAACGTACGATATTGTAGAGAAGGTTGTACGATAATTTGGGATCAGCTTAAACTGTGCTTACGATTGACTTGCTAATGAAATCATTTTAATTACTAACACTCTTCAAAATAAAAATAAACTCTCAGAACATATTTTATAAGTAATACTGAATCTTTTTTTGCAGCCTAGCGGCTATTTTCTAAACTTAATTTTGCTGTTCATGTTTTAGGTACTTAATTGCTCTACAACATAGATTCTTTATTTTCGGGTTTCTCACTAATAAACGTATAAATTAAGGTGCCTTTCCAGGTTTTCTAAATTTTAGGCTTTGTAAAATCCTACAAGTTTTGGTAAATCTAATTTTTATTTATTCAGACCTTTACTAGGTTTGACAGTTCCCACTCTCGAATGAAGTATTACTGGGTCACACCTTGCAATGCTAAGGAGAGCCGAAAACCGTGCCGTCATAAAGCCTGTTGGGTAGCAAAAGAGTCTAAATCCGTGAGACTCCGATGTCACACGACAGATCAGTGCTTCACTCAAGCTGACATTCAACTAACAAACTGAGATAATAATTTGAACTTTATATGGAATTTCACAGCTTGAAATGGAGAACCAAACGACATGCATTTAAGTTTTTATTGAGTAATATAAATAATTTTAATAATTAGTTAAACACGGAATAAGATTAGTCCTGATCAAGAATGAGGTAAAAAAAGTAGTAAGCGAGGAAATATTTATTTGTTGGTCAGGTAGAAACTGTCAGCGGGAAAGTTGTAGATGACATTTCAAAGATTAATTTTTATTCAAACAATTTTTTTTGTAGGGCTAATCGTTACTGGTACAAATTATTTTAAAGAGAACATTTAGTGGAATCGTGCATGTCCACAAAATCCAAGACACAGTGTTACCAAGACAGAGATGTAGGGTTTTTATGTTTTCCAACGTTGGCAGGACTGTTCCACTGAGCTAGAAGAGCTGGCTGAGGATGTGAGCACCCTGGTGGCCCCCGGACACAGTGTTACCACCATGACTGAGGGGGGAGAGCCTGAGCAGTTCTGGGAGGCCCTGGGGGGTCGTGGCGAGTACCCCTCCACCCTGGACCACCACAGACCCATCCGAGCCACCAAACTGTTCCACTGCCATGTGCCTTTCCCCAACAAACTGCGGGTGGAAGAGATCTCTCATTTCTCCCAACAGGTTAGTATACGTAGAAATTGTTTTTAACAATCTTTTTAACGGAAATATATTATAATTTGCTTAACTCCCACATACAGCGTGTTTTATCCACTGGAAATCATATATTATAGATAACAGTATCTATTACCACCTACAAGCATTTTATGTACACAGCTGTACTAAGCTGTGAGGAAGGGAAACAACCAGGCACTTCTAAGTAACAGGTAAATACCACTGTCGTTACCATTTATTTTGTTCAGGAACACTAAGTCACTTATAATTTAATGATTGCAGGATCTGTTTGAAGATGATGTGATGGTGTTGGATTCTGGAGAGTTAGTCTATGTCTGGGTTGGCGACCAGTCTACAGAGGAAGAAAGAAGACTAGCCATAAAAATGGCTGAGGTAGGTGTCTCAATGCTGCTTAGCATCAATAATTAAAGGGAAAATAAAATTAAAGTTCCAATGTTTGCTTAGGTGAAGAATGAAAAGGGCGGTGGAATAGGTCCTGAGGGTGCCAATATACTGGAAGAAATGTTCGTCGGTTGGGGGGGGTGGGGTGGTGATACTCTGCAGATTAAGGGGGCAGCGTGGTACACGCTACTGCTATTGCAGCTTTGTTCATAGTAATTCTCACTTCACTGGTTATTTTGAACTTGAATTTTAACCCTAATTATAACATTGAGAGTTTAAACACTAAATCCATTAACATCTGTCTGACACTAGGAGACTGTAAAAAACCATGGTCCATAGAACATGAAACAACTGAAATGAAGAGGGTGATGCCCGTGCATTGATATATAGATCACAAAATCTAAATAATTAAAAGAATTTCCTTTCTTTGTCCAGCGATTTTCGACCCATAAAACTATTACTTTATGTACATATTTGGTATCAGTCAAAAACTCTGACCACCAAATGTGTCTTTTGTGAACATTCATCTCTAGAGGTTCGCCCCACAGACCTTCAAAGGTCCAATGTTAATCTTATGGAATTATATTTTATTTAGGAAGTCAGCTGATCATAATGTGAACTTTTCAAAACATAGCTCAACGTCTGCTAGACTCCCGTGCGGAGAACGGGACATCAGCTAGGACCTGTTACTGACCAACTAAACACACTTTTTGTACGACAGGAGAACGCCTATTATGGTTAACTAACCTCAAAAACAAAAGTTTTAAATTAATTAATTGTAATATGAAACATAATTTTTTTTCAATGTGACATTTATTTCAGTTGTAATGATAATTCAAATATCTCCCGTAGCAGCAAACCTGTATACTCAGCGAATTTCTAATGCATATATATTTTTATATATGTATCTTAATACTACTTAAAGCCACATACCAAGTTCCATCAATATACATTCATAAATAAATGATTTATGACATTTTAAGTATTCTCCATAAGAATAACTATGCGTCTGAGGATGCAGGTTTTCTGAAACAAGATAAACAATTAATGGGTTTTTATGAAAATATCCATAGAACTCAACTAGGTGAACCAACATACCAAATTGTATTAATTTATGTTCATAATTAAGGGAGATAACATTTTACTTATTCTCCATAAGAATAACATGGGGGCTGAGTACGCAGGTTTGCTACTACAGGAACTGTCAGCAAAAAAATTGTTTTTCATGCAAATATCAATAGACCACAACGGTATGAAGCAACATACTACATTTCGTCAGGATACATTAAAAAATAAGCAAGATATACAATTTTTCTTGTTCTCCATAAGGATAACATTGGACAACGTACTGTATTTAGCACTTTCAATATCTCTGTAACCAATTGACATAGAGCAATGATCAAAACACCAAATTGTTTATTTTTTAAGCTGAATTTAATGGTAAAAATTAAAATTGGATTTACTAAAATATGATACGTAAAAAAACTCAAAAAACCTATTTTTGGGGTACAAATCCCCCAAAATACCCTTTTGGGTAGAGCGATCTGGCTGGTTTTCGATCTTAAAGTCATAAACGTTGCTTTACACGTTTGTACCGATTTCATAAAAATCAGACCATTTTTACGAGAGTTATCGCACCCACGGACACATATTTATATACATACAGTTTTGAACGAATTGTATTTTTGGCATCTGGAGACCTCAAAACGAAAAGTTATCATGGTCCCGGGCCTAGGTCTTACCATGCTGACTACGGTAATAGCTTCTTCCCTATAGGGTAAATTCGCTAAAAACTGGTTTTATATTTTGTGTACCAATATTTGTTTATTTTCCCCTCTCGAGGAGGGCGCCACGGCGCCATTTACAGGGAGGGCGCACTGGGAATTTTCCCGGTGTCCCGGCGGGTCAGTCCACCCCTGAATATAGGTAGAAATGTATAGGTTTGAAGAATACTCACATTAATAGGTTTAAGTTTACCTTCAAAAATGGCGAACAGTAGTTTTGCAAACCAAAATGAACACTAACTCTCGTATGAAAACATACTTGTTTTACAGCAGGCCTTGTTTCTAAGCTGAGAAAATGATTTAGCAGAAATTAGAGAAAGTTTGCCCTCTAAAAGGTTGATTGACTGAACCATCCTGTACCACCTTTTTCTTCCTTGCAAGTTCCTTTCCTTTCGGTAACACAAAATTCCTTTTGTGGAATATGTGCCTAGCAGCTCTACCGGGGTTCCCTCTCTATCAGTAAATTAGAGCATAACTCCGAACTACTCTATCAAAGACTACAATGTTCCAGGATTACCTGGAGAGGGACTACAGCGCACGCAGACCCGCAGACTCCGTAGTGGTGGTTGTACACCAGGGGGAGGAACCCCTGAGTTTCCGCAGACTCTTCCCCGAGTGGGATCCGGACATGTGGACGGTATGTCACACTAATCATCAGTTTCAGGGGTTTTATTTAAATCAGTCAAAACGTGATGCTTTCTCAAGGTGGTAACCCTAATTTTGGTACTTTTTCAGACCTTGATTCAAATTTTACAGATATCTAGAAAGTACCTGACATTAACCAATTAAAGTACATTGTCTGAGGTCAGACATTGCTGTTATGGAAATAAGGAAGCTTGACGCATTTATACAGAGACTTGGTCCTTTCTCAGTCTCTAAGTAATAGAGGTGTGTCGATATAACAGTGACTGATAATTTGTACTATTCTCTCAGAAATGTAACGGATATCTATAAGGATGTAATGTAACTGATATTTGTAACCGACACAGGAAAGTCTCCGTATCCTTTGAAACGGTTACTTACAAATACAGGCTTAGCACATCTCTTCAATATGGTGTGTTTAAAAGTCTTATCATTGATCTCATAGTAAAGTATTTTTCACATTTGAAACTGCATTGCTTGAAGGGAATTGTTATCTTTCTAATCTCTCTGTGATAAGTTTTTCATAGTATTCAAAATGATGTGTAAAATATATTATCTTGCCTCTGTATAGCAAGGAGATGTAATCTGTTTACAGTTGATCAGTTCAACACACAGAACAAATCAACACCAGTGAGGTTTTTTGTTTGTGTGAAATTAGGGACATCGAGCTATAATGAACTCATTGATACTCGTGTAAATATGGTATGTTATTGCCCAATAAGTTAATGCAACCTAAACTCTAACTCTAGCACGCTGTAAGACAGCAGCCATTGGTTCAATAATTAAACACTCTCATCAAATCTTCAACCTTAAAAACTTAAAATATTTTTGGAATGTTTCGTAATTAAAACTGAGTATGTTTGGATGGTATGGGTTCTTTGAAAACAAAATAAAAATTAAAGTTAATATAACGAAAAGATCCTTCACAAGTTAAACTTAACTTCAACCCACTCTTACTGTATTTGAAAAATTCCCATCCATAAGAAATTGGCTGGTCAAATTTGTTTTTCAAAATTAAAAGAAATTGGTGTACATGCTTGTACCTATGCTTCAAAATGGGTGTAATTAGCCTGATCAAAAATCGGCAAAGCTTGTTTAAAAACCATTAAATTTTAACTAACTAAAAATGATTTTAAAAGGTTAGGTTTCTGGACTAGACAAGATCACTGATTGAGGTGGAAGATGTTTTCTTGGATGGCTTTTACTATGGCAATTTGGTCTGGTAATCAGTGTTACCATTTCAAAGAGACTTTTCCAATGATTTAGATTACATTTAATTACAAACATTTAGTAGATTAATTGGTTTTAATGTGTAAATTAATCTATAAACTTTAGAACGATATAGGCCTAAAACCTAGCGGATTTGTAACATGTTATCTTCTCTTTTTATATATTTTACCTTATAGATTCAGAATCTTTGAATTGTTTAGACAGTATATAATAACAATCTCACAAACTGTGTGAAACACTGATTCCAGACCACCGCAAGCACTGAACTTTATAGTTATGCACTTATTTTAATATGTCCTATATATTTTAGGCTTAACTTATGTCAGCTGTATTTTTACGGTGAGTTGCACAGTCTTCTTCTTCTTCTTACATAGTCTTAAGTCTTTATAAGGTGCCACAAAAAGAAAAATTAAAAACGGTTCAGTTAAATCTACCAATAACAAAACATATTTAGCAAAATATAATTTTCTCCTGAACCTAAATTTAACAAACATAAGATTTGGTTTTATAATTTTTTCAAAGGATAACATACTTTGGCAGTATTTCCTTCTATTCAATATTTACTGACAATATGTTTCAAAACATATTGTATTGACACAGAATTTACTTGTATTAAATAAGTATCAAAAGCAAGCCTCTTATGATTTGGAATTTGCTATGGACCAAGAATGATAGACAACGTTAGATTATTTGTATCAGATGCATTTTAATTTTTAATTTATTCAGTAATGTGAGTTGATCAATTTAAATAAGTACTTAATTACTATTACAATTAAGTAACTTAATTGTTAAATTAGCATAACTTGTTTTCCGTCTATGGGTTTGTTGAATCTATGACAAATCACACATAACATTGGTAGTTTTAAGATGTAAACTCATAAAAACAAATTTTCTTCCTGTTGTGCCATTCATAAGCATAAATGAAATATAATAACCATAGTACCAAACATTTCTAAACCAATTACAAGGGTAGCCTCACAATATGTACTTTATTTTGTTAGTTGCCAACAATTGTTAACATAAAATAACTGTTCTTCTTGTGCCACCCTATATTTAGTTTAGTCTTAGCGCAACAGCATTTAGATACTTTGCACAGGACCCAGCTATTTCTGAACATTTTAAAAATCACTGCATGCAAAATTCATATCCGTATAAGGCTAGCCTAATTTTTACAAAAATTGATACAGCAGACTTGTTGTAGAAGGGAAAATTGGCGATTGGTTTTATGAGGCCAGCGGAATCCGATTTTTTATACAAATAAAACTGTGCATGCGCACGGCAGTATAATACATACTGAATATTTTATAGCAGCATCTGATTATTTTGTTTCGTAGTTTAGTTTTAATGGTGTTTTTTTTATATATTTTTTTACTTAGTTACGCAACAAACAAAATAATTTTTCCAAAAATGACCTCAAATCATGAATTTATGAACGTTTTAGTTATGCATGATTCTTTTTAACTAGTATATGTTTAAACGTTCATCTCAATTTAATGGGAGGACCGATGATGTGTTTTTCCTCGACAAAGCAGAAAGAGGGATTACTAACTTGAATCTGAATCTTGAATCTTGTAGTGGATTGAATCTGTTAAACCAGAGTTATAGAATTTGAATGTTACTCATTTTTGTATTATTAATCCTCTAAGTCGTTAAGTTTTTGTGCAGCTTCGCTAACATGGAGGGGGAGGCTCACATTTCCCCATCAGCAATTTGCTACCACAATACAATTTTTAAAATGCCAATAGTATCTTTGCTGATCAAAGTCTGGATGGGGGCTAGATGTTCTCTTCTTCATTACATGTGTTTACTACATTTTAGTCAGAGAAGTTGAATCATAACGTCTCTCTGTAATGGGTTAATAATTATACTTTCTTAATTCTAAACTATGTGTTGAATCTAAAATTTAAAAAAATTCTAATATTGATTTTTCTATCGAACATGACAAGACCTTAGTTTATCTATTTCAGTTACAAAAACAAAAAAAGTCAATTTTCAGTATTAATCTACAACAAATTCCCTTGTTTTAATTCTTCAAACATGTCGCACAACACTCAAAAATATTTCTGTTAAAAATAGTCTCAAACTGCGGAATTGGGGACATTTGAATCCGCTGTAAACAAATACTGCTATGGACCTACAGATCACATTATTGTGCACAAGTGACAGGCTGGATTTAGTCATGTTCTTTAGGATTTTTTGTTATCAAAACATTATTTATTTGAGGTGAAATACATTCTGTTAACAACTATAGAGCTGGGATACAGTAGAGTCTAGAACAGTGGCATGCAACGTAATGCCTGATTAGACCCTGATTTGTTTGTTTGACTGAAGTCAATCATCACTTACACAAAGGGGGTTTGTTTGCTTAATTTAAAAACAGTGACAACCATTTATTTTCAACCCACTGAATTATTTTTTGAACAAATTTACCTCATTTCCTCGTAAATAATTATGAGAGATTTAATTAAATCAATTACAACTTTTTTTGATGTTTCAGAGTTCTGAAAGCTACGAAGATCTGAAAAGAAGAATCAGTGAGACAGTCGAAGACCTTGATGATGATGAAGACGATGATGACGATGTTGATGATAAGAAATGAAAGTCACAAGCTTGTCTTATTGAATAACATTTACTATTAGAGCTTTATTAGATTTTTGTTACATAATACTAAAAAAATATATTTTAAAATAAGACTAACATGAGTACTGTTTATCGTTGTCCCTGAAATCCAATGTAAACAAATAAATTAAATGAAAACATAAATACCTTGATATACCTGATATATATCTGAAGTCAGTGTTTTTGCTCTGGAATCACTTCCCTAATTCCACGAGGTTGTTATTTTCTTAAAATGAGTTTTGTCCCATTTCTATGGACAGTTTTTATTGTGTTATTCCTGACCTGTACATTTCGCTAGTGACATTTCTAACATTTTGTTAGGGACATTCCAAACCCCAGTCTAGTTACTGTTTGGGAAAACCTTTATAGATGCTTTTTAAACAAACATAACAAGATTAGAGTTTGGACCAGACCATTCCACATAAAATTTGTTAAGCTTTAAAATAAGTATTGGAGGTATCTATCACTTAAATTCAAAGCAGGAATGGAATAATTCTTCTATTTATTTTTCATTATTTTAAAATGTTACAGCACAATGTCACCAAGCCCTTTACAAAAGTCCTATTTTAACCCAGCAAAAAACAACCCAAAATAGATAAAAATATTAAACCAGCACAGATGAAGAAGAAATTAGAGGATTAACAAAATTAAATTACCAGGCAGTTTAAAAAAGAACAATGTATTTCAAAATACAATTCAGCAGTATAAAAAACAAATGTACACATTCTGTACATCACATTGTAACGGTATGATACAGTTTAATTGTAAAGTAATTGTCATAACATAGTAACAGATAATTATTGGTGATATCAAGTGATAATTTTTCACCTGAATGTTGCCATGCCTCCACCTTTTACAAAAGTGTTACCAATGTAGTAACAAATTGTAATGTTTCATACTGTTCAAACCCATGGTAACAAACCCATAGCGAAGGCAACTTTTTCTCTTAAAAATGCACAAATAATTACAAAACTAAAAATGAAAAAAGATTGTTTGGTAAATTTGTTTGAATGTAGTTAATGGAGCTAACAGAAAATAAAATAAATTAGATGTGTCATCTCTTGAGCAATTATGCATAAATAATGATTGCTTGAGAAGAACCCTAATATAGTGAGAGGGGTTGAAAAAATATAAGTGCATAGAGAAATTAATTCCGACCAGACAAAGCTTAAATTGATCATGACAATATTTAACAAAACTAGTTTATTTTCTATGCACATTGGTGGTAGGCAACAGGTGTAAATGTATATGTTGGAAAAAACTAACTTATACAAGTAACATATATAATAATACAATAAGGTAACTAAACACAAAAATTAATAATATAGGTAGAATAACGTATAAAGAAGTTAACAATAACACAACCTCTACAGTATTTTATGATTATTTTAAATAGAAAACAATGTTTATCCATAAACAATCAGAAACCTCCTAATGTAAGAGCATAGTACCAAAGTAATTGTTGGTGTTGTAATTTTCAAACAACAAACAGGTGATTTCTATGTTTCTCCTATAACCAAATAAACAAGGAATGATAAGTAACTAGGGCCTAACAACTTGTTTTATAAGATAAAAATACACAGTCAAATAAACAAAATTACAAGTAAAGTACTTTAAAAACTCCTGGTTTTGTTTATTAGGGCATGTTTCACAAGTTTTGACAATCTGGAGTGTTTACATACAATGTCTGTAATAGTTTAATTGGTAGAAATTGGCAACTTTTATGATTTAAAATAAATTGATTAAAAAAATATATTCCCTTCTCTTAGAAGAAATACTTATACGAAAGCTCATTTTAGGCATTTAAAAACATTTTACCAAATATTTACTAACATTACATTTTACAATTTAAAAATATTAATTCAAATTTTATTTTTGATTTTTGATTTAATTTCAAAATTTCAATGGCTTATTGGGAAAAAATCTAAGATTTATCCAAACTCTTTTCAAACATTAGGTGGTAGCAAGATCAAAATTAAGGATGGCAAACTTGTTTTACTCTGGTGAAAAATACTCTTTTATTTACTCTTGTGGGTTAAAATTTAAAGAAAAAGTTATACCTTCAAACTCTTACATTTAATAAAATCAAGCATTATCCTCATTTGGTCTGTAAGGGTCAAAGTATTGAAAGAAAAAATACAACAAATTTTCTTGGATTGAAGATTGATGAAACCTTGAGTTGGGACCAACACATACAAGGAGTGTTTCCAAAATGAATTCAGGGATATATGCTATTTCAAAAATGTCAGGCCTTTGTGATGTCGCAACGTTAAGGGTAATTTACTTTTCATTCATTCATTCACATATAGCATTCGGTATCTGCATCTATGGTTCTGCGAATAAAACTTCTTTAGATATGATTCTAAAAAGCCAAAAAAAAGCTATCAGAAAAATTTTGAAACTGACAAAAGATGAATCTGTTAAAGAACACTTCAAAGGTCTAAAAATGTTAACAGTTTATGGGCAGTTTATTTTTGATTCAATCATCTACGTAAAATCTAATCCTCAAAAAGTAACGTTAAACAATCAAACACACTCTTACAATACAAGAAGAGGGAATGAAATTCAGACTGATCAGCATCGATTAAAATCTTTTGAAAAGAAAACAACCTACAATGGATCAAAATTTATGAAATACATACCAAGTTATATTAAAAATAATAAGAATTTAAATGCATTTAAAACTAAATTAAAAGGTTTCTTGACCGATAGGGCTTTTTATTCTCTAAAGGAGTTTTTTGAAGGTGCTAGTTAGTTAAGTTAGTTAATTTGATTAGTGCAGATGCTTAAAATTATTGTATGTAACTGAAGTTTTGTTTATTATTATATTTTTAAGTTTATATTACAATTATTTTAAATGTAATATATTGACACTATTCAATGTACCAATAATGTACAGATGATGAATAAAGATATTTTGATTGATTGATTGATAAGATTGAAATCAAATTATACTTCACTAATATGGAAATTCTAAACAATTCAACCAACTTTATCTGATCTGCTATCGACAATTTAAGTATTTTTTTGTTTGTGTTTCTTAGCAAAACCAGAAAATGGCTAAAAGTGATTTGGATTTGAATGGCTGTAGACAAATTAATTACAATCAACTACTACAGAACTTATGTAGTCTCTGTACACTCCCTCACTTACCAAAACAGACTTGATTACATAACGATACCGGTTATGTACAGTATAACGATTACAATTGATCATTTTTGGCACTTGATTTCAAGGCTTCAAGCAAAATCCTTTTCATATCGTCGAGTCCTCGCAACAGCTGTTCCTCCACTCTCCTAGAGACCTGTTCAGTAACGCTTTCACTCACCTGCGCAGTAACTCTTTCACACACCTGTTCAGCAACTCTTTCACACACCTGTTGAGTGATCTTGTTCAACAACTGTTCACTTATCTGTGTGTTATTGTTACTCTTATCACCTGTTGAAATAAAAAAGTATTACCTTTACTGTCTAAACATTTTTCAACACAACAATGACGTGTTATTGTCTTCATTGTTGCTTTGTGGCATTCCCTAATACATAAACAAGTTGTGAGTTCTTGACAAATTTACTAAAAAAATACAAAAATAAACTTTAAAACTCTTGACAAATTCATAAATGTCAATTGACAACCTAAAGAGATGAAGAATGAAAAGACCACTGCAACTGACCAATGGAAAACTTGTTGCTCAACAGCAGGAACAATTGAACCACTATAAATCTTGACTACTTAAACCGGAGGTAATTTTTGACCCTGTTACTTTTGAAAATAATAACTTTGGCATCTTTATTTACTTTTGAATTACTTTGGTTCAAGACTATTTACGAGGGAAGTTTTTTTTAACAACCTCCAGCAGACCATAAATAAAAGACAAGTTAATATAAAAAGATGATTTTATTACTGATAGATAGGTTACACTTTTGCTTTCTTTCAACACAGTTACCGTAACGATTTGTCATACCTGAGTACAAGCTTTTCAATACCATCTTCAAGGAATGCTGCCGCCAATGAAATGAAGTGGGTCATGATGTTGTCTGTATGAACGCAAAGCGTGTAAACACTGGACAAGCAGTAGGTGGGTAATGTTTACATTATGGAACAGCGCATCTCCCCGACCAAACGCTGTGTCACTTTCGGGCTCTGAGCGTCTTAGTTACTCTGAGTTGGGTTGCGGGCGCATAATAATAATAATAACTAGCGAACGTCCAATGGTCGAAATTCGACCAAAAATTAATTGACGAATAATGGCTGTTCGTGAATATTTTATCACATTATACTGCATTAGCACTTAAACAAATGCTTAACTTCACCAATAACTAAATAAGTTAGTTTATTATTCCCCAGCCGGAGGAGATTATCCCTCTTCGGAGTTGGTCTCGCACAGACAACCTTTGAGGCACAGGTGCCCAGGTCAATCTTCCCAGAACACTGGCGTAGGTTTGGCCCCCTGCCACTCTTACGAGGACAGACGACGTGCCAGATCTTATCCTCGGCTTTGCGACCACAGCACCCGGGCTAGGTTCAGTGACCGTTATCACCGGAGGAGCTTCCGCCACGGTTTTTACAACTTATTCTTGATGGTCGCCTTGGGCTGGTCGCAAGAGCTCTCACTGGGGCTCCGCTCCCGGTTGCCTGAGGCACCGGCCGCAAAGACGGCATCCTTTAACAGGCGTCCTTGTGTCCCCGACCAGTACTTTTTTCGGCATAGCCTTGCTCTTCAGTCCCGCTTCTCACCAGTTGGAAAGTGTCCTGTGCCTTGTACTCCTTTGCGCAGGTTCTTCAGTCTGCTAAACAGCTCGACGAGGCCGGGAATTCCGTCCTTCACCGTGCTGTTCACATTCTCCTGGACCTTGCAAGCGTTTGACATGTCCTTCGTCTGCCTGAGAAAATATTTCCTCCGTCTCCTTTTAGATTTGGAAAATATCCTCCCATCTTTTCTCGCAGTCCTTGAGGTCAAGCGCAGTGGCGTGACTGAATTCACTGCCCTTGCTGCTTGCCAGGCTGCTACGCCGTGATTGCGGGACGCCCAGCAAATGTGGATCTGCGGTCTTATCTTTGCCCGGTTTGGTTCTCTGCTCACTTAAATTGTCGGTGGTATCCATGCGTTTTGGTCACTAGCCCATCATGTGGCATGGGGCGGCCCGGAGTAGCCAGGAACGGGTATACTCTCAGGGACGTCGCCCCTACCTCAGTTCCCTGAGGCCTGGTCTCCGTTTGCCTGGCACCGGTAACTGGATGTGCCGGGGGTCACCCTTGGCAAATGTGGTCCGACTCCATGCATCCATGCCGCACTCCCTGGTCAGGGCCCGATGTGGCTAACTTCAGACACTTCCTCACGGACTCCCCTCGGTAGAGCAAGCTCATAACAGCCCCCGCTCCAGCCCAGTGACAAACCGGACCGGTTAAGGAGCACTCTCAGGGAGCCAGAAAGGAGTGCCAACCGGAAGAAAGAAATAAACGGTATCAGGAAACTAACACATACTTTCTCCCTTTTAGTGCAACTTCAATGAATAAATTACTTTTTATTTACTAAATATAGAATATAAAGTACAAATTGTATAAAATAATTGTTTTCAGAAATATCCACTCAAATCCCATTTTGGGAGGCACTACAGAATCCGTTGCTACACAAAGTGGTTTTGAAAGGGGAAATGCCCCCTTGTCCCCCCCCAGGGTTGACCCTTTGAGAATTAGTTTACAATGAACTTGAAAACAAGGTCATTGTTGTAGACACGTAAGTTTTGGTGAAAATAAAGGTACACGTACGTCTTTTATTTTCTAGTTTTATTGTATATTTAATTTACTTTGGTAGGCCTAATGCTTATATACTAATAATAATAAACATGATTACTGACAAAAAAAATAAATATTTGTTTACATTTCAAAATTATACTTTGACGTTGCTTAGTAACCACATAGCCAGCCAGGCCTAAGGCCTTTTTGGAATTGTAACATATTTTCATTTAATTTTATGCAAACTTTTTTAAACTCATATTGATTATTTCTATATCAGTTTTCATCAGCATTTTCTGCTCTTTCTGACTATTGGGTTGAAAAAATAAAATTGTTTATAAATAATCTATGTAAGTCAAATTTGGAAAAAACAAATTTTTCATTTTTTTTATTTAAAAAAGGATATTTTTAATCCCTTATTATTTTGTAATTGGAGTTACCTTATACTATTTCATAGAGAATTTATTCATGCACAAAATAAATAAAAAATTACATGGATACATCTAAAATTGTATTTTATATGCAATTTTATATAAACTACTACATTTTCTATTAAAATTAGCCCGGCAATTTGCATAAGAAATGGCCATGACGCTGCGGCACTCAAAGGGTTAAGTTGCAACTTATTTCGAACATCCTCTGTTGGTCAATGCTAACTTGACCTGCATATCAAATTTAAACAAAATTGATCTGTAAATAAAAGAGAAATGGTAAGTTTTGTATTCCCCATAAGAATAACATTAGACAATGTGCTGTGTTTACCGCAAAATGAAAATTCATATTTTCTCCACAACCAGCAATTGTAGAATAATAATTCAAAGTACTAAATTATTTAGTTTTTGAGTTACTTTTTAATGGTGATAAGTAATCTTTTTCAACATTTATGTTTTTTTTATAAAAATTCAAAATAACAGAATTTTGGATGTTTTAAGTCCTATGATTCCTGAACCCGAATTTTTCCAGGAATGCGGGTGGTGTCATTTTGTTGGAAACGTAAAGCTCTACAAACCACCAAAGTTTAATCAAAATGGTTAGAGCTGATTTTGATAAATTAAGATTTTTCATGTTTTTTTAGCGGTTTTTGGGGGATAATTACCCTTAAAAATAAAAAATTAAAAACCCCTGGATATATCGTGATTTAGTACCTACATACCAAATTTCATCAAAATCGGCTAATTGGTATGGGCTCTAGCTCTGTACACATCGAGACAGACTGACATCACTTAAAAGTCACTTTTTTGGGTTCAGGGAGCACCAAAACAAATATTTCCACCAACTTAAATTTGAAAATTTTTACGAAAACAATACCTTCTCCATAAACTATGTATAAAGGGAGAAAGTAAAAAGCGAAAGACACCCAGATGGGGTCGAAGAAAATGAAGAGATGGGCAAGAGTAGCCCAGAAAAGAAAAAAGACTGCGAGCGAAGACCTAAAAAGGTAGAAGAAGCTTGCCTATTAATATAAAGATAATAATAATACTGATTTAATGTCATTAATCAATTAATGATGATTTAATGAATGATATAATGATTAACAGACATGACCACCTCAATCGATTCTCCCGCCAAGAGTGAATTGCGAAGCGTTATTTGTTTCCTGCAAGCAGACGGGAATAGTGCAGCAGAAATTAATTGCAGAATGAGCCAAGTTTACGGAGAAAAACGTTTTAAGTGATGGTATTGTATGTGAATGGTGTCGTGAATTTAAAGATGGCCGTACTGATGAGCATGACGAAAGGGGTCAAGGAACGTCAAAGCTGCACTCAATCGGTGAGTTTTATTGCCTTCTGACAACATTTTCAGGACCCAGCGAGCACACAGTTTCATGTAACATTAATATTCCGTAACGATAGAGTATATAGACGATCTTGAAATTTCAGGATATTGCATGAATAAATCACTTAGGGTGAATTTACAGTTTTCTCTAAACAATCCATAAACTCGTTGAACAAGGTTTTCTGTAGTGACAGATTTGTGTCCTTAACCCCCTTCCTCATGCACATCAGTGTACGGCCATCTTTAAATTATTGACACCAGATCTGTGCCTGAAGTGTCAAGAGCGTTTGGTGGGGGGGAGGGAATGTGCTGACATCAGAGTGTACTGGAATAAAGAATGTCAACATAAAGCAGCCTAATCATTGTTAAGTTATGAAACATGTTTTTAAAATGTACAGATAGGCGTAATTAAGTTACAACCTCTATAAGCTGTTCCATTGTTTGAAAATTACCCGTCTACTGCTTGTCCAGCGTATACATTGTGCTATCATCCAGACAACATCATGACAACACTTCAATTCATTGGCGGCAACATTCTTTGAAGAGGGCATTAAAAGCTGGTACACAGGTATGAAAAATGCCTCAATCGTTATGGTGACTATGTTGAAAAGTAAGCATAAGTGTACCTATCTTTTGGTAATAAAATCACCTTTTTATACAGGGTGTCTCATGTAAGGTCTCTCAAACCGATAGCATACGAACCAATTGACCTAGAGGAATGAAGTAAAATTATTTCCCACTAAATCGAGCCCAAGGAGTAACGTAAACATAGTTATAACTTGTTTAAAATACAGGGTGTTGCAAAAACTGAGGATCACTAGTTTGAATCTCGGAATTTTCAAATGTAAACATAGGTCATGTTACACACCATTTTAAAACCCTTAACAGACTAACATATTTGTGAAAACTAGGGATGTGCGAGTAGTGATTTTTTTAATCGAGTCGAGTAGTGACAATTATTTTCTAGTTTCGAGTATTTTCGATTGAGTATTTGCCATCAGTTGGTAGTTTAAAATAGTTTAATGGGATTTGGATATCGCCCTAGATTCGATAATCTAAACATGGTTTCTAACTGATACATGAATAGCAATACTTATATTTGGCCAGCACAATCAAACTGGATTACGTATTGACAAACAATACGCGGTTTGACATTTATTTACGGCCAATAAAACACGGTCCAGTTGTCATTTGGCCAATATCACCTTGTTCAGACATCGCTTATAATCAATATTAGATGACGAAATTGTTAGTTACGGCCGATACTAAGTGGCCCAGTCGCCACTTTTGCCGAAATTATGTTTTCCATCATCATTTACCGCTGAAATTACGCGTACGAACGTAATTTTTGGCCGATTTTACATGATGCGATCGCCTTTTGCGGCCGTTACTACGCATTTTGGCCGGTCGCACTCGTTAGCGATCATTTGGAAATCGGTGGGAAATACTCGCTCGAACTTTCAAGTACTCGCACACCCCTAGTGAAAACAGAACTTATATCTCTATCCGTTTCAAAATGGCAGCCATTTTCGGGAAAATTTTTATATTTACGGAATACCCTATATCTGCTAAATCACAAGACATATTTTTAATTTGATTAAAATTTCTTACTCATATTAAACTCAGCTTTACTCTGATATGCTACATGACAGTAATTAAAACAACATGCCAAAATAAAAAACATATTATTTATTCAAATGTTTATATTCCCAAAATTCCAAAAAGTCAAACAGTAACACAAGTCAAAAAGTATATAATTTTAAAGGTCTTGGAAATCCTTGTAACTTTTGTATTTACATTAACCTTGTACCTATTTTTGTTTTTTAACAATCAACTAAAATCATCATTTCCCCATATGAAATGCATGTTATTTCTTCATAACTCATTTATAAAAGAGACGTCGGAGTATTTGGAAGGGTTATGAAGAAAAGGATTTCTTCACCAAATTCTTCTATTTTCACCAATATGTTTGCCTGTTAAATGGCTTTAAAATGGTGTATAACATGACTTATCTTTACATTTGAAAATTCCGAGATTCAAACTAGTGACCCTCAGTTTTTGGAACGCCGTGGAACAAGTTATAACTATTTCTCCGTTACTCCTTGGGGTCGATTTAGTGGGAAATAATTTTACTTCATCCTTCTAGCTCAAGTGGTTCGTCTGCCATCGGTTTCAGACATCTTACGTGAGATACACTGTACACACTTGTCTTTTATTTATGGCCCATCGCAATGACCTTTGTTTTTAAGTAGCAGACATGCAGAGGATCTTCATAATTTTGGATTAAATAAAAGAACAGGCACTGTGGTACCAAACTCATTTTAAAGTACATAAACGAGAAAACCTTCTGTAATTTATATAGACCACCATGATTCTGGAGACTTGTCACGAAGGCACTTTTAAAACATTATTAATACAACACCGTTTCTGAAACATAATGATTCCAGAGTACTGCTCAAAGGCGTGCGCACGGTACTCCACTGCACCCCTCACTGCGTGGTGGGAATTTGCTAGTATTATCTGGTCTCCTTATTTTACACACAATTATTATGGAGAAGGTACAGAAACGTTTTTTATGTTCAATGTATTACCAAACGTTTGGTCCAATTCAGGATTCACTTTTGGTTATACGGTATTCGGAAATGTTGACACTTTTTGAGTTTGATTCATTGGCAAACCGGAGGAAGGTGGCCTGGCTTTGTTATCTGAGAGATGTGATATCAGGTGACCCCTTGACCCTTGCTAATGTCTCTCGGCACGTGCCGGCGAGGGGTGGGCACAGGAGAGCAGGCCATTTTACCAATTTATGCGAAAACATGTGCTCATGCAAATTCTTCCCTTGTGTCCAACGATAACTTTCTTTAATATGATTAGAAGTGAGCTTGATGTGTCGTTGTGTTAAAAAAAGTTCTGGAATTTCAATAACCAGTTCAGTCACTGGCGGTACTAGTTGTATTTTTTTTGCCTCCTCACTATTTTCCCTAGTAGCAGAAATGTTATAGAAAATTAAAACTTCCAAGTAGATGATAATTTTTACTTGCTATTTAATTTTATATAATTTTTCGTGCCTAAAAATAATATACTACGTATTTTTTTGTAATGTAATTTTCTGCAATAAAGAGTTTATTTATTTATTTACCTGGATAGTCAAGAGTTTGCTTGGTGCTGCGAGGAGTATCAGGATACACCATGCTTGGGGACAGCGGCGGTGAGAAGTTGAGTCCGTTCAAGCCTGAGGAACGAGGACAAGCCTTAGGAATAACCATGACTACGATAACGTTGGAAAGGAGCAGAATAAAGCTAATTATTAAACTACAGCTCTAAGATTGACAACATTCTCTACACTAATATTTGGAACATCAGAGAATATCAGAAAATAAAGTGATGTTCTTCCGTTGCCGTGATTATATAGCATAGCTAGGAACTTTAACAATTGCGTTTATGAGATTAGAATATGATAATTAATTAATTACGCATGTCAGAATTTCAAGGAGTTAGTCCAAACTCCCACCAGCTTTGCAACATCAGATTGATATTGGAATTGTTGCCAATTTAATTTTATTAATAATTAAGTGACAAGCTGTGCTGTTAAATGCTGAATACGAATAAGCCAGTTAAAAAAATGAGAGTGGAAAGGGTTAAGCAAAATATTTAAATATTTCTGCGGGATTCCAAGATGTTTTGCATTCAGACCTTGTTTAAAGGAATCTCCTTTAATTCATGTGTTCCTTAATGCATACTGTGCTAGTTAAATGTGTCTGTAAACCTAGCCGGAAGAGGATAAAATGTCTACTTTCCTAACACAACCTCTTTAGAATAGAGCAATTAAAATAAATATACCTGAAGAACAAAATATTGAATTTAAAGTTGAATATTACTTGCATTAAGGTAGCTTTACCACAGAACTTCAAACAAATATTAATATAAAAAATATGACCGTTTTTATTTACTTTACTAGAAAAAGAAATTAAACAAAAATAACTAGTTTAGTCATGGAAGAACTTTACTGCAAAACCTTTACTAAACCAATATATCACACCTGAATTAATTGAATGTGTGATGTGGTTGCCACCAAAGACACATTTTGAAATTCATGCAGAATTCTAGGTTTTGCAGATGAATACTTCAAAATTCCAGACATACATAATTTACGTCTATGAAAAAAGACTCCCTATAACTCAACATCATCAAGCAAGAAGATCTGAATATTAAAATTGTTAAAACTAACAGGACCATTCAGGGTAAATTTAAAACTGTACATCTAAAATGCATATGATAAACCCTTACAAATATAAATTTTTTAAAGTGTAGTTAACAAAAGTTATCTAAAAATTACTCTATTTAACTTAATAAATAAAGGAGAGACAATATTTAGCAGAGCGAGTTACCTTGAGACGAAGGGCCAGTTTCTGTCTCCGAGGCGGGTGCACTTTCTGTTGTACCTGTGAACAAAGAGAGTTTGTTATTTCCGAGGAACAAATATGTCATTAACTTCATCTAAACCTAAGTTAATTCAACTAATCAATTATGTGTACAACTCACTTATATATTTTTTGTTTTTTTTCCTTTATTCTCTTGCTTTCCTTTTGAATTAATCTGAATATCAATCTGTATTTTCTTTGTAGCCATAAGAAAAGTATTTTACACGTCAACTGCATGATAATTTGAGACTAGTGACCATTTGGCTATTAAAATCAAACCAAATGTTTTTATTTTCATTCGGTACATAATACAGTACAACAAGCTGAGTCATATTTAGTCTATTACAAGGTTCCTTAAAAACTAAATACAGCTAAAATACAATTATAGGTAAGCAAGCCTGGTTACCTTTAAAGCAGGCCTAAAACACAAAAGTCTACATTGAGAAAACATAATTTATTGAGTAGAAAGAATTTAGAAGCAATTAACTAAAAACTAAAGAACCCGTGCTGCTCTGCAGCATCAGTCAAAATTGAAATTTGAAAGTGATGTAATATGTTTATTTGCAAAGTAAAAAAAGTAACAACGTTTCGTTTAATGGCAATTCTTTCAAAAGTTTTGTGACCATTAACCAGGTTGTTTATAAATAAAGATAACGTTCTCTTAACCTTGAAGTCGTTAGTCCTAATATTTTCTCTGCTAGAGTGCAGCTGCAAAGGGTTTTAAATGTAACAGCTGTTTTTTTTTATTACCAATTTATCTGCTTAAAACCGTTATAGGAGATAAAATATGACCATCTTGATTTTTTTAAGGAAAAGTACATAACATACTTTTTATATGTATAAACTTAGGTTAATACTAATATTCTCAGGCCTTCTTTCCCGGGGCTGGTTGGTTATATATATATTTTCCCATCAATGTTGTGTCCTATAGTAAGAAGAAACCAACACTTCCTCAGTGTCGTTTGTAAGCTCATCCCATTACACCGTAAAAGATTAAACTTTTAACATTAATCAATTATTGTTTTCCTTTCATGACAGCTAATGGGAAAGCGTCCTGCAGGGTTCTTTATTTGTTTTTAGTACAGCGCATAACAATGCTGACAAACTTGATAAAGAGTAACTACAGAAAAAAATAATCACACCGGGTATAACTTAAAACATCTAAAACAAAACTTTTAAGAGTTCTCTCCAATTAACCAATAAATTCACTACGTTGTCTTTTGGCACTCTCTTTGACACTCGTGACGTCATGTCAAATAAGCCTTAAGGTTTGAGTCTACTATAACTTCGGGAGTAAAAATGATACCATAGTGCTAAAACCACCATTAGAGAACAATAAAAACTGGAAAACTAAATTCAAAACAAACTTAGACTGAGCCATATACAATTCTTATGACAAGTTTAAAATCAATATCTCAAATGATTTTACAACGCAAATTAAAAGATAGAACAAACAAACAGATGCGGAAGATATCTGTAGGTTTATGTCACTTTCCGGGGAGAGTTGGCCGATTAGAAACAGAGGCTCATTACGAAACGATTAGGAATTCGATGATGACACATGAGTTTTTTGATAGCTCTAAACATAAAGTTCTAATGGGTCAAAGGTTAACACCAAAACCTCAAAAAATAAAACTTTCCTATCCAAACACAAATATGTAGCAGCTTTCTCTCAATCTATCATTGTGAAATAACAACTGGATTTCATGTATATTATTGAATGTATAAACGCCCATAAATAAATCATTTATTTTCTCAATTTATCTTATTCATAGAAAAATAACTGGATTACATGTAAATTGTGAAATATATAAACACCTGTAGAAAGAAGAAAAAGAAAGGAGTTGTATTTTTGGATGGGTGATGACAAATCTAGACATAATTATCTATCAGTTAACAAAATAATTATGCAAATCGGCCCAGTAGAACAATTAACGGACTGGCCAAAGTTTTGGCAATTTTTTAATCTCTTTATTGATGAATTTTGGAGATAAGTTTATTTATTTAATACTTTCAGTCATAAAACAACCTGACTACTGAGAAAATTTCTGGGTCTAAAATATTCAATTGAGGTTTGTCTTTTATTTGAAGTATTGTACCTGTGTTCGTTGAATTTAAAAATGTGCATATTATTTCAAACATTAACAAATGATTAAATCATATACGTGGAGATGGATAATAGTTTGAATTTCTGTCTAGATGAAGAGAGGCTGACAATGTTCCAGAAAACCTGACTTAGTAATATTTCTAATACTTAGCCTTCTTTTGAAGTATTAGAATCCACCCGCTCTGCTAAAGTTTTCCCAGGGAATTAATTCATATCTCATAATTTTGGGGTGTGCGAGTACTCAAAACTTTTGAGTTTTCGGCCGAGTATTTCAAAACTCGGACTCGACTTGAAGTTTTGAGTTTTGAAAAATACTCAAAAGTTCGAGCGAGTATTTCCCGCCAATTTCCGGACAATCGCTAACGATTGCGACTGGCCAAATCGCGTAGTAACGGCCAAAAAAGGCGATCGCATCACGTAAAATCGGCTGAAAATGATGACTAGAAACATAATACCGGCCAACGTGGCAACCGGGCCACTTAATATCGGCCGTAAATAACGATTTCGTCATCTAATATTGATTATCAGCAATGACCGGACCAAGTGGTATTGGCCAAATGATAACCGGACCGTGTTTTATCGGCTGGAAACGAAAGTCAAACCGTGTTTTGTTTGTTAATACATAATCCAGTTTGATTGTACTGACCAACAATTTGTATTGCTTCCCTATATTATTAGAAACCATGTTTAGATTATAAAATCTGGAGTGGTATCCAAAGTCCGTTAAACTCTTACAAACCACCAACTGAAGGCAAATACTCGCTTAAAAATACTTGAAACTCGAGAATAATTGGCACTTAACTCAATTAAAAAAATCACTACTTGCACACTCCTACTCATAATAGACTAGAAAAATGCAAAATAGTTGCTCTACTTAAATAGTTGCTTTTGACACATTGCATGAACTGTCTTAAAACATAAATAACTCTTGATAATTTAGATGTTAAAGAATCAATGTATGCATCACATATAATATTGGTGTAAGAGTGAATTATTTTAAGTATTTTGTTTTAAATTGTTATTTTTTAAATTTTACATATATTTTCAAATTGTTTTAGTCCTATTATCTTTGTTGTTTGGCGTGAACATGAAACAACTAACCCCCGCGCACAGGTTTTTCCTATGTTCCCACATTGGAGGCTTCGCAATTGTTTAAGTCATGTTTTGGTAGTTTTGTTGGTATACATTATGACTTTTTATTCAACTTTGATACAATTTGTATACATCATAAACAAATCTAAATTTTCACATATCGCCTACTCTGTAGGAATGGAGGGACTTCAAACCAAAAATAAAATATTAAGCTCTGCAAAAAAGCTTTAAGAACAATGCTAAACGTAATGTGCAGCATCATGAAGTAAGAGATCTTGATAAAAAGCAACACCAACAAAAAAAAAAAGTATAACTAGACCGATATAATATTTCACACTACTTAAAAACTACACACCTTTATTGATTTACTTCTACATTTTACACATTTAGAATCGCACTTGAAACAGGTTTCGTTTTGTGAAAAATGTTTTACACTTGCTAAATTTTTTTATTTGATAATTTTAAAAATAATGGTGTAATTTAGTTTATTTTTTATTTATTTCCGCTGCTCAGACTTAAAGTGGTTGGTTACCTTCAGTAGTCAATGTGAATGAGAGACTTGATTGACTCAGAGTGGAGAGACAAACAGCATCCGGCTTTGAATCTGCAAACGTCACAACAACTTGACCTGGAGCATTCGATACTCACAACCAGCGACCAAAGAATATCATAGACTGGCAATCCCTATCCCTATCCACTATACATTACTGTAGTTGAAGGCGGTCCCCCACCAGTCAGAGGCTTAAACGGCTCAGCCACTGGCCGCTACTGGAACAAATTTAATTTGCCGCGTCTCATAAAAACCGTCTAAACGTACAGTTAGAGCTAAGATAAAATTTATTTTTTTTTGTGAAATTGAATAAAACAGTATGTCAACAGCAATGGGTTAAGTTGGAGTAAAAAATAAAATATTTTAATGACTTAAAAAATTAAAAAACTAAGGAGATCAAGTTTATTTTTTGAATTTAGACATGAAAAAGGTTATCTGTGAGGATTTTTTTAGGTTTTGGTCAGGCAAGTTTTGTCAGCGAGAAAGTTTTTGAAAAAGACATGATAAACAAATTTGTATTCTTCATATTTTATCTCAAAATGCTTATTTTAGCCTGCAGGCAGTCTCAAAGTTAGAATTTGCAGTCTCAAAGTTAGAATCTGCAGTCTCAAAGTTAGTTGGAATTAAATTAAATCTGCTGGTACAGGGGTAATCTTAAATTAAAGACAGCACCGGGACAGCGCCAGTGACGGCAACACTCGGTAGTGGACGATTCACATGGATTCATCCCCACCACTCAGAGGTTGCCCGGCTTCAAACCCAGCAAACAATTGCCAGTCTACGATATTCTTTGGTCGCTGCTCACAACACATTAAGAGTAGATAAATATTCCGTAGGGAATTTACAGTTCAACTAGACCAAAATATGTAGTCATTTCTGTATGGTTTTAAATTAAAGTAGTTTACACATATATATTATTTGCACCAATGGAATGGGATTGATTAACTTGAAGAAACCAAATTTTAAAGATTGCTGAGATTAATGTTGTTTTCTTCCACGATTTTTCAATGGGAATAAATTTAAACATTTCTATGTAACAAATCAGCGGCCAGGAATTGCATTTACGAATATCTAAAAAAAATCTCAGTCCATCTTGATAGGTCCAGAGTTAAGATATAACTCAAAGGAAAAAACAGCACGGAATCATACAACTTGCAACATTAGCCCAAATATTTGCAACACTGAGTGGGAAAACCACATTAACGATAAAACACACATGATCCGTTACTGTAAAATTAAAATTAATTGCAATTGATAATAATGATATTATTAATACTAGGCGACTCATTCTTTTTGTAAGAGGAGGAACAACACAATTTTCAACAAACACTGTAAACTTGTTGGGGTTCATTCTTATAAAGTTACAGGTTGTGTGGCCTTTTCAGAAGTCAGTTTATTTATATTTAGCTTCCAATATTTATTAATGCTGTTAGACTATGTTTTATTGAACAAATAGCGTTTTACTATTTCATTAAGTTAAACAATATATATTAAATTAAACTAATCCCTTTATTGTGGATAAAAATAACAAATTTCACTCAACAGAAAAATGTATGACATTGCAAAAATAAATTAGCCAATTTTCAATAAAAAATGACTCAATACAACCTACATAGCAATTATAATTGCAATATTAAAGTGATGGGCATTTTGAAGATTTTTGAAAAGGTAATCACCGTAAACTGCTGAACGAATTTCACTGAGCTGGAGAACGTGTGTGCAACACAAGATTGAAGGTAGTAAGTGCAGCCGTTCTGTCAATATTGCCTCCCACAGACTCTCACTCATTTGCCATTCACCTCTTCTAGTCCCTATCACACTAATATGTGTGGATGATCTTTGTTTATCCAATAAATGAGCAACACTTTCCTGGCTGGTAAATATTTCATACCTGGATCAAAATTTTGTTTTCATCGACTGCGTACAAATATAGCATTTTAAAATAAGTTTTTAGTTAGTTTCTGCTTTCTGTGACTTTCAACTAGCCAAAATGCGGGCTGGGTCGTCCTGGGCTCATACGCCTAAAGTAAACCTAGCCTGAAGCCATGAAATATACAGTTCCCAAGACATAAGAACCGAAAGAGTAGAAGGGACTTACTAGTGGGTAGACTGTGTGTAGCAGTCCCACGTTACAGGCTGACAACCTCTATGCATAAAGCATTTGTCTGCCTCTCGCTCAAACAAATTGAATAATTACAGTTATAAAAAATAGAAACCTTGAACATCAGGAACACTAGGTGAAGCGTCTGTCTGGTCCTTGGTGTCACTCGATGAATCTGCATCTGTGAAAATACAAAGATCTAATGTGACCCAAACAAAGATTTAACCCGTGAAACAGTTAGAAATGAGTGTGTTAGGGTACATGTGACAGGTTATTTTCTTAGCCTTAATACATAATTTTGTTTCCAAGTCTCACAATTTTATTTTGTTTGATATGGTAAATATTTTTTTATTTATATCTATTCTATTGAGCTGTTTAGGAAGTGCAGGCCGCTCTGACAGAAGAGAAAAATCTACATAGGACAAAAATTAGTTTATTTTTTTTTTCTTATGGACTCAATGTTAGCAAAACTGATTAACCAAATAAGACTTTCACATCATGATGAAAAAATTACTTCTTCAAAAGCTGACCAAGAGGTCGGTGTCCTTGAAATATATATTTATTTGACTTTTAATATTATATGTCCTGTCATTAGATTACCTACACTTTCCAAGATAAGCCTCCTTGTCCTAGCAATGCAACTGCTTCTAGGAAGGCAAATAACCAAAATAATCCTATTTTTCTGAAAGAAATATTTGTTTTACTTTTATAACATGTTTTGTATAAATGAGATAAAAGTATTTGATTTAACCCATTGAGGTAGTAATTTTATTCTATTTGCAGTAGCCTATAACGGGAATTGTTTGGTGCTGCACTCTAGTAGCAAAATATGTAACTAATGACCACGGACGTCTACGGTTCTATCCGCTAAAAAACTTAATATCGGATAACTGACTGAAAAACCTTAATATCGCCGCCAGGCCTTTGGTCGTGTTAGCTGAGTTGGCTACGTCGTGGTAACACCTTGTCCAGGTGGTGATACGATGTTCGTGGGTTCGATTCCCGCACACAAACAAAACTGACCAGTTGTGCAACTCACAATGAGTTAACCGGTCTGTGGCAATGTTGGTGGGAGGGCCCAGTAAAACAAACGGTGGCAGGCTTGCTTGGAAGTTGACGGGATCAGTTAATTCTTTGAGACTTGCACATGGTCAACACTGATTTTGCTAATTTTTACTTATGTCTACTGTGTGTGTGCCAATGCGACTCTCTAAACTGAAAGAAAACAATATTTTAATTAAAATACACCATTAATCCATTTAAAAACACCAATTTTATACTCAAATTCACAGGTTAATAAAATTACAAGTAAGGAATGAGACCAGCTCGTATGTCTACGCCTATGCTAACTTGACGAGCACATCAAGTTTGAACGAAATTGATCGATAAATAAGAGAAATAGTAATTTTTGTATTACCCATAAGAATAACATTGAACAACATACTGCGTTTACCGCAAAATGAAGATTTAAATTTTTTCCCCAACCAGTAATTGTAGGATAGTAATTCAAAATACTAAATTATTTAGTTTTTTGAGCCCTTTGTAATGGTAAGTAGTAATATTTTTGATATTTATGTTTTTTTTTATGAAAATTAAAAAAAAAACTGAATTTTTGATATTTTAAGTCTTGTAATTTCTGAAGCCGAAATTGTAAAGAAATGCGGGTGGTGTAATTTTGTTGGAAAACTAAAGTTCTACAAACGACTAAAGTTTAGTCAAAATCGTTAGAGCTGTTTTTGAGAAATCTCGATTTTTCATGTTTTTTGGCGGTTTTTGGGGAGTTATTACCCTTAAAAATCAAAAATTCCAAAATATGAAAAAAAAAAACGCCTGGCGATATCGTGGATTAGTACCTACATACCAAATTTCATAAAAATTGGACCATTGGTTAGGGCTCTAGCTCTGTACACATCCATACATACAGACAGACAGACAGACAGACACACAGACATCACGAAAAAATCACTTTTTTGGGTTCATGGAGCACCAAAACGAACATTTCCACTAACAATTCAAATTCAAAAATTTTGACGAAAACAATACTTTTTCCATATACTATGTATAAGGGGAAGAAAGTAAAAAGGAATTATATTTTTAATATTTACAAAAGCATTTACACAAGTTCGGTTGTTGTTTATAACCGATTCATGTTTCACGTCGTACTGTCTGTAGATTTTACATGGTTGCTGTCGTCTTTTGTTGCCATTACTACGCTATTTGACAGTTCATAATAGTTAGCGGTACCCCTGAGATTGGCGGGAGACTTTGGTGTATTTATAAAAACTTTGATTCGAGTTGAGTATTGAAATACTCAGACTTTTCAAGTACTTGTATACCCCTAATTTTGCAAAAGTTTAATACAGGACCCAGCTTCCATTTGATGCACGACCCAGCTTCCGTTTGATACAGGACCCAGCTTCCGTTTGATACAGGACCCAGCTTCCGTTTAATACAGGACCCAGCTTCCGTTTGATACAGAACCCAGCTTCCGTTTAATACAGGACCCAGCTTCCGTTTGATACAGGACCCAGCTTCCGTTTGATACAGGACCCAGCTTCCGTTTAATACACGACCCAGCTTCCGTTTAATACAGGACCCAGCTTCCATTTGATACACGACCCAGCTTCCGTTTGATACAGGACCCAGCTTCCGTTTAATACAGGACCCAGCTTCCATTTGATACACGACCCAGCTTCCGTTTGATACAGGACCCAGCTTCCATTTGATACAGGACCCAGCTTCCGTTTGATACAGGACCCAGCTTCCAGTTGTCTTTGTGCTATTAATAGAAGTAACAACTCTGTATTATCACATAACATAATGCATTATGTTGTAGCTCGGCTAACTTCATAAAATTAACTAATAATGAAAGAGAGATTTGATTTGATTGGTTTAGAGTTACATAGATAGGGCTATGAAGTGCTCTCTTAACCTATGTAACTATTTCATAACCATTAAATAGCATTAACTAAATCAAATACAACATAACAATAAACTTAACACAAAATGTTTGAAAAATCATAATTACTCAATTAAAAGTCATAATGTTATTTCTTATTAAATTTCAAATAATGTACTACATAGGTTTTTACTAATTTGTAGGCAAAACAATTAATTTATTCTTGCTCCAAAATCAATCAATTGGCAACAACTAAATTCTTTTGATTTATCATAAATTTATTGTAATTTGATTCAATCCTGATCGAATCAGGGAGGACATTCCATTCCATACAAAAAGTGACACAGAAAGATTTATTGATGACTACAATTTTATAAGCACACAACTGAAACGATTCAGACTTTAACTGTCATCATTGATTTAGGCTATATAAAAATGTTGCTAAACATTGACCTGTACAACGTTTATTCCTCATGCTTCGAAGTGGATAGGAATTCTTTGACATAGCAGTAAGAGTGTTCAAGGAGGATATTGAGAGCCATTTGTTTGTTTTTCTGAAATCTGTCTAATGTTTTATGGAAACAGGGAACTTATTGGCAAGTCTTTGGAAGTGTTGTTTCTTCTAGTGTTCTGTAGGACCTAAACCTAAAATCAATTTGAAAGGCTATTTTTTGCCAAGAAAATTCTGCATGGCTTCAATGAGCTATTCCAAAAGATTAAACCGTAGGAAATCAGCGAATGAAAGTATGAAAAGTAGAACTGCCTTAATATATGAAGATCAACAGCGAATAAAAGTATGAAAAGTAGAACTGCCTTCATATATGAAGATCAACTGACTTAAAGAAATATTAGCTTTTAACAGTAACAAGTTTTACTTAGTTTCGATTAAAGATATAATAATTAATTAAAGAAAAGAGAATTAATTAATTAATTGTACTCTCAAACCAAAGATATTATAGTAAAATGTTAAGTAAGTAGTAAGTTATGGTAAAGATAGTATAGTAAGTTCCAGATAGTAGTAATAAGTACAGAGTTTGAACCTCTCCCTTAAAAACAATCAAAATTACACTTAAATACGTCATTCTCATACAAAATTTCAATAACTCATCACATTATAAAAAAAAATTAAAATTCATAACACAACACAATAAACCACCTCTGTTAACTAACTTCCAAACCATGAAGCACTGCAATAGAAAATCTATTCCCAAGAAAGGACATCAGACAAGGAGGTATTAAGGTTAACAAAAAGATTGTATCCAATTCTGACGAATCTTATAAAACTTATCTTCAGTTACGTTCTTGGTTTACATACTAACTGAGGAAAATATGTTATGGATGAAATGGAAGTGAATTAACAGAAGTGTTTAATGCAGTGGGCACTTGAATGTACTACTAACCAGATGGTGGTTTGACATCGGGAGAGAGGCCACAAATAAATTCTGCAACAGATGTGTTTGGTACAACCTGATGAAATTCCCGAGTATTCCCTAATTTTCCCTGACCAATTTTCATAACCGTTAAGTAAACAAAATTATCCAGCTGATAATATTACAAATACGATTCATGATAAATTTGGACAGTTCATGAATTTTATCATGTTATACATTAGAACCTCGATAAATCGAACCTCAGGCGGAATGAACATCTTTATAGAATATTTAAAAATATCAAGGTTAAACTTTTCAAGGTGATTTTCCACAGACTTTGTCTTATGAATAAATAGATAAGTGAGTTCATTCCATCAAGTAAATACAAAAGTCTACAACAAATACATAACTGTGGAATTATGCTGACCAAGATCCAGTAGTTGGTCAGAATTTTTAAATAAACAAAAAACAGAAAAACCAAATAATATTTAAGTACAGATCAAAATAATATTAAGATCAAGTCAACAGTTCTGCCTTCCGTAGCACCCGCATACTGTAAGTTACAAAAAATAACGTACCGTAGCCTATACACAATTTACTTAAAATAAATGAGTCTTTATTGAGTGTCCCGGTAACACAATTGATGAGTCAAGGAAGAATAGAATCCTTATATAATTTTGTGTTTTGTACGCAGAGATTCATAATTAATCATACCATCTTTATATATAGTTCTGTAAGCAAAATTGTGGGAGTTTGGCAAGTTGCAGGATGATGGGAGACGTCTTATATTAAAGGACATGATCCCAGGGACTCAGGAAAAATTGCAGTATTTCTACAAAGTTAGGGGCCATGCATAAATTACGTCACGCTATATTCAGCCCTTTTTGACCCCCCCCCCTGTGTCACGCTCTGTCCATTACTCCCCCCTCCCTCCGTCACGTCACAATTATTAATTATTGGATTGTGGCGTACGGTATTTCGTCACTGTAAGTGACGATTTCGCAGGCTTTAACTCCATTTATCGTGACGCGTCACACAGCCCTTAACTCCCCCTCCCCTGTGTCAGGATGTGCCGCACCCCCTCCCCCCGGGGAGGCGTGATGTAATATATGTACGGCCCCTTACCAACAAACTAGAAATAACGTAAAACATCCCCCATAAGAAATGCATGGGGATTTAAAAATGTCTGCTTTGTTTACATCAAAACATGTGATTAAATATCTACTTTGTTTATGAACTGGCATGTGTTCCTCTTCAGCAAGTAGAGTAAAAAAATCAGATGAGGCAACGTATTAGAGCAAGGTTAGGAGCTATTGCCCCTTCAAACCTTTTTCAATCATTATAATTAAAATTTAAAATATTTTAACAACTGAAAAAGTATAAAATAAGCCTGTAAATGTTGGACAGCTTTTTTGGTGAATGTACCAAAGGATGAAAAATATCCTTCAGTGGACAGTGAACATGTTATATAGTAGGAAAGTAAACAAAAAAAGACTCACAGTTAGGCAATTTGGTGACATTTTGCCTGTTTTGCCATTTCCTGTCTATTATTCAGGAGTGTTTTGCTCCCTTCTTATTGACTGCCCCAAACACATCCCTCTTTGAGTCAGTTCTAACAAACTATGATTCACGCATTTCATCCACATACTAGAACCTTCAAATTCAGACTAACGCCCGACAGGAGTCGATGTAGGGAGGAGGGAGGGAATTTCGGGTTGCAACATGAACGACAGATGCTCAAAATACAGTAAGTGGGGTATTGGAATCCGAACCAACACTGTACAATTTTGATTTATAAAGGTTCTCGAGTCATTTTGACTTAGAGATACGGCGACTTTACAGTTTTGAATTATAGAAGTTTTCCAGTTAAAACTTCCGAGTTATAAAGGTGCGGTAGTAGGCCAAGTATACCAATACCAAAAAACATTGAGTTATCGAGGAGTTCCCGCCAACCCTTTGACTAAAGAGGTAAAATAGTAAAGTACTAAGCAGGCAAGTTCAAGGGGAATGACAAAACTTTGACTTATCAAGGAATTTGATTTATTGAGGTT
Source organism: Allygus modestus (assembly GCA_963675035.1). Classification (NCBI taxonomy): domain Eukaryota; kingdom Metazoa; phylum Arthropoda; class Insecta; order Hemiptera; family Cicadellidae; genus Allygus; species Allygus modestus. The sequence continues at coordinate 42,112,655 of OY776116.1, read as the reverse complement.
TGAGTTATGGTTACAATGTATTTAATTTCTGAAGAGGCAAGTATAAATAAAAATAACTGCGTTTATAAAGTGTTTGTCCTGTATACAAAACAATCACTTATCAAAAATCAATACCCCTTTATGCATATCGGCCAGAGATGATGGCTGGGCCGCGTAATATCGGTTGTAAATAACGATTAATAATGTTTATGAACGATGTCGGGACCAAGTGAGAGTGGACAAAAGAAAACCGGACCTAGCTTTATCAGCCAAAAATTATGGGCCTTCCATGTTGTTTGTCAATACATTGTCCAGATTAATTATACTGGCCAAAAATGTGTATTGCAACTCATATATTAAATATAAACCATGTGTTAGCCTATAAAATCTCGCATGTTATTCAAATGCATTTAACTATTTGAAACTACCAACAATATATTGCTAACAGCAAATACTCGCTCGAAAATACCCTAAACTCAAGGATAATTGGCACTACTCGACTCGATCTAAAAAATCACTACTTGCACACCCCTCGTTATAAACTGCTGTAGTGGCGAATTACACTCAGCGTCTCCGGTGCTGTGTAATGTGAGCAGTGGCCGAGTCTGTGTTGCAGCGTACCAGCGGAGGGGCAGCTACAGCCGCCGTGTAAAACCAGGTCGCGTTTAACGCCTATTACATTAGTTCCGTTTTTGACCATGACCGCTAGGCTGCACAACATGCCAGACAGTGTTTGTAACACTTTTCAAAATATAAAGAGGACCTTGGCACTTCTCGACTATAACGTATCGTGTTCGTTTTTCCGCTCATAGGCACTAATTAGGTTACCATGTAAGCTCTAAAAAAGCCTTTTAGGTTACTAAAACCTAAAAGGCTTAAAAGGAAATCAATTCTCTTACGTAAAAAAAATATATGTACAAATTAATATGGAAACTGTGTATATGAAATTTTTGCTGCAATAAGCCAATAATATAAATATTATTTTTATTACCAGAAAACTACTACTACCAAAAACTGCAGAAAAAACCGCAAGACTGACACCAGTGAACCAGATTCTTGAATGAAAGGCCTTAATGAGAAATTTGTATTAAAATGTTAATTTTTAATACAACCTCTGTTAATGCCATAAAAAGAAAAAGTGTCAAGTTATGATACATTTTTAAATAATATTTAAATTTGACCAGCTGTGTAATTTGATTTTACTATCAAATTGAAATCAGGTCAACAAGCAAAGGTTTTGGGAAAAACTAGTACTAAGAGAACTAAACTTCAGTCACAAGGATTTCGGCGTTTCTACCTGCTTCCTCATAAGGCCAATGTTGATTTTCAAAGTCCGTCCCTCCTCAACGTATTGTCCCACATTGTTGATTGATGGCTCATTTTAAAGAGCAAAAAAATACCTAGGATATCACAAATAGATCACCCATAAAAGTCTAAATATTGGATACTTTGCTCACTGAAGTTGCTAGATACTTTTAGCTGTTTAAAATGAGCCATTAATCAACGATATTGGATAATCTATTGAGGAGGGGCGGACTTTGTAAATCAAAATTGGCCTTAAAAAAGAAGCAGGTAGAAATGTCAAAAGTTTTATGACTGGAATCCCCTCTTAATAAATATAATATAGCTAAGCATGTTACCCAAAATCGGCATGATGTCTTGAAAGGAACATAGAGGGGGTGCCTGGGGTGTGGGTGATTGCAGCTTGATCTTCTTGAATGGTAAGTCTGGTTCAACATCCCTCACGTCCAAGATACCCTCCCCCACTCTCTCTGAGGCAAAGTAATCTGAGAATAAACAGAACATTTGTAATATTTGAGATTAGAATACATTTGCTACAGATAACCAAGGATGATTCTTTTGTTTTTATTAGGTACAGTGCTCACTACACCTGAGGTATAGTGTCATCTTGTGAAGCCAACACGCTACCGAAGCTGCGTGTATGACAACTGTGTCAGAACAAGAGTTGGCTCTGATGTAGTATACAAATAATTAGCATCAGAAATTGTTGTGGACATTTTAAATAACATAAACTCTCCATCACCAACAATTTATTTTAAACAAAGAATTAGTTTCACTCCCATGTAAATACCACAGCTAATTTTTTTGTTATTTCTACACAACATTAAACCAACCCAAGACCATAACTATTAAGGCTAAAATAGAAAAGAATACAAGCTCCGATATAAAAGGAAACCTAAATAAATACTGAATTTTACATATAAAAAAAGTACTGAAAAAGCAAAATAAAATACAAACTAAAAAAAATACAAAAACAACTACTAGTAGAAATATATACACATAGGCCAATAAATAATTTGAATCAATAAACCAAAAGTAGCTAACAAAATATAAACATTCCAACAACAAATCGACACAATCTATGCCTCGAATGAAGGAGACTGGACACAAACTATATTTACCCCTCATATATCTATGTTTACGATGCAGGTGAACTTTACTGTACGGGTTTGAATATGATCCTTTGTTAGATGGAGCTGAAACAAAAATCATATATTTGACCCTTCCAAACACAAGGAAAAAACCAACTATCTAACTACATAGCTGTAAAAGGTGTCACAGGTTTAACAAACCAATGTTGTTACAGGAGTCCACCGAGTCTTATACTCAGTTTAACCCTTTGGCCTAGTTATATTAAAGTTTTCCATTTCTGTAATTCAACTGCAAGCAGTGAAATTCTTGAATGAGACTCTCTATCAATCGCTTTGGCACAAAGTTATAAGCCAACTGATATTCTTCACCTCTAACAAAGGAACAAAAAACATCTGAATAATAACTGTAAATAGTTTATTTGTTGGGTTTCATGAACATTTTTTTGCTTCAGTAGATCTCCAATTATAAAATTGACGAGTTCGCACGCAGCACGCTGACGTGAGGGAAGTGAATTTCCATTTAAAAACTTTTAAAACTCAAAATCAGTGTAAAAACATACATTTATTCAAATTTTTATTAAAATCTGAAAACAGTGATTTTTTGGCTGTTCTGATCCTCCTGGTTTCATTTACCTGCAAAGCTGGGAATACAATTTTGCGCATTATAATGTTAGGCGAAGGTCCAGACAGGCTTGAAAGTAGGCGTGAGGTTGCTGGGGATGATAAAAGTACTCTAACAAAGGAATAAAGGCTTTTCTAGTATAAAAACCCCCATAAGACAACGTACTGTGTTTAGTCGAAACACATTTTCATTAATAACTCGGTAAATATGTATGCTAGAAAGACGAGAGAGGGCTTAAAACTTTCGCATAACTAATTCCCATCTTTATACATACATTAATTCTACATACGGGGCTTTTATAACCCTTTTTGGGCCCAAAAACTCGAAATTTGAAAGATTTCCAAAAAAGGGGTTTAGAATTTTCTGATTGTTTTGCCCAACGAACTTGTCCAACTGATTACAGAAAGGAATGTCCCTACCAAATTTGAAGCAAATCGGACAAAAAATGTGACCGCTAGAGTGCAAACACACACACACACACACACACACACACACACACACACACACACACACACACACACACACACACATATATATTGTGACATTTTTATTCGATTCACTGGTAAGGGCTACTATTATATTAAAAATTAATATAATAAGGGTACTCAGTTTTTATTTTATTAATTTTTAATATATATATATATATATATATATATATCATTTCGAACGACCCCCCAAAATGTGTTCAGGAGGTCACGTTAGGAACTTCTATGGTGGTCCCAGGTTTAAGTTTCACCGTGCGGGTCATGCTAATAGTTCACTTTCCAAAGGAAATTCACTAACAAGTATATTCAAATAAATATATTTCTTGAGAACAAATTTTGTCAACTGGTTTAATTCAATCATATTTTTTACCTAAACATAAGTAATTTTTCTTAAACTTTAATGAAGTTGTTGGGGCCAATTATGACCAATACCAATATTAATCATCGTATTATTATTTTATTTTATTTTATTTATATGCTCCAATACAGTTTTACAACCAATTACATTGAAGCAGTTTAAAATCATTTTAACAGTCCATTGGGTGGTATCATTGGTTTTTATTCATGTCTTCACTTCCTAATTGATACAATAATAAAAAATAAAAATAAACATAAAATATTATAATAATAACTTAAATTGCTTAGTCACAGATAGATTCAATAACAAATGTGGTAGAAAGCGATCACACGATAATGAACAACCATAGCCATTACAATATGCTCAGAACAGAATTAACAATAAATATACAAATGAAATAAATAACACAAATTAGTAACTTAAATAAGCTAAGCATTTTACCTTAAAACTATTTAACGAATCAACAAAAATATCAATGTCTGAACCAGCAAAGGAAATTGAGTTGTAAGCCCTCATCACCCGTAGAGGGTCGAGGACACATGTGCAGAGGTACGGGAGTGATGGAGAGAGAAGAGGAGTTTGCTCCTACTGTTCAAAGAGGGTACACGAAACAGAAGGGCCACCATCATAGCAGAGTCGTCCACCACGCCATGCTCCAGTTTATACAGGAATACCAAGCACATAGGGGTTCTCTTCGATGCTAGGCTCCGGAACCCAAACAGCTCATCATATGGAACCCCATATGTATAAATAAATATTAAAACACTTGAAATATAAAAAAATTTAAAAATCGTTTTTTAACTCTTTCCATTGCATCTTGATCAGTAACGTTAATAGGATTCCATATAATGGCACCGCTCTCCAACCTCGACCTCACCAAAGAACTATAAAGTCTGATTATGGTTTCAACATTTTTAAAATTCATGCTCTGCCTAACAATAAACCCATAATTTTACTAGCTGATGCTATATGCATGCTTCTACGTGACAATTAGACGACAATTTTGAATCCACATGAACCCCTAAATCCTTGATTTAATCTACTCTAGAAATTGAAACACCATTCAACAAAAAATTCTTCTTCATACAGTCCAGAGATCTTGTAAATGTTATCAGTTGGCATTTCGAAGTATTAAAGGTCATTTTGTTTACTGTACGCCAACGATAAATATTATTAACAACGTTTTGTAACAGAACAACATCAGCATCATTCCTCACATGCTTGTCAATTTTTAAATCGTCTGCAAATAAAAGTGCTTTTAAGGAGCTAATATAATTGCACAAATTAAAATAGTGAAAAGACAGGGCCCCAAATTTGAGCCCTGAGAAACTCCTGATTGAACATACAAAGTTGAGGGCAAAAACCCATGGTAAAAAACAAACTGTTTACTATTAATTAAGACTAAAAAACCTTAGAAAGTTATCTGAAATTCCATAAAAATATAGCTTTTTTAGTAAAATAAAATGATCAACCTTATCAAACGCCTTGGACAAGTCAAGAAATAATGAGTCTGTCTGGGTTCCAGAGTCCAGCTTCGAAAAAACGTATCCTGTGAAATTTAATAAGTTTGTGTTAACTGACCTTCCTGGAATGAAACCATGCTGTGAAGAAGAAATATATGGCTTAAAGTGATTGAACAAATATTTATGTACAATAATATCAACAATTTTAGCAGGAACTGACAAAACTGCCACTGGTCTATAGTTAATTATTTGAGATTTACCACTTTTGAAGACAGGAGTTATTTTAGTAGTTTTCCATTTATCAGGAAATACTTGCAAAGACAAGCTTGAATTGTACAAAAAAGTTAAAGTTTTAATTAAAATATCAGAGAAGCCTTCAAATAAATATTGTTGAAGCAAATCAGGACCAGCAGTACATTTTTATTTTAGTTTCGTGATGGCATCCTGAACATCCCCGGTGACATACACGCGGGAGTGCAAGGCAGGACAGGCCCGCCAGTCACGGCCCCGCTGCCGTGGCCTCAGTGCTGGGTTCAGTCACATATTTCTCGTATACTGAGCTAAAATATTCACCGGACCGCCACTCAGTTATCCAGTTTACTCCATCATCATTAACTTGTTCCTGTCCGACTTTTTACTTTGATCAAAATTCCAAAATTTACTGCTATCCTTTTTTATACCACTTTCAATGTTACTAATATAGTTGTTATAAGCAGTTTGTACTTCTCTTTTTAACTACAGTTCTTTGATATTTAAACCTATTATAATTAACTGCAGAGTTAATTTTCCTCCACTTCTTGCACAATTTTTCTTTCAGTCTCAAATTACTAATTATTAGAGATGTGCGAGTACAGGTTTTTTAAGTCGAGTTGAGTAAATGGCAAAAGATTCGAATCTCGAGTTTGAGTCGAGTATACAAATAAATAAACACATAGGTCGAGTTAAATTGGATCAAAACAGTGTATAGGGTTCCATTTATAAACGTTGTTATTAAAATATACTTTTCTAGTCACTATGCCCTGTAAATAACAATAGTAAGTCAAATAAATGGATTCCTGCTTCATTGGAAAAAGATAAGTACATTTATCTGAAAATAAATCATACCAAAGTTATTGCCTAACATTTTGCCATGAAGGTCAAATACTTTTAATATTTTGGTATTAAGGTTTTTATATCCTATATGGTATTAATTAACAGTTTCATTAAAAAATTATTTAAGTTTTTTATTTTATTTCCTATTTTTTATTTATCCTACGTTTTATTGTATATTATGTTTAGGCCTAAGCTACATCTTTCTACGAATGGAGGAAATAAAATTACATTTAGGCCTAAAAGTTAAAATAAAATATATGTTAATATTTAAAAGGCCTATTACATGGTAAAGCATTAACCTACTTACTTACCACACAAAATATATTTACTAACATATCTTAGCATTAATTTTAACACTAATAGTCCTAATAAGAACAATCAGTTAATAAAAACATGAAGATACTATGTTTGAAAGTGCCCAGCAAATCAATTGATAAAATTGAAGCCATGTCTTAAATAGAGTTTCAAAATATTAAGAATGATTTAAAAAAATCATTAATGAAACTTAAACAAAGCCTAAACAAATCACTTGTCTTTAAAATCAGCTCAATGCCAAAGGACAATAGTTGAGCCTAAAATTAATGGATGGAATTTTGTTGAGTCTCTTTTGACTCAATTTCAATTACTATGGAACAAAAAACAAGCCAAACTTCTTATACTTACCTATTAGATTTCATTACAGATTTGTTTTTGATATTTTATTTTTTTTTACAAAGTTAGGTTAACCTAAAAGTGGACTATGACTATACAGGCAGTGTTCAAACAACTCAATCTGAAGGTCCTGGTAAATCTTCCTTTTTGGTGTAAAGAGTAGGCTAACACAAATTTATAAGCCACAACTTACTTATTTATTAATAAAACACTAAAATTCACATCACAACTAACTCTTAACACCTGAAATACGTTGACACTCAATTTGAATTTACAGACGACGCGCGGCTGCGGACGACCCGTGGTAGCGTGGGTAAACGGCGGGAGTAAACTCGCTCGAAACCTTCGAGTTTCAGTTAAACCTCGAGTTTCAGAGCCGAACTCGGCTCGAACTCGAAATTACGAGTACTCGCACATCTCTACTAATTATTGAAGGTGTGAACCAAAAAGGATATTTTGACTGCCTATTTTTCTTTAGAGGGACAGATTTATTAAGGAAAATATGTAATTGCTCATAAAAATAATCAACCGCATCATTAATATTTAAAATATAGTATAAAGGGGACCAGTCAATTTGAAATAAGTCCTGGTAAATCTGAAAGAAGTTAGTCCTCCTAAAGCCAGCTGACTCAGATGACCTTGTAAATGATAACGGAGTTGCGATTACAATCCTCCCCTCGACAGCCATGTGATAAGGGTCCTCACTCATTAATTGATCCTCACATTTTCTGACTTCTACGTCATCCACATTAGAGATTCCTAAATCCAATGTTCTATTTTGAAAGTTACAAATATTATTTTTTTAACTTAGATTGTGTAAATTAATAAAAGCTAATAGTTCTTTATATAAATTATCTTCATTATTTACACAAAAGTCTTTTCCATATATCGGAAAAGACATAATAAAAGGCATAATATTTGGAAATTTGGCAGACAGGTAAATTAAAATCACCCAAAATGATTAACTGACTACTTATTGTAAAATTAATCTGTAATGCTACATAAAAAAAGCTTGGTATACTCCTAAAGCTGATTTGGGTCTAAAATAGACCACACAAATATACAACTATTCTCCTTTGTTATTGGGAACTTTGACCCAAACATATTCACACCCAGGAATAATGACACTAATATTATCCACTCTATTGCTTATTAAATCACTGAAGGTCGCTAGGAGAACACCACCTCCGCCATATTTGCCTGTCGCTTTCAAATCCCTATCACACCTAAATACACTGTAATTATGAGGAAACAGCTCTGTAGAGTTAACACAGGGTTGCAAATTTGTTTCAGTTAGTGCTACTATTTTATAATTACTTGCCAGTATATTGCAAAAAAGAAGGTACGTGTCTTGGTTCTTTAAACCTCTAACATTCTGATAATAAACAGATTCTCAAAGGTATTTTTAGTCATAAGTTTATTTAGTGTACAAAATGCATATTTGTAATAGAAAATATATATTACATTCGCACTGGCAGAGAACAAAAAAAATTCTCCGGTGTATAAAATTGATGGTAACAAATAATGAATAAATATGTAACAATTAATATATCAATTAAATATATAACTAACAATAAATAACAGATTAATAAATAGATGCATATAAACCAAATTTGTATTCAACATGTACTACTATATAAATAAATAACCATTCATGCAAAAATACACTTAAAAATACAGTCCAAGCAGGTTACAGTCGATTTATGTCGTCGGGTGACTTGATCCTCACGGCCGGTGATCCATTGTCTCGTTGCACGTAGTTTGCGCAGTTAGCCGTCCACACCTGGCTGTAGGCCTTATTCTTTGCCACATACCGCGTCTTACTTAAGCAGCTCCCGGTTTGCCGGAGTCAGTGATTTATTCACTAGATAGGATTCTCGCTGCTGAAGCCCAGATCCGTAGCTTTGAGATTGTGCCGAACATTCCTCTTCTTCAAGAACTCTTCTTTGTCGAGTCTGCTTACAAATTTAATAATTATGTGCCTAGGTTTCGACTCGGCAGGATGGGTAAATCCTGTGCATGGGATCAATCAGGTTGGACGACCAGTCAGAGCCAACCACTAAACGTCACTAAACGTATAGCAGTCACTAAACGTCACATGATGTTTTGCATATTTTATCCTTTATCCTCTGGGATCCCATAAATAATTAAATTGTTCCTATGGGAACACTGCTCTAGGTCTTGAATTTCAACTTCAGTTTTCTTCAACTGCCGGTTTAGCTTTTCGTTCTCCGCTTTAACTCGTGAAGTTCCTCCTCACACTTAGTTATCTTAAAATCTTGATTAGTTATTAACTGTTTAACATCACTTATATTTGTATGGTATAATTCAATCGACTAACACATATCGTTTTGTCCCTGTCTGATCTCACTAATGTCACTATTGTTTTTTCGACGAATTCCATGAATCGAATTAAGTTTTTCATCAATAGATTTAAGTGAAGCAGGTTCAGACGGCGCCACAATTTTTGTTCTAACACAAATTATATAGCAGTAGTGATAGGAGGTTACCCAGTTCACTGTGTAAAACCGCAATCCCAAGATCCCAAGTGTGTTGTCCATCCGATCCCCAAGCCATGGGGGAACACCATTTGCTACCACAATTTTAAACCAAGACTTTACATCTCCTCCAAAAAGTTCCTATTACATTGACAATTGATGGGTAGTGATAACTGGACCTTATCCAGTTCTTCCAGTTCTTGATCTTAATTCACCGAGGAGTTACCAACAGTTTAAAATATTACTTCTAGGCTTACCTTAACAATCAAAAAATTATAAATCCAAATAGATTTAATAAATAATCCATAGGCACTATGGTTTAAAATAGTTTCCTCTTGTGCATGTGCAACTGATATGGCCGGTTCCAGATTTGTCTCGGATCGCAACAGATTACAAAACACAAATTACAGAGTAAAGACTATTAGCTCAGACATACAGTTTGCAAACTAAAATACCTGTTGAGATCTGTGGGACAGGTTCTGTTGTGGAAGGTATTGTGGTATTCCACTCCCCAGACTCCTCTGTGGTGGTGGCGAGTGGCGGCTCCTCGTTACTGCAAGAATCAGGACATGCTTCTACTGGTGTTGTTATTTTTGATTCTTCAGCTATTGAAAAAACATTAATATCAGCAAGAAAATATACAGGATAAAGTATAATACAAATATAATGTTGTGTTATTACTTAGTTAATTTAATATAAACAAATTTTAACTCTTGTTATGTCTCCACAATCAATATGAATCGAGTAAAATAAAAAAGTCGAATATAATTAGACTTATTTAATTAGGACCTCTTTTATATCTGATTAATACAAACAGACCTTAACACAATGGTAGGTTTTGATTTTATTTAATTTATTACTGGGTCAACAAAAAAAAATTAAAAGTTTTTAAAAATGTAACATATAAGCTGCATAAGGCATTATATGACTTGACCGTTACATTCTATATTTATAAAATGTAAATTGATTCTTGATTCTGGACGATGAAAACCTCCACTCAGAAGCACTTGAATTATCAATTAAATGACAGTAAAAAAAGTATTATGGATTTAGGTGAGTTTATTGGTACTTTATTATTACTACAAACTACCATTAACTCATTACATTACATTAAACTACATTTAACTCTTTACAAAAATAAGAAGTAAATAATCAGTTTTACATTACACATACAATGTTTACTCATATTTATCAGTGCCATTTCCAATTGACGAGTTAAAAGCTGCGAACCATCTTGTAATTTCCCTTGTAATGGTAATGGAATGACAGTGCCTAATAGTTTGTATAGCATACATATTATAAACAGACATTAGGCATGCCCTGTAGTGAGTGGTTAGTGTGTAACTTTAGTCGGAGGGGTTTCAAGTTTGATCTGCACCAACCACCAAAGGGTCATTAAGCCGTGGCCCACCAAAAAAAAAAAGAACCCACGTTAAGCAGTAAAATATCCATACAGGGTGTCCCACTTCCATCGCATCAAACTTTACCCGGTTATTTGGCAGGTCAAAACAAACAATGCATGAGCATGATCAGACAAACCAAGTTTTTCAAAATACTATGAAAGTATTTATTTAAAAAATGTAATCTCCAAATGTTCAAATCATACCTATGTCCCCACCTTAAATGTTAATGTACAAAGTAGTAGCAAGCATCTTGTTTCACATATGCCTAGGGAAACACAAAAGTCCATAAGTCTATTTATAAGTCTATTTATATAGTTTACTGCCTTACACATACCATTTTCTTTTGCTCCTAACAAAACGGCTTTAAGAAATATAGTGCTGCCATTTGAAAAAGAGCAGCATGTTATATATAACGATCAATGATATAAAACGAACATACATAGAACATATTCAACACATTTTACAAATACAGTACAACTTTGTAAGCATATTCTTACCCTTAGTCTCATAAATGTGCAAATGAGGCATTAACGTCAGATAGTAAAATTTACATTTCCTGCCTTGAAACTGCATCTACAGTTACTTACTGCTGTACTGAACTCATAAACTGATCTCGTAACAAATAAAAGTACAAAAATACCAATTTGTAACTAATTTTCACCCAAATACCGACTTAACAAAGATATTATATGGGAACAAGTTTCATATTTGTATTTTAAGTGACTGAGAGGAATACTACTTCAATTGAAAACCACCACCAGACAGATAACTGGAAGACCAAGCATTTTAGGTAATTAAACCTTTTTGCATGGATAATCTTATCTTAAATTATTACTGAAGGGGTTTTCCCTAACACTCTGTATATATTACCTCACCACGTGAAGCCATTTTATTTTAATTCATCAACAAAAAATCATAAGTTTGCGAGATATTAAATTTTTTTAATTCTTGCTACAACATAGACCACAACAAATGTGTTGTGTTCAGATGTTTATGCAAATATCAATAGACTACAACCATTCAGTGTTGGTAATAATATATGGAACCAGATGAAGCGGGGCCTACGATAACTAACGGGCACACTTCCCCCTTCCACTAAAGTCACGTGACTCTGTGTGGCCGATCAGCAGCCGAATATCGCATTAAACATTGTAAGAACATGACCCTCCTCGCTTATTTGTTATCTCATCGGAATAACATTGTGAACTAATTAACAAAACCCCAAAAATATGAATCTGGATAAAAAGGCGAACAAAATTATTCCGTCACCATCTAATTTCAAATTATTTCTTTACTAATTACGGGTTAGAGTGAAATATTTTATGCATTTTGAAACTTGTCATTTGCTTACACTTTACAGAACGTAATAAAACCAAAATCAGCTGTTTTGTTTTCTGGTTTACATGTCAACACGGTTGACGGTTGAAAAAACAAACTTTGAGGCCGAACTGTGGCCATCAGAGTGTTAGTATTCAAAATTGAAAACAACTTTGCACTACTACAGATTGAGCAAGTTCTGTTGATACCTCAATCATCAAAATCGGTTCAGAAATGTTGGAGAAGTACTCCTATGATTTATGAAGTACTCCTATTGAAAACCCGAAAAGTCTAAATTATATTTTGAAAATTAGTGGAACATTGGTGTCACTGTATTTGTATTTTAATACAGTTTAGAATGATATACCAAACTTATATATTTTGCGATTTCTGTGTCGAAGAGGGGGGAAATACTGGTGGTAGGTCAGGTTTTTGCAATGCTTTTAAATGGGATTAACAGCTGTAAGTCGGCTGCAGAGTCACGTGACCAAAAATGTATGCAGGCCCGTTAGTTATCGTAGGCCTCGAATGAAACCACACACCAAGTATTATCCATGTATGCTCGTAAATAAGCGAAATATAAAATTTGACTTACTCTACATAAAAATAACACTGGACAAAGAGCACTTTCAATATATCAGAACCAATTGATGTGGAGTAATAATTGAATAGCATACTAAATTGTTTACTTTTGTACCCAATAATGCCAACTACAATTTGTCTTTGATGTACAAATTTGATGTGAGAATGTTTTTAAAACCCATCCCAGGAACAAACCCCCCCAACAACTCATCTTCAGATGGGCCAGTCTGTTTGATTAACTTATAGTCATAAATGTTACTTTACATGTTTTAACCAAACTTCATAAAAATAGGGCATTTTTCCAAAAGTTATCACAGTCACAGACACAGCCTATAAAAATATGTTGACATTTTATTTAATGGTGTTTTTGGCATCTGGAAACCTCAAAACAAAAATGTATCATGGTTTGGGGACTAAGTCTTACCATAACGACTATGGTAATAGCTTTGTCCTTATAAGGGAAATTCCCTATAAGACTACTTCTACACGCTTCCAAAGAATGAAACCAATCCATGTTATATTTACTATACCTATTGAAAACATTAGTTTGTTAGAAACACATACAATTAGTAAGAACACAATCTCTTTACACCAATCACTATACTACCCAGTGATACCAAAAATTACCTTTCGTTGCGATTCTTCTTAACGGTTTCACATAAATCAAATTTTGGTTTTGCACAGAGGTGGTGTGCGAATGCTGCCAATACGGTCTCAGAGGTGTGTGTGTATTATATTGGCATCCGACCAGGCGCTGCCAATTCGTGCGTTGGCGAGGTCGCTCAGAAACGGTTTGAGGATATCTCGGTATCGGCACATGACAAGTAGGGTTCTGCTGCCAGAAAGATGCTGCTACGTGAAACGGCTCACGTAAAGGTTCCTTAGCATGTACGTTTTGATTATGCCTTTTTCCAGGTTCAAAACCAGGTGGAGTGGGGTTTTCCACCAGCTGCTTCATTCTTAATTCATTTCCTAAGGAAGAAACTCTTAGCAATTCTCTTTCTCTGTTCATACAGACTAGAACCAGCAAATCATCAAAACCCAAATACCACAAACATCAACAACCACGGTTAGCAATTAAATGGTGTGAAGATGCAGCGGGTGCAATTGGCTTTGGGAGGGGTGGTTGGAACACAAGCTTCAAAGCAGCAGTAAAAGATAGATATGATGATTGTAGGCTCTGAAGTAACGGTTAGAGCGAGGTACTGGGGATATGGTCTTAGGAATGGGTTTCCTTTTGATGATATGTGCCATGCCAATTCAAAGAAATCAATACAAAAATTGTGTTCACTAGAGTGCAAAAGAGTTACCACTAAAGCAAAATATAAGTTTAATTACTTCTTTTGACGATAATATTTTTAGGCTGTAGTCAAGAATTTATTTCATTATTGTGGTCTCCAAATCACAATCATTGTGGTCACAAATCATTGTGGTCTTTCAATGTAAAAAGAACAATGTTTTCTGTTAACCTCAGCGATTTACCAGTATTTATTTTACAGAATTACTTCAGTTTTGAGACAAATATTTGATCTTCAGGTTGTACAAGAGGGTCTTTTTCTCACTGAATCATGACTCAAACTTACCCGGATGAATATCATGAGTCATGTGTTCATGTTTGTTGGCCAATGGTTTTTAATTTATCGTTTCAATTTCAATTATTAAACTGGCAGTCATAGCTGAGTGGGTTGAGAACTGGCCTACCACCCGAAGGACCCGGGTTCAATTCCCAGTAAAACCCATCTGACTTTTAAAATTCAGACTTCATGCTTCGGAAGACACGTTAAGCCATTGGTCCCGGCTACCTAAGTAGTCGATACATCATGTCAGAGGCACTAGTGGCATGATAACTCTGACAACAGACCTTGGCCCAGAAGGTTATACAAACTTGACATTTTTATTTAAAATTACAGATTTTTTTAGTAATACTGTCAAAATAATCAGAACTGCATTTTTTGACAGCATTAACAATAAGAACTTTACCAGCAGTTGCACAAGAGGATCAACAATCAGAATCACATTGCTTAATATTGCCATACTGCATTCGGAATAAATGACATAGATGGCAACATTCAAAGGTGACACTGATTGTGTAAAGGTGGCGGGGAACTGAGTCAAATAATACACCAGTCTAAATTTCACCTATCAATTCCATGTCAATGAAATTTACACATTTGTACAGTAGAGCCAAGCGAGTAGTAGCCGAGAATATTTATACAAAGTTTTCACCACAAAAAATAGGAAGTTATTACCTTTCATTGTGGGCCTGAATGTAAGATGAGATGACACACTGTATGCTTATCTCTTTTATCAAAAATTAAACATATGAACAGAGATATTTACAATAAGGTCTATCTTTATATATCATTCTGTAAGCAAAATTGTTAAGTCAAAATTGTGCGAGTTTCGCAAATTGCAGGATGATGGGAGAGGGCTCAAATTAAAGGTCTCAATCCTAGGGACTCGGGAAAAATAGGAGTATTTCTAAAAAGTTACCAGCAAACGATAAATAACGTAAAACATCCCCATAAGAAAAGCATGGGGATTTAAAAACTTCTGCTTTGTTTACATTACAACATGTGATTAACAGTCTACTTTGATTACAAACTGACATGTTTTCCACCTTTTATTCTTCTATTTTCCTATCAGATGAGGCAGAGTGTATTGGGGACAGGTTAGTAGGGGCTTAGGCCCCTTCAAGCCACTAGTTTTTACTTAAAAAGACTAATTATTTTCACAGTTCATAGATTTGTCAAGGAAGGTTCTTTTATAAGACCTGATGGAGATACGAGAGACATCTCCAATAATCCAATAATAGTTTTCTTTTTAGTTTATATTGTAATTTTCACACGAGCTCCTGGAATGTAGAACTTGTAAGATAATGGCCAGAAATAAAAGATTTAACAATTGTTTATTGTCTATTGTCCATCTTTAGGCCAGAAAGTCACAGTCAGAGTTAAAGTCTAGCCTAAAAGAATAAAAAATTAACTTTGCTATTACTATAGTTAAAGTAAGACCATGTCACAACAACAACAACAACAACAAAAAGAACAACAACAACAAAACGACCAACTGGCAATCATCAATCTGTTAAGCAAGGGTGAACAAGAAGCAATTATTCTAGTGTGTTTGAAATCCCCGTATTAATCCTAAAGTATCCACAAAATGAAGTAAAGAAAAAACTACAGTAGGCCAACATTTAGTAATAGTGAGAAGTTTATGGTGAATTTTCACTACAGTAGGCCTACATTTAGTAATAGTGAGAAGTTTATGGTGAATTTACACTGCAGTAGGCCTACATTTAGTAATAGTGAGAAGTTTATGGTGAATTTGCACTACAGTAGGCCTACATTTAGTAATAGTGAGAAGTTTATGGTGAATTTGCAGAAGCTTATCACAGGGCAAATGCTCATGCAGGATTCCAGGCTATAAACACATAAAACTGAAAATTTCACATGGTTTTGTTGATATTTGTATACTTATAAGCAAAAAATGCACTTAAAAGTGTATATAATAAGCTACCACTTGAAACTATTTCACCCTTTGAGTGCCACGCAACGATATATCGTTGTGCACGGAACATCCGAAAAATACTTCACAACAATATACTGTATCGTCGTCGGTGGTCTTACCGAAAAATACATTGCAACGATATATCGTTGTTATGGAAAATTTGTCTTACGTCATTACTTTTTATTATTTCTTCCAGGACATTTCCAGGATATTTTCTAGCTCTATAAATCTATTAGTTATTTGGTGAAAATCTTATATTTGAACAATGTTTATTTACCTGAAAACAAAATAAATAAATACCCCCCTTCGCAGCAAACCTGCGTACTCAGCCAATTTCCAATGCATAATATATGTCTTAATACCATATAAAGCCGCATACCAAGTTTCATAAAAATATATTCATATATAAGCGTTATATACAATTTAAATTATTCTCCATAAGAATAGCATTGGTGATGAGTACATAGGTTTGCTGAAACAAGGAACACAAACAATTGGTTTTTATGCAAATATAAATATAATTTAACTAGGTGAAGCCACATACCAAGTTTAATCAATATTCAATCATAAGTAAGCACTATACAACATTTTAATTATTCTCTATAAGAATAACATGGTAGCTGAGGTTTGCTGCAACAAGGAACTAAAAAAATGGGTTTTTATGCAAATATCAATATAACTTAACAAGGTGAAGCCACATACCAAGTTTTATTAATTTATGTTCATAATTACGGGAGTCATTACATTTTACTTATTCTCCATAAGAATAACATGGGGGCTGAGTACGCAGGTTCGCTGCTACGGGGATAATCAACAAAAAACCAATTTTTTGTGCAAATAGCAATATACCAGTACTACGTGACCCCACGTGCCAAGTTTCATCAATATACATTCATTAATAATGGAGATATCAAATTTTATTTATTCTCCATAAGGATAACATTGGACAACATAAGGTGTTTAGCACTTTGAATATCTCTGCAACGGTTGGACGTAGAATCACAATTTAAACACCAAAATGATTGTTTTGTGGAGCTGAGTTAATTGGTAAAAGCAAATGTGAAGTTTACATTAAAATTAACTTAGGAAAAGCCAAAAACCTTTTTCCCCATAAGATTAACATGGGAGATTTTATGAGCAGGTTTTTTTGGATTTTCTCCGCAACCACTTAACCTAGCTTAATAATTCAAAATACCATATTATTTGTTTTTTTAAGCTCTATAACATGGTCTAAACCAAAATTAGGTGTTTTAAAAATTTTAGGGTGAAAAAGGCAAAAAACTGATTTTTGGAAAATTTAAAACCCCCATAACCCCCCTTCCCATAGCTTGATTTTTCTGGTTTTCGAACTTAAAGTCATAAATGTCACTTTACACATTTGAGCCAAATTTCATCGAAATCGGACGTTTTTTACTCAAGTTGTCGCATTCACGGACACATATATAGATATATATATACATATATATAAATTTGAACGAATAGTGTTTTAGTCATCTGGGGACCTAAAAAAAATTTGTCATGGTCTCGGGCTTAAGTCTTACCATGAGACGTACGGTAATAGCTTCTTCCCTATAGGGGAAATTCGCTAAAAAGAGTCCCACATGTATTCAAATTTTTTATTTTAGCGAATTTCCCCTATAGGGAAGAAGCTATTACCGTAGGTCTCATGGTAAGACTTAAGCCCGAGACCATGATAACTTTTTGTTTTGAGGTCCCCAGATGTCCAAAACACTATTCGTTCAAATTTATATATATGTATATATATATCTATATATATATATATATATATCTATATATATATATATATATCTATATATATATATATATATATATATGTGTCCGTGAATGCGATAACTTGAGTAAAAAACGTCCGATTTCGATGAAATTTGGCTCAAATGTGTAAACTGACATTTATGACTTTAAGTTCGAAAACCAGAAAAATCGGACTATGGGAAGGGGGGTTTATGGGGGTTTTAAATTTTCCAAAAATCAGTTTTTTGCATTTTTTACCCTAAAATTTTTAAAACACTTAATTTAGGTTTAGACCATGTTATAGAGCTTAAAAAAACAAATAATATGGTATTTTGAATTATTAACCTAGGTTAAGTGGTTGCGGAAAAAATCCAAAAAACATGCTCATAAAATCTCCCATGTTAATCTTATGGGAAAAAGGTTTTTGGCTTTTCCTCAGTTAATTTTACTTCAAAATTCACATTTTCTTTTACCAATCACTTCAGCTCCACAAAACAATCATTTTGGTGTTTAAATTGTGATTGTGTTTAAACGTCAAACCGTTGCAGAGATATTCAAAGTGCTAAACACAGTACGTTGTCCAATGTTATCCTTATGGAGAATAAATAAAATTTGATATCTTGATTATTTATGAATGTATATTGATGAAATTTGGTGTGTGGCTTCATGTTGTACTGGTATATTGATAATTGCACAAAAAATAAATGTTTTGTTGATTGTCCCCGTAGCAGCTAACCTGCATACTCAGCCCTAATGTTATTCTTATGGAGAATAAGTAACGTTTTATATCTCCCTTAATTATGAACATAAATTAATAAAACATGGTAAGTAGCTTCACCTGGTTCAGTTATATTAATAATTGCATAAAAACTCATTTCTTATCTTCCTCGTTGCAGCAAACCTGCGTACTCAGTCCTAATGTTATTCTTATGGGGAATAAATAAAATGTAATAAATCACTTATTTATGAATGTATTTTTGTCAAACTTGGTGAGTGGCTTTATGTACTAGTGAGAAACATATCAATGCATTGGAAATTCGCTGAGTACGCAGGTTTGCTGCGACGGGGGGTATTTTAGATATTATATATGTGCATAATATTATAGCTAAACTTTAAACTTACAAAACAAAAAAGTTTCATAATAATATCTTGCCAAATAAAAAAGTTATTGATTTTGTGTACAAAACCCTTGCAAAATGTTGATTTTGTGTATCGTTGTTATAGAAAATTTTTCTTATGTCGTTTCTTTTAGCGAATTTCCCCTATAGGGAAGAAGCTATATATCTATATAAATATGTGTGTCCGTGAATGCGATAACTTGAGTAAAAAACGTCCGATTTTGATGAAATTTGGCTCAAATGTGTAAAGTGACATTCATGACTTTAAGTTCGAAAACCAGAAAAATCGGGCCATGGGAAGGGGGGTTTATGGGGGTTTTAAATTTTCCAAAAATCAGTTTTTGGCATTTTTTACCCTAACATTTTTAAAACGCTTAATTTTGGTTATAGAGCCAATGTTATAGAGCTTAAAAAACAAATAATATGGTATTTTGAATTATTAAGCTAGGTTAAGTGGTTGCGGAGAAAATCCAAAGAAATCTGCTCATAAAATCTCCTATGTTAATCTTATGGGAAAAAGGTTTTTGGCTTTTCCTAAGTTAATTTTGATGTAAACTTCACATTTGCTTTTACCAATCAATTCAGCTCCACAAAACAATCATTTTGGTGTTTAAATTGTGATTCTACGTCCAACCGTTGCAGAGATATTCAAAGTGCTTAACACAGTACGTTGTCCAATGTTATCCTTATGGAGACTAAATAAAATTTGATATCTCCATTATTAATGAATGTATATTGATGAAACTTGGCACGTGGGGTCACGTAGTACTGGTATATTGATATTTGCACAAAAAATTGATTTTTTGTTGATTATCCCCGTAGCAGCGAACCTGCGTACTCAGCCCCCATGTTATTCTTATGGAGAATAAGTAAAATGTAATGACTCCCTTAATTATGAACATAAATTAATACAACTTGGTATGTGGCTTCACCTTGTTGAGTTATATTGATATTTGCATAAAAACCCATTTTTTAGTTCCTTGTTGCAGCAAACCTGCTTACTCATCTCCCATGTTATTCTTATGGAGAATAATTAAAATGTTATATAGTGCTTACTTATGATTGAATATTGATTAAACTTGGTATGTGGCTTCACATAGTTCAATCTCTATATATAATTCCGTAAGTCAAATTTTTGTAAAGAAATTGTGAGTGACTGGATGGCCGTAGAAGGATGGGAGGGGTATCATTTTAAAGGTCTTGACGTGAATTTTGAGGGAAAACTATTCATTTTTCTTATTTTTTTACCATAAATTCGCAACAGAATAAAACTTTTCCCATTAAAACAACATGGGGTTTAATTTGTTTACATCTTTTGAAATTAAAACAGCTGTGCCACAGAGTTAAATTAGCCTTTGATTATTCAGTTTGTTTACTTTTAAACTACAGCAATGTATAGTTGTTTAGGAATGGACATTTTATTAAAAACATAAGACAGTATAATAATATTATATTATAATGCTAGAAAATCAGTGCTTATTTATAAATGACCAATGAAGGTTGATAAAAAATTTATGTATTTTGGTTTTTTAGGGGCTTTTGCCCCTACAAGCCCCTAGTTATATTTATATTTGCGTAAAAACCAATTGTTTGTGTTCCTTGTTTTAGCAAACCTATGTACTCATCACCAATGCTATTCTTATGGAGAATAATTAAAATTGTATATATCGCTTATATATGAATATATTTTTATGAAACTTGGTATGCGGCTTTATTAAGACATATATTATGCATTGGAAATTCGCTGAGTACGCAGGTTTGCTGCGACGGGGGTATTTATTATTTCTTCCAGGACATTTCCAGGATATGTTCAGGTAAACACAAACTCCATAAACATACTAGGCCTAGTTAGTCTGCTTTATGAAATAATATTGTAGTAAAAATTAAACCCTTGAATAAAGTTAGGCTACTGTCTTGTGACCTAATTTGCCGTTTTTATATTTTTTTACATTTATGGAAATAACTCGTCCGCCTACAGCCCAAATTTGATGAAACTTTCAGGAAATATTTAGGGAAACATGTGCTCTATAAATCTAGTAGTTATTTGGTGAAAATCTTATATTTGAACATGTTTATTTACCTAAAAAAATTAAAAATAAAAATAAATTTCCCACATGTATATATGTATTTAAATTTGTTATTTTTTAAATATTATATATGTGCATAGTATTATAGCTAAACTTTAAACTTACAAAACAAAAAAGTTTCATAATAACCAAATAGTTACCAAATAATAACCAAGTTTCTTACCAAATAAAAAAATTATTGATTTTTTGTAAACCCTTGCAAAATGTTGATTTTGTGCCTGGCACTTTTTGGATATACTCTGTTAAAAACTCTGGCACTCAAAGGGTTAAACTAATTAATTGTTTACTGGTTATTAAATATATTACCCTCAATGGTTTATAAAAATTACAATTAAACTGAAAAAGCTATATTAATTCACTGGTTTTATTTTTGAAGAATGTGAGAAATCATTTGATAAAAAAGCTGTCTGCCAGATTGAAATGTTTGGAAATGGAGACAATACCAGATAGTGAGAAGATGCTGGATAAAATATAAATATATCATAGAATATCATAACAAATCACTCTCAATAAACATATAAATACATAGAAGGCGTTATAGCCTTCTGGAGGACTCGAGATTGCTTCAGCTAGGAGTGTTGAATCAATTGGATATAGAGGATATTACAAATATAGAAATCAACTAATTGGGTCGTGAGGAATTATCCAAAGGTCGGATCATCTTAACCCAGAGTTATGTTACATCTCAAGCCAACAGAAGTTCAGGCCTACTGCATTTACAGACTCGGTGGTTAATGAGCTGCCTTCGTTAAGATTACACCTACCTCTCAAACACGTTTAGACAATCCTTATCCCTGAAACCAACAGGTCGAGTTACAAACTACGCCCAAGAACTCAGGCTACTCACAACTATTTAAGCTACAACATTTTGTTATTAGTGGGAACTAATCTGATATCTTGGGGAATAGAAATCCTCTCGAGGGCCCCTGAATTAAAAATGTAACCCACCAGGGAGATTTGTATGGCATCCAGTTATCGGGTATGACAAATTCTCATGTATGTAAAATATTCAAACATAACATAAGACTAAGACAAGAGATTCATGTCAACAAATGTTGAATGAAAACAAATTATTCAAATTTTGGTCAATTTATATATTGGAAATATTAATTTTGGTTCATAAAAAAACAATCTATCTTTTTTCAATGTTGATTTTAGGAATACAGATTTTCTGAACACAATTTAGAGGTAGGATGAATTTGTTATGTTAGCAACTCATTAAGCTGGCTTGAGATGTAACACGACTCTAGGTTAAGAAAACTCTGACCTTTGGATAATTCCTCGTCTTCCAATTAATTTAATTTTATAGTTATGATATAGTACCGGTACGTTTCCTAGTTGTTTAACCATTCAAAGCCATTGGAACTAATCCAAAACCAACCCTCATACCCAAGTCCTAAAGAGGCCTACACTATTTTTACTAAACTTAAAAAATGTTAAAACAACTTACGTTTCTTTTTTTGATATTCCCTTTGTCTCTCCCGCAAGTAAGCTTTTCTTATAGGTCCAGGAGGGCACTTTGGCTTCAGATTTGCGGTGTCAAATTTCTTTTCATTTTTAACCATTATCTCTTGATTCATCTCTTCTGGTTTGATTTTCAATTGATCAAGCTCAGAAACATTCCGAGTTGTGGCTGAAAAATTCATCACATTAAAAATATTTTACTCAAAACTTATTAAATTAAATTAGAGAAATTAAAAATACAATTTTTAATTTTATTAACACCTCCTTTAATAAAATTAGGGGGTTTCAAGTCATTAAATTTGTTCATTGAGTTTTTTTACTACTCAACATTTTACAAAAGACCTTAGGAGTTCCAGACGAGCCTTTTTTTATTTACTTAATACAAGAAACGTGCTTAAAAACAGTTTAGCTGGCAATAAAATGCCAAAACGAGATTCAAATGCACTTTCTCTGTCTGGATGTCGCACAATCATAATTAAAGATAATTCTAAATCTATTCTATTCTGAACATTGGGCAGAGGGATTTAATTCAGTTTTCAGGCGATTAGCCGTTATTACATAAATGTCATGTAGTTTTCACTGCCGATCGCTCTGTGTTTCAGTAAAATGAATGTCGTTTATGGTTTACGAGGCAGTGGTTGTTGTCGCGCGGTGGGAGGAATTGGGAGAGGGTCTCAGTTCAATTTGTCCGCTTTGTTTGTGTCTCACAGGGTTTAAGCTGCGGTCGCATTTGTCGCAAAATAAGACATGTACCTCGAAAATGCGACAATATTAGGGCAGGATGACGCTCTTTTGCTACAAAAAAAAGTACCTATAGAAATGTTTAAATTGTATTGCAGAAAATCTGGTTTTAAAATTCAAATGTTATTAAAAGTCCATTTGCTTTGGCAACTTAAATTTGTATTAGTTTAAAATAAGAGCCAAATATTGAATGAAGTAGTCTGCAACACGACGTGATTACGATCCGTAACCAAACAGGAGACTAGACTAGAAGAGCAGTACCGGAATGTATCGGTTATTCAATATTTTAAGCAATACGATACGCACGATAAACAGCACCGATACAATATGGCCGATAAGATATCTGACTCCGATATGTATCGTATCGCCCTATTGCGATACACGGCCGTATAGTACATGACTAGTAGACAATGACAGTTGCTGTCAGTTTCAACTGTGTACTGTGTAAATGGAACGTGCGAGTCAGTTGTACAGTGACAATAGCTAACCCCCTAGAAGACGTCATTTGCTGTGACTTGGCTTGGCGCGCACTCTATAGTAGACGAGTCTCAGATTCAGATTCAAAGTCTAGCCAAGCAATGGCGAATGCGAGAATGTGGAGGGCTAGTTCGCCACCGCCCGGGATAATTGTGCTTGTGACTGATTCACATACAGACGGTAAAAATATATAAAAGATGGTACTAGGCTATCGATTTCGACCAGTCGCACCAGTCATCATCAGGCCAATGAGAGAACAATGAGGAGTTCTCTCATTGGCCTGATGATGACTGGTGTGGCAGGTCGAAATCGACAGCCTAGTACCATCTTTTATATATGTTTACCGTCTGTATGTGAATCAGTATAAGTGTAAATATATCTTAAGTGTTGTAAGACGTCTTTTATTACATCCCGTAAGTAATAACAATACGTAATATGCTAATAAAAAAGTTGTTTAGATTTTTATACAGTGTAATAGTTTTATAATCCTACATGCATATTTCTCGCCTACAAATTCATTATGAGATTGCAATACACACATTATAAATAATATTAAAAACGTCAATAGCTCATAAGCTATGAAGAATATGATGCCTATGAAGTTTTGTCGTCGACCTTTGAGACACCCTGTACACGAAATCAAACAAGCATTTATTTACTAGTGGAAATAAATATTGCCTCCTGCCTTCCATCTTGATGTGCAGTTAGTTGTGTGCTACACACCTTTTGACCATTTATCACAACGCACACACTTTTTGTAACGATGATTGAAAATAAACAACAAACTCAATAAATCGACAGTAACGATAGATAAAGCTACCCACGAGCTATCACAAGAAAAGTAACGTGATATCCCCCCAAATACTAAGCTAACATCTGTTGGAGGGCGGTGGAAAAATAATCTGTTCCATGCCAGCTTTGTTTTAGCGGGACCATGCCCTAACGGCGGGAAACCACTTCTTACCACCTCAGCGCCAGCACGGTTTTGGATGCAATCCGCAACACGTAGATGCGTGCGCTCGGGAATCGTCGCCTGCCTTACGGGCAGTTCGCAATCCAGTAGTATTATTAACATCGTTGGGCTTAGGTCTTACCATGCCGACTACGTTAATAGCTTCTTCCCTATAGGGGAAATTCGCTAAAATGGATAAGTAACCAAGAAATGTAGACTCTTATTATTTAAATGTTAAACCCTAAAAACAAATACAAGCAAAAAACAACTTGCTACAAAAAATACTACAAAGATTTAAAATGGTTTAGTAAAAATACTAAAAGGAAAATATTTTTGCTACTAGTCTTATAAGAGCTTGTAGCATTTTTGCTCAAAGAATTTGTTTCCCAGTTTAAACCCTGGTGTCTCATATGACTCATGCCCCCCTCTGGAAAATCCGGGTTTTTCTAATTCCAGACCGGTTGTACATTAGTCAGGATTTATAACAGTAGTAGTATAAATACATAAGAAAACACTCAACCCTTCAGAATGCTGTTAAAAATGTTATATAGTTTAAAATTTGTTTTCCATTCCTTGTTTTCAAGAGTCTACTAGAATTATGGATGTTAACCAATTAAATCCTGATTCACTTAGTTCTTGTGTTTAATTTGTCAAATTTTAAAAGCAATTAAAAAAAACCAATAATAATAATAATTGTAAATTGCATTCTTATTATGGGGTAGGAATTTACAGCCTACCAGCAACTGGTCTCTACACTAGTCGTTTTGACCGTAGGTAATGCATCTAGGAGTTAACGCATTCACTCCGTTAATCGTGTATATTCAGGATAATTGCATTTGTTTCCTAGTCAGGCAACCACCGGAAATCCACACTGAACGTGTTAATATTGATTTTCCTGCACAAAAATAAAGCAGCATTTCATAAAACAATTTCTAAGAGTTCTAAAAAAAAAATGTTAACAAAACCTACCTTGAAAAATGGATTCAGCTTGAGCACTGTCACCAATAATGTTCACAGAGGCAACACCACCACCTGACTGAGTTGAGGGCTGACTAGTCGCTCTTCTTTCAACTTCTGATTGTGTACTGCTTTTGGAAGAACCCACAGATTTATCATTTTCTTCGTTCACAAACTTGCTATCTGTTACAGTTCCAGCAGAGATTGTAATATTTTCACTTGGTGTGGTTGACGTTTTTTTAGCTGCTCTTGTCCGCATCGATTTTTGTGCACTTGACTGATTGTGGATTTTGGATGAAACTGTTTCAACGAGTTTATTATTGATTTTGTTCTCAATGTGTTCAGTTTTTGCAGTCTTAGTAACAGATACATCCTCACAGGGCTGGGTTGAAGAGCTGCTAGCAGCTGTCTGCAACGGCTTTTGTACATCACAGTGTGTGTGGTTTTCAGAAGAATCTGTAACACTCTCGTTTGCAATGTTTTCTTCTTTTCTAGTTTCACTATCAATATGGGAACTATCATGAGAGGGAGTGGAAATTGTTTCCATACAGTTTATTTCCATAGGCACATGTACATCAGCTTGTACCACAATTTTAGAAGAATCTGTTTTTAGCAATTTGTTTATTCCACTTTCTTTATTGAGGTTTTTACAAATTGTTTCATCAGAAGTTGTACTATTTTTTGCATTTGATGCTGATCTAGTCCTTTTATTTCTATCTGACTTTTTGGGTCTCTTTGATGTCTTATCGATCTTTATTTCGTTGAATTCATCTGAAATTTTTTTTTTCAATGGGACTGATTTGTCAATTTTGTTAGCTGCTTCAGTTTTAATATCTGGCCCAATATCTTTCTCCGACGCTGCTACTGTATCTTTAGCTATGGCTGAATTTTCTGTACCGGACAAAAATAAATTGATTTAAACAATTAAATTTAATTAACTCATATGTTAAATAATAAAAGTTGAAAAACCATATCTCTAAGGCACGAACATAATGTTGGTAATTACAAAATAGGGAAATAGAGTATTAAGATTCACAAAGTAAAGTTGAGTAAATTAAAAAATATAAATTAAACGGTTGGCACCAGAGCCAATACGACACAACAGACCGGGTTTACGGCTCGGCGAATATGTCACTGTCCCGCAGCGAAGGTGGTGTATTGCTCATTTCGCCGCTAAGCTTGCAAGAGCTCATCTTTTAAACAATCATTACTCTGAGCATAACATGTGTACATAACTCTGTGTGTGTACATTTTGGGATATGTTACACAATTTTCTTTACAATGATACAAAAACCGAAAACATTAAAAAAATGCTTTTCTAATTAAATTAGGTAAATTTGTAATTTTTTTTGTAAAATAACAGGTTTTTGACCTTTTAAATATTGGAAACGCTAACACTGATTTTAAATTGTATAAATAATTTCTAAAAGCATAATCTGTTATATACAAGTCTTTTTAATATTTAACATAACAATTTCTTAAGTTATTCATACTCCACAAATCTTGATTTATTTCTTAGTCGCATGCTTCTCTGCGTACAAGTAAAATATTGTCAATTTGTTAGGTTATACTTTTCAGACAAATAGGTCAATGTTTGAACTCATAATTGCACGAATTTAATAATTTGTTGTTGTTAAGTGAATTGGGTGAAAACTGAAAAATAAACGAGATCGTGAAATGTATTAAACATTATTTATGAATTAAAATTTAAGGAATTTTAACATGCATTTAAATAAATTTACTGCCAAATGATAATTTCTTGTACAGTTGTGAATCTTTCAGTTTACATAACAACAAATAAGGTGCATTTTTTATATAACCTCCCTATTTACTATTATAATGATTTAAAGCTATTCATGCGAGACAAAATATGAACTGATTAGTGTAAATTATTTCTGGAAGCCTCTTTAAATATTTTAGAAGGTTGGATAACAAATTAGTAGTTCATTTATCTTTTGTTAAAAAAAAATTGGCCACATATCTAGACGGGACTACAACTGTTGAGCTAGCCAACCTAAAAGGGCAAATCAAACACAAATTATAATTTGTTAATAGGCCCTAACTATTTGAAAATTTTGCAAATAAGAATTAAATTAAATAAGAAGCAAGATAATAAGAAGCAATAAGTTTCAAATGAGAACTTCTCAAGTGTTAGGTAATGATAAATTGCAACTTGGTTTTTTCATGACATAACTTTTTAAATCAATAGGTACTGTAGACTTGACTAGATATGATTATTTTTCTACTCAATTCTTCTTCTTTGATAAACCCTTTTTCCTGGTAGAATGTTTTGATTGTTTTCTAGTCATTAGGAAAAGCATTTTGAACAAACTACAAAACTTCTATTTTTTTGGGGGGGGGGGCAGGTAGGGGGCACATTGGCATATTATTAAAGTCCCTAGGGTGGGTCAATATTATTACAAAAATAATAATGAAAAACAATTATCAAGTTATTTATTCTCCCAGACACGACACCTATGCTACCATAATTTACTTTATTGCTACCGCTACTCCTTCTACAGTATTAGCAAATCAGGTTTAATGGACCTAGATGCTTATGAACCCTTTTACTGCCGACCATTTTTTTACGACGTCACCAAAAATGCCAGACCACTATTAAGATTTACTTGCCAAGACTGCCAGGTTCAATTAGACTAAATTTCACGCTCACATTAAAAAATTTGTAACTTTTTTATTTTTCATCAGAAATTTATAAGTTAGGTCTTGTTTTATTTGTATTGAGTTGTTTGTTTCAAATAAAATATATATTTTGGTGTATGTAATAGTTTTTTAGTTAAAAATATATATATACAGTAGAAATCCAATTATCCGAACCCCAATTATCCGAATCGATTTTGAGTGAAATAATAGAAATACGCGGGAGCGTGTGTAGCGATAATGCGCCGTTCCGTTACTATGGCTTCGTGAGCGCTAAAATAAAAGCCCGCGCTGTTACCTTCCAGCGCGATATTTTCGCAGGGAACAATGAGTCATACCCCCTTCCCGCCCTGCTCATCATCAGTCGCTACTGTTCTTTCACCGTTCTTTAATATATGGTGATGTTTTTTGCTTAATTCCCGAGGTATACCTGATTATCCGAATTTCTGCATATCCGAATCGGCCCGATGCCCAATTAATTCGGATAATCGGAGTTCTACTGTACATACCTAAATAAAAGAGGAAGTATGTATATATATATATATGTATGTAGCCTATGGACTCCGAAACCGCTCGACAGATTGTAATGAAACTTTCAGGCATTATTAAGCATTATTCAAGGATGGTTTGTGTGAAGTTTGGTGCAAATCTGTCCAAAGGGCTCCGACCCAGAGGGCATACAAGGGTGCAGTGTCAGGTTTTAGAAATTTAGTGTTTACAAAATTAACAGCTGTAATTAGTAAACAACTTAATTTGGGCGCAGCAACGCGCGCCGGGAAACTGCTAGTATACAAATAAAAGTATATATATATACATATATTTTTTAGTTTGGACTATAAAAATTACCTCTAAAACTTATACCTCAACCAATTTTATTTATACATGTTGTAAAACAGGCATTAGTAAACACATACCCAAATTTTCATGCCATTACCTTGATAAATGCAGGAATTCTGATGTTTTTCAAAATTTATTCATATTTTCAAAATTTAACACAGTTGCATATACAATTGACAATATCAGTTTTTTGTTATAAAAACATGTAAATTTGGCTTCTAAATTGAAAAATGTTGTAAGGAACATAAAATAACACTAAAGAAATACTAAAATAATTAAACTAACAACGACAAAAATATTTAGAATATTTGAGAAAATTTCACAAAAAAACCCTTTCAACACCTGTGCTCACCGAAACAGGTAGGGTGAACACCTATTTACGATGGTTTTTTCACTTACTGGCGATCTACTCCGCTTGTCCATTTTCGTAATGACATCAAAACTTTACTCACTAAACTACGGATAAATCCACAAACATAACCAACAAACCAACACCAGTAAACATAAACAACAATTGAAAGACGGACGGCAGACAACACTCACTACACAGAGCAACTGTCGACTATGCACAGACGGTAGGGGGAAACAATGAGTATAACTTTATAGGTTACCGGTATACAAGTCATAGAGTATAAATTGTACTTTTCTATGTTCCTTATAGTCTTGACAACGAGTATCTCAAGTTTCGTGGCATTTGGTAAACATTTAAGGCCAATAAGTTAGAAATATTAGACGTGCTTTATTGCGCACGTCGGCGATTCTCGCACAATTAGTGACGTGCGCATATGCGCACGTAGGCGTTTTTCGCACGATTCTCGACGTGCGCATTTGCGCAGTAAAAGGGCAACATCAGCAAGTGAGCATACTTACTTTTTTTATATAAATTTTTAAAAAAGGACAAGATAAACTCACTGCATTTTCTATTAATGACACCACCATTTATTATTTATTTTGTTTGAACAATTTTGTTGGTTAGTTAACAGACATTCTACAAATCTGTCTGATCTCAACCCAAGAATGATAAACTATATGAGATATAATATGTCCCAATACCAATAAAATTATGTGCTGTGCAAATCGGAGTATTTAACATGAGTGAAATTTGGTGGTTTGGTCAAGTAAGTACCTTCCACAAAAAGAATATGTTAAATTATTTATAGTGATGAGTTTAGATTACTGATAACCATATTGTATGGTATTACAATCACTGCATGTACATTTCCA
The DNA here is from genome assembly GCA_963675035.1 of Allygus modestus. NCBI lineage: Eukaryota > Metazoa > Arthropoda > Insecta > Hemiptera > Cicadellidae > Allygus > Allygus modestus. The sequence goes on along the minus strand of OY776116.1, from coordinate 42,082,035 downwards.
TTAGCTTTATAAGCTTCTGGAATATAAAAGTAATAAACGGTATCAGGAAACTGACACATACTTTCTCCCTTTTAGCCCAACTTTAATGAATAAATTACTTTTTATTTACTAAATATAGAATACAAAGCACGGTCGAATGTACAGAAAATCTTGTAAACAAGTTGTTTTAAAAAACATCCACCCAAATCCCTGCTTTGGAGGCACTACAGGATCCATTGCTACACTTGGGGTTTTAAGAGGGGAAATGCCCCCTATTCCCCCCAGGGATATTAAGGGGCAACATATTTCGAATTTCCTCTGTTGGTCAATGCTTAATTGACAAGCATATCAAGTTTGAATGAAATTGATCAGTAAATAAGAGAGAAATAGTAATTTTTGTATTCCCCATAAGAATAACATTGAACAACGTACTACGTTTACCGCTAAATGAAAATTTCAATTTTCTCCGAAACCAGCAATCGTAGAATAGTAATTCAAAATACTAAATTATTTAGTTTTTGAGCTCTTTTTAATGGTGAATAGTAATATTTTTTATATTTATGTATTTTTATGAAAAATCCAAAAAACTGAATTTTGGATGTTTTAAGTGCCGTAATTTCTGAACCCGAATTTTTACAGGAATGCGGGTAATGTATTTTGTTGGAAAACTAAAGTTCTACAAACGACTAAAGTTTAATCAAAATCGTTAGAGCCGTTTTTCAGAAATTTGGATTTTTCATGTTTTTTGGCGGTTTTTGGGGGATAATTACCCTTAAAAATCAAAAATTCAAAAAAATGAAAAAAACGCCTCGAGATATCGTGGATTAGTACCTACATACCAAATTTCATCAAAATCAGCCCATTGGTTAGGGCTCTAGCTCTGTACACAGACACAGACACACACACACACACACACACACACACACACACACACACACACACACACGGACACACACGGACACACACGGACACACACACACACACACACACACAGACAGACATCATGTAAAAACCACTTTTTTGGGTTCAGGGAGCACCAAAACGAATATTTCCACTAACAACTCAAATTCGAAAATTTTGACGAAAACAATACTTTCTCCATATACTATGTATAGAGGGAGAAAGTAAAAACCTTTTTTGGAATAAGAGTTGGTCTATTGCCTGTCATATCTTGGAGCCCCAGGTTGAACGTAATGCAAATAATAGGGATTTGAAAGGAAAAAGTGGGAGTTGAAACCTCTCTAAGTAGTCAGCAGGGAAGCTAAAAACTAGGGATGTGCGAGCACTCAAAACTTCGAGTTTTCGGCCGAGTATTTTAATACTTGAACTGGACTTGAAGTTTTGAAAAATACTCGAAAGTTCGAGCGAGTATTTCCTGCCGATTTCCTGACGACTGCCAACGATTGTGACCAACCAAAACGCGTATTAACGGCCGCAAAAGGCGATGATCGGCCCATCCCTAGTACTTTTATGAAAGAATCAGTATCCAAAGAAAAAAACTCAATATTTTGTGTCTTTGGATACTGATTCTTACATAAAAGTATTTTAAATCAGATATTTATGCATTATTTTCTCACAAAACACTACTAAATATAAATAAATACCCATTTTGTGTTTCACATGACAAGTTACTCATGACTGACAAAGTTACATTAGTTACAAGCAATATGGCAATGTGAATACTTAATAGTAAACATTCATCGACGATGGAACGAAAAACTGATCATAAAATCTAATGGTCAATCTCCTTCCGCTTTAATATTAAGTGGACATTACGTGTTAATAATGTGGATACGCCATAGATGCCAGGACGACAAGAAGATAAACGAGGCATAACAAGAAGATAAACTACAATCAACGGCCGAATTAAGTTTAGGGCCTACTCCTATATCAATGCTGTCTATGCGCAGCATCTCAAACTAATCGAAATCTGTTCATATTTTCCTTGTCTCGTGACCGTTCGCCTGCTGGAAAAAATTTACAGTCACACCAACATTCCATTGTGGTTGTAGATGATACATAATGATTATCATTTATTTAGAGAAGGTTTATCTAACATAAAGGTTATTTTTGATGACTCACAACCTCAATTTTGCTAATGAAATTACAGTATCTACTCCACTGTTGAATTCTTTTTCAACAACATTAAGACGCTGGCGTTATTGATTTGCTGTACTGGGTGTGGATTTGTTTTTGTTACTTTCGCCGAGTGTTTCTAAATCAAATACTCCTGGCCTAGGCTATGTCACCTAGAAGATAAGTGATATATTATGGTCCTTATTTTCTAAAGAGAATTAAATGTAGGCTATCAGTTTTGTTTGGCCTATATCTATTGCCTCTATTGCCGGCTAAGAAACATTGAAAATACTTTGTTAAAACTTCTTAAATAATGTTTTACTTTCATAATTTGTTTAATGTTAATCCTCTTTTATAGGCCTAAGTGGAGGTATGAACTAACATTTTTCTCATGTTATCCAATTAACTTTTTGTTTAGACTACCAATTTTGTCTATATCCATTGGCAGTTTGGCTATATATTGAAAGTACATTGGTAATTTTTATATGGTGTATTTTTTCTACTTATATACCTGCCCTGGAATCGCTAGCTTAAACGGAATCGATAAGAACTGACCCATAACTAATTATAACCCTTCAATAATTACAAATAAAATTAAATGAGTAATTTGACCTCTGTTCTCATATATAAGATATTTTATATAATATATTATATATATGCTGTTGTACCAAAATTAACACCTTATTTAAAAAAAATAACCGAAAACTACAATACCTTGAAGGCATGCTACATCTGTATCACAAGATCTCCGTTTCTTGTCTGCTGGTTGAGCATCATGTTTTTGTTCTAACTTCAAGGACTTTTCATCTTGTTTGGAGGTCTTTGCAGAACCTGATTTAGGCACATCATTATTTGCACCAGTTTTATTCTTTTCAATGTTCAGTACGCCAGCATTTGTTTTAGAGCTATCTGAGCTAGAAGATCTCATATTCCTTTTGCTTCTTTCTTGAATTTTACTTACATTAACTTCCTTTTCTGACTTTTTCAGTTTCTTTGGTGTAGCAATAATTGTATCCGTATACGTTTTTTCAACAAGAACCTCTTCCCTTGCTGCTTCTTTACATTTCTTGTCAGTTACTTTTCCATCAACATTTTCAGTATTTATTTCCAGAACACTTGTTTGTAGAGATTCTTCTCCAATATTACTGCAGTTAGATTCATCTATACCATCACCTGAAGCAATATAAAATCATACAAAGTAAATCAACAGTAGCCTCCATAAAATTACTAATATAAAGACAATGTATACTAGTCAATTCAACATTCACCATGCAGCAGTACCCACAAGCCTTGTACAGTGAACCTTGCACTATTTAAAACCACATCATCATCATTCATCATTGTTGCGGATTAGGAAACCCCAGCATAGCTGCTAACCACATCATCATCATTCATCATTGTTGCGGATTAGGAAACCCCAGCATAGCTGCTAACCACATCATCATCATTCATCATTGTTGCGGATTAGGAAACCCCAGCATAGCTGCTAACCACATCATCATCATTCATCATTGTTGCGGATTAGGAAACCCCAGCATAGCTGCTAGTCACATCTTCCACAAGCGGGAGTATTGCGCAGGTTACCAGAAAGATAGGATATAGCAGGAAAGGAAAGGGTGGGATGGGAAGGCAGCCAAATCGACCCTTCAGAGGGCCAACTCCCATGCCCATGTGGCATGGGAATGCCACTGTCGGTAGGGAATGTATTAAACAATAATTTTATCACAAGTTTGAACCTTTCAGCTGCAGCGGCTAAATGTAATCAAGAGAACAATTTGAATTAAATTACCTTGCGAAGCAACTCCCATCACCGAATTATCAATCCCGAATTGTCAATAGTTAGCATAATGCTTTTATTATTTCCAATCATAAATAAATATCAAGAGGCACCTATTAGCTGAATGTGAAGAAATTGGCCAAAAATAGCCAAAAGTTTGAGAATAACTAGGGAGGAATCAGGGACACATTCCTTTTAGAGCCCCCCCCAGTTAGTAAACTTCCATCAAGAGTTGGAGATAAGCTAGGGTGGAAAGACCAAATTTAAATATTGGAGGGATCACTTGCTCGAGGGCTCTATATCCTGCGCAGGACAAGAACCTTTGGCAGACTCTCTTCATCAAAATTGGATTATTTCAACCTTTTTGAGCAACACAATTCATATCCAGTTACTCTTCGGTGGAACCTTGTTTTGAAATCATTTTTAAATCCAATAAAGAGCTGTCGGGACGATCTTCGGCAAGCTACCTCGATCCAGCTGCAGAGGTACCTTCAAACAGATTGGCCTATTGACAGTTCCTTCACTATTCATCTTTGAATCCATTTATAACATTAAGGATCATCAAATAAATCCCGTGTTTGTGAACCACAAATACAACACAAGACAAAAAGGCATCCATGCCCGGCAGAAGAGGCTCACTCTTTTTGAGAAAAAACCTGTAGGGCCAATACAATGGGATGAAATTGTTTCAAGCTCTGCCAAAAAAGTTGTTAAACATAGTCAAATTTTCAAAATTTCAAGTAGAAACAAAAATTCATCTGGTGGAGTCTAGATTTTACACAGTAGAAGAATTTTTGATTAAGTGATGATTATTCTTTATTGCTACCTCACCTCCTTTGCTTTCCCTGTGAAACAAAATGACCCGATTGATTCTTTGCCTCGAACAACATGGGTGGAACAAGCAGGTAACGTGAGTAACAGGGGGTGCTTTAAGGGAACTGGAAGCCAACATGTAGAGGCATATCAAATCAAATCAAATCTTTACTGACATTTTGCAAAAATATATGCAATAGTCAAAGTCAAGGGTTGTTACACATGCAATAACTTAACATTTCAATACTCAATAATCTGTGGACACAAACTAAGATATTTAGCCTTCTTATAACAAGCAAGTTACATCAGCAACACACCATGCCCTGCATTCTACTAAAATACAACATTGAAGTCAGACGATCAAAATATTCATTCAGGCTGTAAAAGGATCTATGTAAAAGCCAATTATGGAGAGCATTCTTAAATTAAGGAAGGCTAACATGATGAGTCTTGACTGGCAGCTTATTAAAGAGTTTAAGTCCAACTGAACGATGCCAAGTTTGGGCCTTTGTCAGCCGTGTGCAGGGTCTATCAAGTAACAAGCAACTTCTTGTGGAGTGGTCGTGAAATACATTTCTTAGGGGTAAAGCATTTAGGTTTTGTTTTACCTTCACAAGACATAAAAAATGTATATGTTAGTTACAGTTAAAATGCCCTCAGGGTCAAAATCCGTTATGTGCCCCCAACTCAATTTTTCACATATAAACTTGTATAACCAACTGATAGAAACTGAAGGTGCTAAATAATGAAGAAGACTAATTTTAGAGTAGTCTTTTAGTCACACACGATATAAATTTTACAGAAAAGCATAAATACATTGTAAGACGATAATGGAATGACTAATGAGGTGGCAAAAATTGCAACAATGTGTTGAAGTATTGCTTCAAATACGTTTGCTTGTTGGGAAAGCCGTTTACGCCACATAAATTCACACAAGTAGCTTTCCAACAATTGTGAATAATTCCTGTAACGTAACGTAACGTAACATAACCTAACCTAACTCCGCATAGCTCTGTATACCCCAGTCTTTTGTCCACACACCGCTCTGCAGAGTTAAGTTAGGTTAGGTTGAAAATTAAACTAAATATACACTATATTACTAACCTAATAGTCAAGGAGAAATACGGTAAGGACTGATTAGAAGCGGTCAACGAGAGATAACACCGTGAGGACTTTGACCTTCTGAGGGTCGCCTAAAATCGTCCATTATACAGTAGAACCTCGATAGTTCGACAGTCTGTATACTTCGACGCGGGCCGCGACGACATGACATGACAGTAGCGGCGACCGATTGTGTCCTTAACGGGTTCGCCGGCCAGTAATGGGAGCCCGCTTATTGTTTTCGCGAACGTGCGTTACCGCCTTTTCTATAAATAACTTCCTTCCTACCCCCTACCCCGCCCTATCCAGTAAGTAGGTCAAGTCAGTTCGCTCGAGACGCTGCAGGAGTTAAACACGTTTTTGATACTTTCGTGATACGCTATTATTTTCTGATCATAATACTCCCTGTGTTAAAATGTTCCATATACTCTCTATAGTTCGACATCCCTTTAGTCCACAAAGAGTCGAACTATCGAGGTTCTACTGTACTGAGTAATGGAATTAAACTGAATCGTTACCTTAGTTGAGGTAGGTCAGTCGTGGGTCGCTTCCGGCGATGCTACGGCGAACCGTTATCTCTTCGAGACAGATAACATAAGAGCGACTACAATACTGACCGAAATACCTTTAAATAATTCTGTTTTACTTAGTAATTTCTAAAAAACACTGTTTTTTACAGTTTAAAGTTAATAGAGAAAAGTTTAAGAGTTGGGGACACATAACGTATTTTAACCTGCCCTCAGTGGCCTGCAATGGGCAAGATACGCCGAACCAATCTATATCCTGATTGCCTTCTTTTGCAAAAGAAGGACTCGTTTCACTTCATGGCTATTTCCCCAGAGGCATAGGGCATAATTGACAATCCCGTTAAAAAAGGCAAAATAGGCAATCTTTAGGTAAGATTTAGGCACAAGATGTTTGACTTGCCGGAGTAAAAAGATTACACTACCCAATTTACTGCAAGTATGATCTATGTGGGTTAACCACGTTAATTTTGAGTCTAGCCATACACCAAGCAACTTAACACTAGTCTCAATTTCACTAGAACTAAAATCAGTTTTGCTTAGAGTGAAATAGATTTGCTGGGTTTTGTCTACATTGAGCAAAAGCTCATTTGCCTGAAACCAGGAAATACCCTCTTGCAAAGCACAATTCATAGTGTTTAAAATATTATTGATGAGAGTGAAGAAAGTGGTGTCATCTGCAAATATTACTGACTTGACATTAACATTAGCAGGCTGGTCGTTAATGAGTACAAGAAACAATAAGGGGCAAATGACCAACCCCTGCGGCACTCCACATGGAATAGTGACAACATCTGAGAGGGTGTTGTTTATACAGACTGTCTGAGTTCTGATTGACAGATATATTCGAAAAAGATTAAGCTCTGCACCGCTTAGGCCATATCGACTTAATTTAGTGAGTAGGATGTCGTGGGGAACGCAGTCGAAGGCCTTGGTTAAGTCGCATAAGATGGCAAGAGTGCTACCATGATTTTCAAAACCTTTAATTACTGATATCCAGCATAATTACTGACCTAACAGGTCAGAATGAGGTGATACTTCTCTTCAACTCTGGCACTGACAAATGAACTCGGGCTCTTTCATATAAGCAGCGAACCGCACTTTAAAGAATCTCCAAATATCTGTGGGTTTTAATAAAACGTATGTAATTTATGATTTACGAGTGGAGGTTTTTGTACAGTGGGAGGATGGGGCAGGAGAGCCTCAGTCCACTGTGCCCGCAGATTCACTTTCCTTTTTTGTGTCTCGGTCGACTCATGTCCACATCCAAGAAATCTGAATTTTTCAAAATCTGGACCAGTCGTCCACTTAACTTTTTTCGTTTGTCAATCATTATTATTATTTTCTTCATGCTTATTTACAAAATTAAATTACTAAAAAAGTAAAACAATCAAAAGCGGTTACATAAAAAAGTGAATTTTTGAATCTAAATTAAATAAATATTAATAATACATTTTAAATGTAAATAAACATAAATATAGTTCTACCAAAACAAAAATAATTTATGACTGCTTTGAACATGTCCCCTGTGTCATTAAGAAAAAAGTTATAAAATATTTTATTTTGTGATTTAATTATGAGTACTTAAATCAGGAATTCATAAAATGGGCGAAATTTTGAGCAATGTCTTAATTGCTTTATTTACCAACCAACATTTTCTCAGGCGGTTAAAAATAAAATACACTATACTCTAAAATAACTTAGGCCTGAAAGATTTTAAAATTAACATTCAAAACACCAAAAATAATTTTACTTAACATATAACTTTATTATCACCTCTTTATGTGAGTTGTGAATACAATATAACATTTAACTTCAACTTTAAAGGTATACAGTGGCCCTTTATTTATTTCATTTTTAGGGTCGTACTCAAAACACACTTTTACCTGATTCGATTCCACGAATCTATGCAGTTATTTGTTATACTTTATGCATTAAATGAATAAATACAAGTATAAACATGGCTTTTGCCGGATATTATAATGACTGACATATTATAATTAATACAGTTTGAGAATTAATTTCAACTGTATGAGTAGTTGAGTAGTTTATTTTACGATTATACATGTCATGAACAAATTATCACTGTACTTACTGCGTAACCGCTTTTGATTACAAATGTAATATTAAAATGTTACAAATACTAATCATAAACAGACAAAAGAAAAACACACACACACACACACACACACACCCACACCATCTGCCACCACCTTTGACTGCCACCAGAAACACAGGTACTGGTAACGACACACTGACAGTGCTCGCTACTCGCAGTCGCATCTCTGCCTCTGCATGTTGCGACATGAACGTGAGTCATCTTCACCGCTAACCACCATGCGCCCGCCGCCTGCCGCCGCCCCTGGGCACGTGCCTAGTGTGCCTCATGGGGAATTCGCCACTGCTCATGGCTTAAGAGACCCTTTTACACCATTTGTTAAAAGCCATGTTCATGTGTTTGCCATGTGACTAGGGTTCTCAATCCCGGGATTTGGGATCCCGGTCGCTTTTGGGTACCTGATAATCCCGGGATTGGAGCCTCTCAATCCCGGGATTAACGGGATTGCAAACAAATAACTGTTTCACAATTTTTGCGTGATTTGAATGTTTTAACTACTGCAAAAGTTGTCTTAACAAACATATAAACATAAAAATGTTTTAGGTAATTAATATTTCAATATTAATAATTAATAGCAAAGTTGTTTATTTTTTTAATTCACGTCCCTTAAGACTGTTATTTACCTTTCCCAAAGTTGACTTTGTCCTAAACCAAAATTCAATTCAACAATGACAACCTATTCCTGGAATATAATGGGACAGCAGTGAGACAGCACTGAATAGTTTCCTTATCGCTCCGAACTTCCGTTGCAGTTAATTCCCACGAATCGAGGTATCCCACGGCCATACGACACAGGCTCAGGTGACTTTATTTTGATGTTTTTTATCTTACTGAATTTATATTTAATACTTGTATTATGGACTTAATTACCCATTATTGTAAACAAACATTTTAAAGTCATTATTATATTATGATTTTTTTACGATATCACTATGTAATATGTTAACAATACGTACGATTTGATTGTATTCAGACGTGACGTAGGTAATACTTTAAATTTTGTTAAGTTTTTTTGTAATTAAGTTGTAATGATTCATAATTAAATGTTAAATTATTCTTTATCAATCTTAAAATACTGAATTTGGTAGAGGGTTTTTTATTAAACAATAAATTATATTGTTAAAAAATATGTTTAATGGGTTTTTTAATTGTTATTTAATTAATTGTATTAAATAATTTGACAAAATTATGATGTTTCAGTTATTTTTCACCTGCTGTTCAGTATTATTTTAACTTTTAAGCAAACACTATTTTTATAGAATTGGTGAAAACGATAAACTAATTATAATAATATAAAGCCAAAATCATCTGAGGTTTTTTATCTCTCTTTATTTGGGCTAAAATAAATAGTTTATCTAAGGAACTAAATACAAAAGGAGCAGAATGATGTCTTATCTTCCCCAGAATTGGAGGCGCGTGAGGTACAGTCAAAAGTGCACTGCCGACATGGTATTCGGCAAAACCGTCAATATCTGATAGCTGCAGCCTTCAAGACAATAGTCTAAAATATGTCAAGCTACCCAGATTTGACGAGTTTGTAAGATAAAATTATAGTTAGTTTAAAATTTTAATAAAAAATTCTATCAGCGTTGTCGTCACACAACAATATATTCTAGATATGTATAAAACGGGAATCCCGGGACTGGTCCCGGGATACCGGGATCGGCTATTGTCAATCCCGAAATCCCGGGATTGAAATTTAGGTCCGGGATTGAGACCCCTACATGTGACTGCTTTTAGCATCACATTTGTGCTATTAAAAAGTATATTTAGTCACTATAAATATTTTTCATGTATTTCACCTTGAAACACTAAAGCCATCACCATTTACATTAACACAGCCATTAGTTTTACAGACCAACATATGTTCTATCAATGCTAAGTAGCAAAAACCACCAACCAAAAACCTGGGCCTCACAGAGCGTTCTGGAAGTAGTTTTATATTTCACACAAATAAAACTTTGCCAAAATCAACAATACTATAATGTAGTTCTGAAGAAAGTTAGGTGGCTGGAAGGTACTAAGGAAAAGAGCAGTTTCGTATCACCAGTGTTGCCAATATACATTTAACAATTCCAGAATGGGCCTGTGAGATATGAGGTTTTGGTAAAAGAGTTAAATTAGGTAAGTTACTATCTTGAAAATAATATTTTGAGATTACAGAAATTTTACAATACCTTGAAGGCAGGCTACATCTGTATCACCAAAGCGTTGACTCTTGAGGGCTTGTTGAGCATCATGTTTTTGCTTTAACTTCAAGGGCTTTCCATCTTGTTTGCAGGTCTTTGGAGAGCTTGTTTCAGGCAAATCATTAATGGCAATAATTTTCTTGTCTTCAATGTTCAGTATTCCAGTGTCAGTTTTAGAGCTATATGAGCTAGATGAAGATCTCATATTCCTTTTGTTTCTTTCTGGTATTTTACTCACATTAACCTCTTTTTCTGACTTGTTCTGCTTCTTTGGTGTAGCAATAATTGTATCCTCATCAGTTTTTCCAACAAGAATCTCGTTCTTTGCTGCTTCTTCACATTTCTTTTCAGTTACTTCTCCATTAACATTTTCAGTATGTTTTTCCAATGCAGTTGTTTGTCGGATTTTTTCTCCAATATTACCACAGTTAGATGCATCTGCACCATCAACTGAAGCAAGTTAAAATCATCCAAAGTAAATCAACAATAGTCTTCATAAAATTAATTGAAAAAAGGACTATGTAAATGCAATTTAGTAGGCTGGTACTTAAGAATTTGTATGAATGATCCATTTACAAGTGGTATAGATAGGATTAAACCTGGAGAGGGAGACATTTCCAAGGCACACGATAGCTGAGTGTCAAGCTGTTATATGTTAACCCTTTTACTGCCGACCATTTTTTTTGTGACGTCACCAAAAATGCCAGACCACTATTAAGATTTACTAGCCAAGACTGCCAGGTTCAATTAGAGCAAATTTCACGCTCACATTAAAAATTTTTTAACTTTTTTATTTTTCATTAGAAATTTATAATTTAGGTCTTGTTTTATTTGTATTGAGTGGTTTGTTTCAGATAAAATATATATTTTGATGTATGTAATAGGTTTTTAGTTAAAAAAATAAAAATATTCAAATAAAAATATATATATATTTTTAGTTTGGACTATAAAAATTACCTCTACAGCTTATACCCCAACCAATTTTAGACATATATGTTGTAAAACAGGCATTAGTAAACACACTCCCAAATTTTCATGCCATTACCTTGATAAATGCAGGAATTCTGATGTTTTTTTCAAAATTTATTCATATTTTCAAAATTAACATAGTTGCATATACAATTGACACTATCAGTTTTTTTTTCATAAAAACAAGTACATTTGGCTTCTAAATTGCAAAATGTTGTAATGCACATAAAATAACACTAAAAACATACTAAAGTAATGAAACTAACAATGACAAAAATATTTAGAATGGAGAAAATTTCATAAAAAAACCCCTTCAACACCTGTGCTCACCGAAACAGGTAGGGTGAACACCTATTTACGATGGTTTTTTCACTTACTGGCAATCTACTCCGCTTGTCCATTTTCGTAATGACATCAAAAATTTACTCAATAAACCACGGATAAATCCACAAACATAACCAACAAACCAACATCATTAAACATAAACGAGATCGCACGCAGCACGCTGAAGTGAGGGAAGTGAATTTCCATATATACAAAACTTTTAAAACTCAAACCCAGTGTAAAAACATACATTTATGCCAATTTTATTGAAATCTGAAAACATTGATTTTTTGGCTGTTCTGATGCTCCTGGTTTAATTTACCTGCAATGTAAGGAATACAATTTTGCGCATTATAAGGTTAGGAGAAGGTCCATACAGGCTTAAAAGTAGGCGCGAGGTAGCAGGGGATGAAACAAATATACCAAATAATGAATAACATGCTTTTCTAATCTAAAAACCCCATAAGACAAAGTACTGCGTTTAGCCGATATACATTTTCATTAATAACTCGGTAAATATTTATGCTAGAATGACGAGAGAGGGCTTAAAACTTTCGCTTCACTAATTCCCATATTAATAAATGCATTAATTGTACGTCCCGGGCTTTTCTGGCACTATTTGGGCCCAAAAACTCAAAATTTGAAAGGATAATCCCCAAAAAGGGGTTTAGAGTTTTCCGATTGTTTTGCCCAACGAACTTGTCCAACTGATTATAGAAAGGAACGTCCCTACCAAATTTGAAGTAAATCGGACAAAAAATGTGACCGCTAGAGTGCATACACACATATATATATATATATATATATATATATATATATATATATATATATATAATTTTGAACGACACCCCAAAACGTGTTCAGGGGGTCATGTGGTGGTCTATGGTGGTCCTGGGCTTAATTTTCACCGTGCGGGTCATGCTAATAGTTCATTTTTCCATATGAAATTCACTAACAACAATCTAAAGACGGACGGCAGACAACACTGACTACACAGAGCAACTGTCGACTATGCACAGACAGTAGGGGGAATCAATGAGTTATAGGTTATACAAGTCACAGAGTATAAATTGTACTTTTCTATGTTCCTCATCTCAAGTTTCGTGTCATTTGGTAAACATTTAAGGCCAATAAGTTAGAAATATTAGACGTGCTTTATTGCGCACGTTGGCGATTCTCACACAATTAATGACGTGCGCAAATGCGCACGTCGGCAGTAAAAGGGTTAAATTAGTTCACAATACCGGTATTTATTTATTATTATCTAAAGTAATATTTGTTTCCCAGCATGTCATTTTTAATTTTAATATTATAATAATTATGGCAACATAACACAAATAAGCTAAGTTGCTGTAAAATATATATTTTTCACACACAGTTTGTATGACCGTGCCCAAATGCATTACTTGCAATTACTTAAGTGAAACTTGCTAAGTCATCTTGAAAAGAATAATCTGAGAATATAGATTGAATTTTACAATACCTTGAAGGCATGCTACATCTGTATCACCGAATAGTTGACTCTTGAGGGCTGGTTGTGCATCATGTTTTTGCTTTAACTTCAAGGACTTTCCATCTTGTTTGCAGGTCTTAGGAGAACCGGTTTTAGGGACATCATTATTTGCACCTGTGTTATTCTTTTCAATGTTCAGTATTCCGGCATCAGTTTTAGAGCTATCTGAGCTAGACAAAGATCTCATATTCCTTTTGTTTCTTTCTGATATTGTACTCGCATTAACTTCCTTTTCTGACTTTTTCAGTTTCTTTGGTGTAATAATAGTTGTGTCCGTATCAGTTTTTTCAACAAGAATTTCTTCCCTCGCCGCTTCTTCACATTTCTTGTCAGTTACTTCTCCGTCAATTTTTACAGCATGTGTTTCCATTTCAGTTGGTTGTGGGATTGTTTCTCCAGTATTACCACAGTTAGATGCATCTACACCATCACCTGAAGCAATATCAAATCATCAAAAGCAAATCAACGTCTTCATAGAATTACTTGAAAAAAGACTATGTAAAAGCATTTTTGTAAGCTGGTACTAAGAATATTTATGGATTATCCATTTGTTCATTTAAGAGTGGTATAGATAGGATTAAGCCTGGAGAGGGAGACATTTCCAAGGCACACGATAGCTGAGTGTCAAGCTGTTATATGTTAAATTAGTTCACAATATTTATTTATTATTATCTAAAGCAATATTTGTTTCTCAATATATGTCATTTTAAATTTAAATTTTATAATAATTATGGCAACATATACAGGGTGATTGATATAAGTATGCCAGCTGTTTTTCTTGAAAAGTATAAGAGCTATTATTATAAAATGTTAAAAAGCAACTTCCCTAGATTTTTGTTTTGTATTGTTTTGAGAATTTGAAATTTTGATTTTATCCGCCATTTTTCCAATATGACGGCCAACTTTAGATTTTCTTATGCCCATATTTTATTACTGGATCAGGTGGAAAATTTAATTTTAGAATGTTTTTATTCTTTAAACCCAACCGTTAAGGTGATTTTTATTGTTTTTAACAATGAGTATCTCACCTTAAGAGTAGCTCTGGAGGCTAAACAGCTAAGTTATGAAGAAAACACAAAGAATAAAAACATTTTAAAACAACAATTTCAGACCCATTAGTTGATCAAATCAGGGTGATTTCAAGCAAAATTTAAATTGGTTGCCATATTGGAAAAATGGCGGGACCATGTTTGAAATTAGATTTTCCCTGATTTTATTAATTAATGGGGTAGGAAATGTAATTTTAAAACCTAACGGTTTAGCTAGATATAATGTTAGATATCATTGCTAAAACAATGAAAATCACCTGAACGATTGGGTTTAGTGAAAAAATACAAAGAACAATAGTTATTTGTGTATTAAGGGAGTAAAGTGCAACTTTGTCACCCTGAGGGAAATTGTTGGCGCCCGACGCCGTAGGCGAGGGCGACAATTTTCCCGAGAGAGACAATGTATTTTACTTCCGTAATACATAAAACATCTTTCCCACACCCCAAAATCCAGAAATATTGATAAGTATTCACATTCACAATAGCTGTCCATTTTGGTTGCGCAATGCGTAATAACTAACCTCGGAACTCGGAACACTAATTGCAGCTGGAGCTAAATATAAATCAGCTGATCCGATTCTGTTGTAGCTGCATTTTTCATGTCGTGTACTGTAATTTATATAATCATCTTCAATACGTAGATTTATCTAATTCCCCTTCCATAAATATATTCAAAAGACGTGTTAATGAATGGTCCCTAAACTGACCCTTGTACTCTCGCCGCCCTTCAGCACTCCCCCTCAGCCCCTCGCCATCATGCATGTACAATTTCAGCTGCTGCCAGCATTCTCATTCTCACTTCATTCATATTCATTTTCGTGTTGTTTTTTTTCCTATTTAATTGACATCTCATTGTTTTTATTATATTTTGTTTTCCTTGATATGTTACTACATATCAATTATTTGGTCCCTTTTATCTTGGACACAGCTCAGAGCCGACGCACAGGCCTCAGCGCCCATGTCAGCTTATTACCATATATGTCAGCCTAAGACCATAATTAAACTTTGTTTATAACAATAGAGGTTATTTTATAATTTCTCAAAAGAATTCATTTTCTTTTATCGATTTAAAAAAATTTAACTTACTTAAAGAATATTGTATACATATATACCGGGTGAGTCAGACCACCCGTCCAGCATGTATAATGGGAGAACGGTTTGATCTAAAGTCAACAAACAAAATTCTTCCTCACTAAAACGCATATGGGATATCTATTAAAGATATTTTCATCAAAATCTATGTACAGAATGTTCCACAACTGAAGGTCACAGGTTTGAATCTCAATAAGTTCTTATGTAAAAATAGGGAATATTATACATGATTTTAGAGGTCTCGTTAAAATAAACATTTTGGTGAAAACAAAATTCAATTATCTTATATTTTGGCAAAAAATCTATATTTACAAAAAAATTTATTTTGAAAATGCCTATATACCCAAAATTCAAAAAAAGTCAAATGGTAGCGTATGTCAAAAAGCATACCATTGAAAAGGCCTTGTAAATCCTAGCAACTTTCTAATTTACACCAACCTTGTATCTCTTTTCATTCTTCTGCAATCAGCAAAAAACATTATTTTTCCATATGAAATGCATGTTAATTGTACATAAGACGTAGAACGAATGTGGCCACAGAATACATGCAAGTATTATGAAAATGTTTTTGAAATATAGATTTTCTCAAAAAAGCCTGTCATGTAGCATACCAGAGTGAAGCTGAGTTTATCACGAGTGAGAAATTTAAATCGGAAAAAAGATACGAGTGGTGGTTTAGAAAATACAGGGTATTCCGTAAATGTCAATATTTTACATGAAAATGGCCGCCATTTTGAAATGGATAAAGATAACTGAATTCTGTTTTCACCAAAATGTTTATTTTAACGAGACGTTTAAAATGATGTTTAATATTTCCTAAGTTTACATAAGAACATTTTGAGATTCGAACCCTTGACCTTCAGTTTGAGAACATCCTGTATATAGATTTTGATGAAAATATTTTTAATAGATAGCCCATATGCGTTTTAGTGGGGAAGAATTTTGTTTTGACGACTTTAGAGAAAACGGTTCTCCCATTATACATGCTGGACGGGTGGTCTGACTCTCCCTGTATATATAGATTTTTGTTGTTGTTATTTATAAGTGCTGTACGATTTTGTATTTGGTATTTTTTTCTGCAATAAATTCTTTCATTCATTCATTTATTCATTTTAAAATTACATTTTATACTTGATTCAATAATAAAACTATGGGTATTTCATAAGAAAAACTTAAGGTGGCGGCCATATTGGAAAAATGGCGGATAAAATCAAAATTTAAAAATCACAAAATTATACATAACCATAAATCTAGGGAAGTTGCATTTAATTTTTTTAATAGCTCTTATACTTTTCAAGAAAAACAGCTGGCACACTTATATCAATCACCCTGTACAATGTAATAACACAAATATGCTACTTAAGTTGCTGTGAAATATTTATTTTTCACACACAGTTTGTATGGCCGTGCCTAAACTTATTACATACAAATACTTAAATAAAACTTATCAAGTCATCTTGAAAATAATAATTACAGATTCTATATTGAATTTTAAAATACCTTGAGAACATGCTGCATCTGCAGCAGAAGATTTTCGCCTCTTAATGGCTTGCTGAGTGTCATGATTTCGTTTTAACTTCAAGGACTTTCTATCTTGTCCATAGGTCTTTGGAAAATCTGGTTTAGATATGTCATAATTTGCACCAGTTTTTTTTTTATCAACATCCAGAATTCCAGAATCTGTTTTAGAACTATCTGAGGTAGATGAAGATCTCATATTCCTTTTGTTTCTCTCTGTACTTTTAATCACATTGAAATGCTCTGCCTTATTTTGTTTATTTTGTGTATTCGTATATGTTTTTTCAACAGGAATATCTACCTTTGCTGTCCCTTCACATTTCTTTTCAGTTATTTCTTCGCCGACCTTTTCAATATTTGTTTCCAGTGCAGATGTTTGTAAAGATTTTCCCCCAATATTACTGCATTTAGATTCAGCTACGACATCATCTGAAGCAATTTAAAACCATCAAAAGAAAACCAATAATCACTTATACAATTTTAAATATAAAGAAAGTGTATGGCTAAAATTGTATTTTAGTAAACTTATACTTTTAAATTAAAACTGATGGTTTTAATTTGATTAGTTTAATTTATAAATAATAGGTCAAGCTTGGAATGGGAAAAATCCCCGAGGTGCTTACTGGCTGAATGCATAAAATACTGCCAGTTGAGCAGAAAATGGGTCAAAATATAGAGTTAACACTTTTGTAATCAGGATTCAAGTTAAAGGGTTGGTTTTATTTGTTTCTTTGTTATTTTTTACACAAAAAAATATTAAGAATTCACTACCTTTGGCCAGAAGGATGAGGCTCTGACTGGCAAGTTTATACAACTTTTCAACTTATAAAACAGTTGAAAATAGGAGCCAAAAATAGGTACCAAGATGCAATATTTCATCCACTACGGAAACTTACGATTTAAGACTTGTGACATGAAGGATTTTTACGGTACAGTGTCGGCATATTCGCTACGGCGGCAGACATGACTAATTTCCTGGAAAGAGGACGGTTAACCCGATGGACGGTTGAAGTGAAGATGGTTAAAAGGGTGTCTACTGTACCTTTATTCCTCAACTGGACAGTTGTCATAGATTAATAGTGTCAGTTGTTTTTTATGAAAAAATAAACCATACTTATCAACTAGGCATTTAACTGACATGTATATTTAATGTAGGTTAAAGAAAGGACTATTTTAGTTTTTTTGCAAACTCTGAAGATTTTGAAGTTTCTTTATGCCACCTATAATGTGCTTAAAATTTTGCCTCAATAATTTACCTTTATTTTAAAAATAACTCATGTCTGTGGTTTATCATTTGAATAATTTATGTTTAATTTTTTTTCAATTTATATCTTCCATCTAAGAGACGTTGTGTTATTTTACAGTGTTAAACAAATGCTAAGAAAAACTGTCAAAACCCCAAATTTCTTAGATTTAGTTTTGCCAACGATTTTATTTTGTTGTCCAAAAATAATTCTCATAGTTTTTTCCATTTTTAAAATGGATAACTAGTTCATTTTTGAGGTGGCTTCATAAATGTGATCCCCATAAGTTAATGAGATTCTGTGAGTGCAAAGTATAAATCCTTTAAGGTTTTTAAATTACAAATTTTAAACATTCTTCAAAGTGCAAATTTTTGTCTACAATCATACCCAAAAATGTTGTATTACTTTCTTGTAGTATCTTATTATTATCTATTTTAACAAGTACGGTAGATTAATTTTAGTTTTAAACTGTCTTGTAGGGATGGATGAAAAGTTTGTTTTACTTGAATTTACTGAGATTTTTATTTTCAAATAACTGTTTACTCATTTTAAGATGACGTAAGATGTAACTTTGAATGATTCTTTGTTTTTCCCTGAAGTATTAAATATGTATCATCAGCACGCAAACAGACTGAGCTATTGGTTCCCCGTCTACTCCAGAAAGGCCTTTGGGGGTAACAAAGTTTTATGGTCATGTGTTACTATGAATGAAATATAATTAACAACTAATGGAGTGGTGGGTAACTACAAAATATAATGTAGGCTTGAAGAGAAGTTAACTTTTCATGATGTTAACCCATTGAATACTTTTCACGGAACAATTCCGTGACAGCTGATTTGGCCCAAAATCTTTATCTTGGAGTAGTTCCGTGATGATGTAATACCTACCATGAGTTTTTAATTGCAAAATTTGATTTTTTTAAACTTGTATTCACTCTAAGGCCGGTGTACACGTGAGAGTTTTCTACTCTTAAGACAGTTTGGTACTCTCAGACGCTATTCGCGAAGTGTTTACACTGAGGGTGATTTGTTTTGATGCAACAGCTGATCCCATATACACGACAAGAGTCAACTCGCAAGGCGACTCTCGGAGCCGTTTACACAATGCCTTTTACTAGCACAAACTCTCTGAGAAAAAATCTCTCACATGTATACCGGCCTTTAGGCTTAAACCCATAAATTATTTTTATAGGTAAAATATTGCAGTGGGATAAGTCGTCTAGCAAACGGGTAAAAATCCAAATTATTCAAGAAAAAAGTGGTTTTACTAAAAAAAAATCATACAAAATTAGTTTTTAGCGAATTTCCCCTATAGGGAAGAAGCTATTACCGTAGGTCTCATGGTAAGACTTAAGCCCGAGACCATGATAACTTTTCATTTTGAGGTCCCCAGATGCCAAAAACACCATTCGTTCAAATTTATATATATGTATATATATATATATATATCTATATATATATCTATATATATATATATATCTATATATGTGTCCGTGAATGCGATAACTTGAGTAAAAAGCGTCCGATTTCGATGAAATTTGGCTCAAATGTGTAAACTGACATTCATGACTTTAAGTTCGAAAACCAGAAAAATCGGACTATTGGAAAGGGGGTTTATGGGGGTTTTAAATTTTCCAAAAATCAGTTTTTTGCATTTTTTACCCTAAAATTTTTAAAACACTTAATTTAGGTTTAGAACATGTTATAGAGCTTAAAAAAACAAATAATATGGTATTTTGAATTATTAACCTAGGTTAAGTGGTTGCGGAAAAAATCCAAAAAACATGCTCATAAAATCTCCCATGTTAATCTTATGGGAAAAAGGTTTTTGGCTTTTCCTCAGTTAATTTTACTTTAAACTTCACATTTTCTTTTACCAATCACTTCAGCTCCACAAAACAATCATTTTGGTGTTTAAATTGTGATTCTACGTCAAACCGTTGCAGAGATATTCAAAGTGCTAAACACAGTACGTTGTCCAATGTTATCCTTATGGAGAATAAATAAAATTTGATATCTTGATTATTTATGAATGTATATTGATGAAATTTGGTATGTGGCTTCATGTTGTACTGGTATATTGATAATTGCACAAAAAATAAATGTTTTGTTGATTGTCCCCGTAGCAGCTAACCTGCATACTCAGCCCTAATGTTATTCTTATGGAGAATAAGTAAAGTTTTATATCTCCCTTAATTATGAACATAAATTAATAAAACATGGTAAGTAGCTTCACCTGGTTCAGTTACATTGATAATTGCATAAAAACTCATTTCTTATCTTCCTCGTTGCAGCAAACCTGCGTACTCAGTCCTAATGTTATTCTTATGGGGAATAAATAAAATGTAATAAATCACTTATTTATGAATGTTTTTTTGTCAAACTTGGTGAGTGGCTTTATGTACTAGTGAGAAACATATCAATGCATTGGAAATTCGCTGAGTACGCAGGTTTGCTGCGACGGGGGGTATTTATAGATAAAGTAATAAACTAAAAAGTTGTAAGTAAGGAAATAGTTTTTGCACTTTAAAACTGATTAGACATTTACTTTTATTTTTACTGTACACTTACTTTTAAAAAATCAAATTTTCATTGTTATATTTATAAAAATAAATTTAAAATATGAATTTTATTTTTTAAATTTTATACTAACATACCGATCACAAATAAAATGTATTCAGCTTCAAGAAAAATACTATGTTTGCCCAGTTATAGTCAGCATCACATCATTGCAAGCTTTGACGCCAAGTACCTTTCCACTCCACTCTACCCCCCCTTGCCTTGCAGTGTTGTCGTTTAGTGTATCCCTGCTGTCAATATTAAAATATTTCTTCATGGGATTTGATTCTCAAACGTAAGTAAACGAGTTGTCACAAATTGGTAACATAGGCAAAAGCCCAAGCTTGCAATAATATGACGCTGACTATAGTAGAAAAAGCAAATTTTGTACAGTTCACTTTCTAAATCACTGCAAAATATTGAAATTTGATTGGGTTTCTGGAGCCATACACTCATTAAAAAACTAAGTATCCTATTCATTAACCACAGAAAACAATCATTTTCATCCTGTATTTATACGGTCAATTCTGAGATAATAATCGAGCAAAATATATTACAGAGCAAGATCAATTAACCGGTTTGGAAAAAAATTCAAGCAGGAAAATTTTCAATTTTGCCTATCTTTTTGCATACTCTTTTACCAACTGGACAAAATTAATAACTTTAAATAATGTCCCACCTATAGCACCAGAGCTCCGCCGCTTGAAGTTGACAGGTGGCTGGGCGTCATGAGGTGGTTTTGACTTCAAGGCCTTATCATCTTGTCTGCAGACCTTAGAAGAACTCACTCCAGGAGTGTTGTTCATTACAGCAATCTTATTTTCACCAATACTCGTGGCTTGTGCCTCAGTTTTTGAGTTTGATGATGTTGTATTTTTTTTGTTTCCATCTAAAACTACAATCGTGTCAGCTTGGTTTTCTGATTGTTTTTGTCTCTGTGATAAAGACATTTTTGTGTCACTTTTCCCATTTGGAACCTCTTTCTGACTTACTCCTCCATCAACAGTTTTAGTGTTTTGTTGAGATTTTAATGGTTGTTGAGGAGGGGTTTCAGTTTGTTTACAATTAGATTCACTTTTCCTGTCAGAACTCGTAGGTTTTGGTGAATCTTTAGAACCTGAAACAATACAAAAAATTAATATCCAGGCAACAATAGTTATCATTTTGACACTAGCAGCTGAAAAAAGGCACAAGCCACTGGAACTGGATACTTTGCCATCCGAAGGATGAAGAACTCGTCCGATGACGAACAAACTATCCGCAACAGATACTTTATTATGAGAAAACAATGTGCATCTTAAATTACCAGTGAAATATAGTATTTTCAAATGTAAATAGAAGAAACCTATTTATATTCTATAAAATTAGGCTACATTTATGAAAAGGTTATAGTAAACTAACCTAACCTAACCCCGCAGAGCGCTGTATGGTGGCTC
This sequence comes from Allygus modestus, assembly GCA_963675035.1. Lineage (NCBI taxonomy): Eukaryota > Metazoa > Arthropoda > Insecta > Hemiptera > Cicadellidae > Allygus > Allygus modestus. The sequence goes on along the minus strand of OY776116.1, from coordinate 42,059,753 downwards.
TTTTCTTAGTAACATATTACCAAAAAGGGTTATGTGTAAAATATTTAAAAAAATGGTACCTCAAAAAGTAAACACCAAAAGGTAGAATTGAACCTGGAACCATATGATCGTGAATCCAATGACATATCCATTAGATTACCAAAGCGTATCGAACTAAGTAAAAGTTACAATTCATCAAGCAGTAGACGACGCTGTGATTTTAAAATTTGCCGCAGGTAGCGCCTCTGTGTGATTTCAAAGTTTTACACTGGCAGCGCTCACATAGGATATGTCTCCACTTCCAGTGGTTCGTGCCTTTTTTTTTAGCTGCTGGTTCATTTTGACTATTAACAATAAACATTATTTAATGATTAGGGGCCAATAATTAGTAACTTCATCAAAAAGTCTGTGTTACCAATCTTTGAGACATATTATGCGTACTCTGTGCTCTTGTACAATACAGTAACTTTTCATAAAATATTGTTGTTTAAATACATTGAAATGTGGCTTGTTCTATCTTTTACAATTTAAAATGCTACTTTGAACTATCTTACATGTAACCAAATGGGAAAACTGTCATAATCTAAATTTTACGGTGCTATCATGTGATAAAACCATAACATATTGCATATCAAAATGTTCGTTAGGGATTCTTACATATGTCAAAATCCAGAAAATGTCCAAAGTTCCTCAACAGCTTTACACCATTAGCCTCACAAGTTTCAATGTTTATCTCTGGAAGGTGATGATTTTATTTGATCAAGTGGTAATTTTCAAGTCGTAAAAGTTCAAATTTGAATTTAGTTCTTGGCTTCAAACATGTTCCAATAAAACAATGTAATAAAACAATGTCTTTATTGTATTCATTCAGACTAGGGGTCTACGGTACCAAATATTTTAGATCGGTATGGTTCGGTACGGTAAAAGATTTTGTACCTCGGTTCTCGGTACAAATTTGGTACGGTACAATGTACCGTCATATCTACTAATTTAGTTATTAATTTATATGTATCATAAACAAATTATTGAGTAATAATTAAGGTCATATACAATTTTTGTTATTAATTTGATTAAAAAGAATAAATAACTATACTATGGATACAAATATTTTTTTAAACATGCATCTTTGGATTATTACATTTTAACATTGTTATTATTATTAATACAAGTTCTTGAAATATTCATGATAAATAAACTAAAAAATTACTTGAAAATTAATCAATTGCATAAGTTGCTTAACTGATTAATTATATTGCTTTCAATATAAATAAAAACTATTGATTTAAATCATACAAACAACAAAAACAAAAGTTTTATAAATACTATTCTTGTTGCATTGGGAGATTATTGTATCATTAATACAAAGTAAAATCAGATAACTTAAATAAAACTATGTATGATGTGAAACCAAAAGAACTTAGAAATTAGAAAATTAGACCTGTAAATACTGAAGATTAAAATCAAAATAACTTTAAAATTACTCAATTAGGCTACTAAATTCAAAATTAAAGTTCTTAAGAAATAATACAGTACATTTTTATTTAGACATAAGTACCATGCAAAACTGTAAAATAAATAAAGAAAGTAATAAAAGTAGTAGTAATAGCACATTTAAAATAATTAGCTGTTAACCTCATCAAAAAATAAATTTAGGTACAGTAGTTGTTAATAATCATTTTTGGTTGAATTTTCCAAAACCATACAAGGTAATCTAACATATAACAGATATCTGTATGTAAAAATTACACAGCATAATAAAACAATAACAAATTTATGCTACCATTTGAAATTGATCAAGTTAGTGGTTATTTTTTAATTAGTTTTCAACCATTTTTGAAACTTTTTAATATAATTTAAAATTAATTTCACTAGTATACTTCAATAACAATAATAATAATATATAAATAAAAGCAGTTTAATTTGAAATCATAATGGAGAAAGAACGTGATTTAAAAGATAGTATTCCTTTTCTCACTCAAGGAATTATGTTGGACAAATAACTGATTTACAGCTAATTACTGGATCCCTCCCCCCTCACCCATCATGCTTTCCTAGTCTAAACCTTTCTTGTCTTCAAGGACATATTTTTTGCCGACCCTACCCAGCCCCTCCCTGCTCCCCTTGCCAATCTTTCTTATCTCCATTCTCTCAGCTATAAATAACACCTGTGAACGTCTCTTTTCCTATGAGTTTTGGAGCTTGTTTTCCTTAAAGGAGATGACTAGTTATAAATAGGAGTCGGTCTTATTTAAACCACTTATTTTGTTAAACATTGTTTAGCTCATCTCTGTTTATTGTTTGAAGCAGTAAACTGTACCTTACCGAATCTGTACCTGGGTTATGGTCTGTACCGAACCGATGACAGTAATTAGTTTTGTACCGTACCGGTACCGTTTTTCGGTGCACCGCAGACGCCTAACTCAGACAATGGTTTTCAACATGTAGTAAGTATTCTTCTCCAGAACTTGTCATAGGCCTATGTCTTTTGTTCCTTTATGATCTCCTCATTTTTATTCACAATGCTGTGCAGTTTTCTGAACACCAATTTTGACTTCTCAGATGTATAAAACCGTCAAAATAACTCAAAAATTCAAGATTTATGTACAGACCAAACTCTAATTTTATTTATATAGATTTTAATAACAAACAACAGACCTTTATAAAGTAACATACAAATCGTAATGTAGTTAAAGATACTCTACTTACTTCTCTTACTAAATGATGGAGGATTTAGTAACAAGTTTTTTATATCTTGTTTTGATTTATTGATTCCTTTTTTGGATAGAGCACCGTAAACATACAAGACAATATCTGGCAAGCTTCCTTTTTCATTTGGTATGTTGTTAGAATATTCTTGTGCAAATTCGATGACATCATTTACTATATGTTGGTCCCAGTTTTTCCAAGCCATTCTGAAAATAATCCAACGATTAACGTTAAAGAAATCAATTAACAACAAATGGGTCCAAAACAAGCAGTGAAATTATTTAATGATATAATTGAAATACCCCCGTCACAGCAAACCTGCGTACTCAGCGAATTTCCAATGCATAATACATGACTTAATACCACATAAAGCCGCATACCAAGTTTCATAAAAATATATTCACAAATAAGCGATATATACAATTTTAATTATTCTCCATAAGAATAACATTGGGGATGAGTAGGTTTGCTGAAACAAGGAACATAAACAATTGGTTTCTATGCAAATATCAATATAACTCAACTAGGTGAAGCTACATACCTAGTTTCATCAATATTCATTCATAAATAAGCGATATATTACATTTTGATTAATTTTCATAAGAATAACATGGGGGATGAGTACGCAGGTTTGCTAAAAGGAACGAAAAAAAATGGGTATTTAGGCAAATATCAATATAACTCAACTAGGTGAAGTCATATAAGAGGTTTTATTAATTTATGTTCATGATTAAGTGAGACATAGCATTTTAATTTTTCTCCATAAGAATAACATGGGGGCTGAGTATGCAGGTTTGCTGCTATGGGAACCTTTAGCAAAAATTTGTTTTTTTGAGCAAATAACAATATACCACAACCAGATAAAGCCGTATACCAAGTTTCGTCAGTGAGATATGATTTTGTTCTTATTCTCCATCAGAATAACATTAGACAACGCACTGTCTTTAGCACTTTCAATATCACGGTAACCGATTGACGTCTAGAGGAATGATCAAAATACAAAATTGTGTGTTTTTTAAAGCTGAATCCAATGGTAAAAACAAAAAATTGACTATTTCAAAAATTATATGTAAAAAGCTCAAAAAACCCATAAACCCAAACCCCAAAATACCCCAATGCGATATGGCTGGTTTTCGAACTTAAAGTCATAAATGTTGCTTTACACATTTATACCAAATTTCATCAAAATCGGACCTTTCTTACGAGAGTTATCGCACCCACAGACACACACACACATACAGTGTATATATATATATATATTATATATATTATATATATATATATATATATATATATATATATATATATATATACAGTTTCGAACAAATGGTGTTTTTGGGTCTGGAGACCTCAAAACGAAAAGTTATCATGGTCCCGGGCCTAGGTCTTACCATGCCGACTACGGTAATAGCTTCTTCCCTATAGGGGAAATTCGCTAAAAGTGAATACTACTGGTATGGCCGTTGGGAACATCAATCGACACCCTTTCAGTGTCAATGTCCCGTTAACCAGACTTGTAGAAACAATCAAATATGTAGCCTAGTGCTCAAAAACACAAAATGGATTCTAGGATACTTGAAACCAATATAAAAACATTAAAGTTACAATTTGGAACATTACTGTATCAATATACTGCATCAATAATAAATCGTTGATGATAGATTATTATGGTATTTTTAACCGTACAATTCCCAATAACTGTCTCACACTTTCAAGATATACCACAGAGAGAATACCTGGTACATTTAGATGGGAACTATTATTTTATGCTGGCATGCCAAAGGTTAAAACAGTGTGAGACAAAACTACACTACACTGGTTTATAGTCCAGCTGTCAAAGTCAACTACATACAAAACTACGTGATACTATTAAACTTAAGATCCCAGTTATGCAACTTTTAACTTTTTGTTTGTTCATCGTATAACCCAGGGCCGCCACAAGGGGGGACTGTTGGGAACTGTTGCCCCGGGCCCGGGCCTGTATATTAGTAAAATACTTTAGAATTTGAATAAGAAAAAGGGTGTATTAGAATTGACGGGCCCTGTATATTTATTGACAGTATCATACCTTTAAACAAAGGGGACTTTTTGAAACAGGTACGTAGGCCTATTATTAATTAAAGATAATCTACCTGAACGTTTTGCACCTGGACGTTTTGAAACGTACCCTAAACAATTACACATCATTCAACGTTGTTTTCAAATACAATGAGCCAAAATAATACTCTCTGCCAGTGCCACAGTGAACGCTGTCGTGCGGACGACTGTACTCTGTGGCTTTCTGAGGGTTGGGAACCTCTTTTAGACAGAATCCACAAGGGTTCGGTATGCAAGTAGCCATATCTGATAGTAATAACTAGCTGATGTTCACGAAAACAATGCTAAATAGTACCGGGGGATCGAGCCATGCTCGGTGTTTGATTCTGCAGAAGAGGCACTGAATTTGTTTTATTTCAATTACTCATTCATTTTCAATATGAGCTCATTCGCTTCGCTCAGTAGGAATACGATGTCCATAGATCCGTTACAATGGTTGTTCCAAAAGTATTAGTGGAATCAACATTTGTTACCTGGACAAATTTCAAGACGATATCTTCCATCTCCTTGAGTTCATAAACCATGACCGAATAACCTAAATAATCTATATCCCATATATAGAATAATTTCACTAGGTTTGTTATATCGTTCCGCTTATGAAAGTGTCCCCAAATCCGTAACTCAGTAGGGGGACTTGGTGAAAAATTAATCCAAGTCATCTAAACAGACTGAGCTTCCCCGAGCAAAGCTCGGCCCTTTAGGAATTTTTTAATTAGTTAAAAAAGTCAGAGGTGTCGTACTCATGGCAACAAATGAACAACTAAATACCTTATCACCAAAGTTATTAAAACCATAAATAATTAGATGAACGAAGCGAGTCCCTATACCCAACAACAAAATTCATTCCAATTTCTTTGTGTTTTCGGCAATTACGGTCGTGCTTTAGTTTATTACCTGTACAGTTAAATTTGGCACACTAATTCTTTGCTTTGATTTTTAGGTAAAGTTCGTTGACTGATCTAACTGAAAATCTATTCAGTTACACCATTGACCATAAATATAATATTTATTGTCAATGGTTACACGCTTTCCGTATGGTGATCTTTTGAAATCGGTAAAAAAATATAACTCCGGTTCTGTAGGTCCGAGTGAAGATCTGATAAAACAATCAGATTCCTCGCAAAATTTTACTGACGACAAGATTTTAAACCACCCTTTTGCAACCCTCCGTTGCATCACAATTAATAAAATAAATTCTGGTCCTTTTTTGTGTTGCCTCTCAATTATCAGGAGAACACAGATTATTAGGTTCTTTACTTCTAGGTTTATTTAACGAACGAAGAGTGACGTCATCATTACTACCAAAATTCATCCTTGTCAGTTCTTGGTTTAGTCGTTTAACTTAAGGAAGTTTATTTCCATTTAAGTGGGATTCAGAACACAATTCTTTTGTATGATTCAAATATCATGTTCGGGTTTGCGTTTATTCATTTGACATATTTTCTATGACAGTATTTTGAAATTGCTAACAGAATATTACTCCGTTACCGTTGACAAAATTTAAACTCCGGTCAAACATTGGACTCCTCGGTATCCTTATGCCACTACCTGATGCAGCATGAATAATAATTTGAAATTGTAGTCTTTGCTTTTTTATTACATTATTTTTTAAAGCCATGTTTATTAATTCTTTACAACATAATTTGACAAACAATTTCGATATATTCCTGTTTGTCATGTTTATCTTCCCTATAAAGTCGTTGGGGTTTTATGGCAGTGTGATTATAAGATTGCAATACCATAGCAGTTGATACTCTAAACATGTTTCAACAGATTGTAAAAATTGTGATGAATGTATTACGATTTGTAATCACATTTAAATGGATTAGATTGCAAGTAAAATATGTATTGTAGGATATAATTGTAAAATAAAATCTTCGTTCATCCTCTTACGGGAAGTTTGAGCGTACACCTAGTTACACTTATACTGTACTTACATATAAGACGGTAGAATATACAAAAAAGATGGTACAAGGCGATCGATTTCAACCAGTTACACCGGTCATCATCAGGCCCAATCAGAGAATGACAGAAACAAGATGGCGAACAGCTTATATACTATTGGCTACTGGAAGTTCCGGAAACAAGTTGCGCTAAGTACCACCAGAGTCAAAGTTGACCTGTTCATTGATCAATTTATCCCTATCCTTACATTTTTCCTTAAAAATAAACAATTCTTCCCATGCATTCACTACATTTCCTTTCTTACAAATATGGAGAATACTTAAATTGTCTTCAATTTTTCCTAATGAGTGGCCATTTTCCAAGAGGTGTTTTGCGACATTCGATCTTTCCGGTTTTCGGTTCTTCCATGCTGAAACATGATTCTGGTATCTTTTTACAAAATTAACAGTTTGAACAACATAAAAGAAGGAAGTACGAGATATGTTGCATTTAACTTCACTGGCGATAAAACACAGAATATTGCAAATCGATTTAAGAAATATGGAGTATCCGTAGCCTTCAAGACACAAAACACCATGAGTAAAATTCTGCATCCGAACATAGAAGATTGTGATAAGTCTGATAAGCCCGGTGTATATAAAATCAGTTGTAATGATTGTGATAATTTTTTTGTTCGTCAAACTGTTAATTTTGTAAAAAGATTCAAGAATTATGTTTCAGCATGGAAGAACCGAAAACCGAAAAGATTGAGATTGAATGTCGCAAAACACCTCCTGGAAAATGGCCACTCATTGGGAACAATTGAAGACAATTTAAATATTCTCCATATTTGTAAGAAAGGAAATGTAATGAATGCATGGGAAGAATGGTTTATTTTTCAGGAAAACTGTAAGGATAGGGATAAATTGATCAATGAACAGGTCAACTTTGACTCTGGTGGTACTTAGCGCAACTTGTTTCTGGAACTTCCAGTAGCCAATGGTATATAAGCTGTTCGCCATCTTGTTTCTGTCATTCTCTGATTGGGCCTTATGATGAACGGTGTAACAGGTTGAAATCGATCGCCTTGTACCATCTTTTGTGTATATTTTACCGTCTTGTATGTAAGTACAGTATAAGTGTAAATATACTTTATAGTGTTGTAAGACGTATTTTATTTATCGTGTTTAGTTGTAACAACACGAATAATGCTAATAAAGAAATGATTTATTCATAGTAACTGGCGTTATGATTTTAAACTCCATAAGCCCAACGTTAACATTTTCAATTTTCAAATGAGTTGTTTAGAAAAATAAGAGTTTTCCTGAGGTTGTGGATTTCACCAATCAATTCTTTAGACCCAAAAGCCCCTAATCCCAAACTTTCAGCAAAATCATTTCGCTGGATCTCGAGATAAATTTTGCAAACAAACAGACATTGCTCGTATTAGAGTATAGGATTAAGTTAGAGAGTCCAATCATATACAACTATGATAATAGCTGGTTTGTTGAATAGTGAGGTACAGTGTATTTCCAAGAAAAATCTCCAGATCTTGTACAGTTTGCTAAGGAAGATATCAGTTGGAAACTACTCAAACCGCTCCAAAGCGAGCACCTCCCTTTAAGTTAAAACTATCCATATCAAACTTTGACATCCTATAAGTACGAAAATTCTTGAGACGACGACATCGAGAAGGTTGTGGATGAAATCGGGTGTAGTGCGGCTCTAAGGAGGGTGTTTTCTTCTCTTGTTACACACGTTGGATGTTGAGGTTATGGTTATATCTTTATATTAGTAACGACAGGATAGTTAATAAGTCTGTTGTGAATAAAGGCTGGTAGGTGGGACTTAACGTTTCCACACAGAAACGCTAACTTTAAGGGCAGGAAGAACCCATTTTGAAGCTAAAGAAATGTAGAATACTTTACTAACGAGTTTGGCGGCCCTGCTTTATTTTTGTCGACGTAGTGTTATAAGATAGAACGATAAAAACGTTGACTTATCGCATGCATGCCCAGAGATGCAGAATATGTCAGATCTGGCGAGCCAGGCTCGGGGGAAATTTTGGCTGACCGGGAAAATTTTGGGCCAACAAACAAAATAAATTTAAGTCACAAATTAACCCTCCACCTGGCAGTTTTTTCTGTAGTGGCCTGGCAGTATTTTCTGTAGTGGCGGGGTCATTTTAGTGAATTTGTAGACTAGGCCTATTATTTGAAAATTATCAGTAAACATAGCCTAATTCTGTTTTTGAAGTAAACATATCAATGTGGATAGGCCTGTGTTTTGTTCAGAAAATTTGAAAATGATTAAATAAATTAATAAAGTCAAGAAGAGTAATTTTCAAGATAAAGATAAAATAACCCTATCGCAGCAAACCTGCATACTAAGCGAATTTCCAATAAATATATAACATAACACATTAAAACACTTAACAGGTTTCATAAGAAATATATTCACAAACAAGCAATATTTAAAATATTAATTATTCTCTATAAGAATAACATTGGGGATGAGTACGCATGTTTGCTGCAACGAGAAACACAAAATAATGGGTTTCTAAGCAAATATCAATAGAACTCATCTAGTGAGGTCACATACCAAGTTTCATCCATATACATTCATAAATAAGCTATAAATAACATTTTAATTATTTTCCATAAGAATAACATGGGGACCAAGGACCAAGTACCTACGTTTGCTGCTTAGGGAACCATAGGCGAAAATTTTTTTTTTACAAACAACAATAAACCACAACCAGATGAAGCCATATACCAAATTTTTTCAGTTTATGTTCATAAATAAGCGAGATATACAATTTTTCTTTTTCTCCATAAGAATAACATTAGACAACGTACCGGTACTGTGTTTAGCACTTTCAATATCTCAGTAACCAATTGACATAGAGCAATGATCAAAATAACAAATAGTTTGTTTTTTATGCTGAATTCAGAATAAGAATAAGAATAAGAACTTTATTCAGCCAGGAAATATTTCATACAAAGACACTGGCACGTCACACTCACACTGGTAAACAGTATTAACAAAAGTCATTCACAGTCCACATTCTTGTTGTATATTCATCTACAGAATAAAATGATTCTTTATACAGGAAATAGTTTAGTTTAGTTTTAAAATGAGTATCACTAAGCAATCTTATATCCAATGGTAACTTGTTGTACAACTTGATAGGCATCAGCAAAGGGCTTTTATCTGTCTTAACTAATCTCACCTTTGGCGTATTTAAATTATTACAAAAACGAGTATTATAACTATGCACATCTCTTCTACAGTTTAGTTGAACAATATTTTTCCTAAGATAAATCAGACATTGTAGCGTGTATAAAGAAAACAAAGTTAATATTTTAAACTCTTTGAAAATATCTCTACAATTATGATACTTATTTACACCTGCAATTACTCTAATAGCCTTTTTTTGCATAATAAACACTTCCTTTGCATGAGGAGAAGATCCCCAAGCAATTAAACCATAACTCAGATGGCAGTGAAAAAGTCCATAATATGCCTGTACAATAGCACCCTGTTCTAATTCACCACATAACCGTTTTATAGCAAATATACTTGAGCTGAGTTTGCTTTTTACCAAATTAACATGATGGTGCCAGTTTAGAGTAGGATCAAAAGTTAGGCCTAAACATTTTTGATGCAGGTTTTCATATGGCAATTCAGGAGTTTCTCTAAGGCTAAATACTACAGTTGCTGTCTTATCTTTGTTCAGAATTAAATTATTTGCTGTGAGCCAGTCTTCTATAAAATTTTGATTCACCTTACAGTTTTCTATAAGTTTACAATAATCTGAGTTCCTAGTGATTACCGTGGTATCATCTGCATATAAAACAACGTCTGCTGGGACATTAACATTTAAGTCATTTACCACTATCAAAAACAATAATCGCCCAAGTACAGAACCTTGTGGGACTCCACTGGTTACAGGTTTACATTGAGATTCACTTGTCCCTAAAACTACATACTGAGACCTACATTGCAGATAAGACCTGAATAAATCTAGAGGGACACCTTTGATATTATAGTGCTTCAGTTTTTCTAATAGTACTTTATGCGATACTCGATCAAAAGCTTTGCTTAAATTACAGAAAGTTATTGCAGCAAAGTCCTTTTTTTCATAACAATCTAGAACCTTATCAACTAGAGAAATAATTGCTTGAGTTGTAGATAGTCCTTTTCGAAATCCAAATTGTTCTTTGAAAACCAAACAATTCAATGGTAAAAATTAAAATTTGATTTAAATAAAAATTACATGAGAAAACCCCCAAAAAACCATTTTTGGGGTACAAAACCCCCAATAAACCCCCCTTCGGATGGTGCGAGTCGTCTGGTTTTTGAACTCGTTCAAATATATTTTTTGATTTATTTGGACTTTATCTATCGCTTCTAGTGTTTAAAACTACACTACGTTTCGGGAGGTAAGGAAACTCCTCCCATTATCAAGTGAACCCTACTTACATCTAAATATCAAACTCTTACACCTAACTAACCTACATTTTTTTGGATTTTTTTGATTATTTTTCTTTTACATTTTAATTTACACTAATACAAAGATAACAAATATATATACAAAAAATCAAATACAATACACTAACACAAAATTTATATATACACCTAACTAACCTACATTTTTTTAATATTTTCCTTTACAATTTAATTTACACTAACATAAAGATAACAAATATATATACAAAAAATCGAATACAATACACTAACACAACATTTTTATATACGAACAAATGGAAAACTGACAATGCATTACCTGTTCTGCATCGTGGCCTCCAAGCTGACGGGCAAACACGGGAAACTTAAATCTCACGTCCATCCACAACCAAACCGCACACTAGACGGTTTGGTTGCGGATGGACGTGAGATTTAAGTTTCCCGTGTTTGCCCGTCAGCTTGGAGGCCACGATGCAGAACAGGTAATGTATTGTCAGTTTTCCATTTGTTCGTATATATAAATGTTGTGTTAGTGTATTGTATTCGATTTTTTGTATATATATTCGTTATCTTTATGTTAGTGTAAATTAAATTGTAAAGGAAAATATTAAAAAAATGTAGGTTAGTTAGGTGTATATATAAATTTTGTGTTAGTGTACTGTATTTGATTTTTTGTATATATATTTGTTATCTTTGTGTTAGTGTAAATTAAAATGTAAAAGAAAAATAATCAAACAAATCCAAAAAAAAGTAGGTTAGTTAGGTGTAAGAGTTTGATTTTTAGATGTAAGTAGGGTTCACTTTATAACGGGAGGAGTTTCCTTACCTCCCGAAACGTAGTGTAGTTTTAAACACTAGAAGCGATAGGTAAAGTCCAAATAAATTAAAAAATAAATTCAAATCCATCGCTATTATGAGTTTCAAAAATACAGTCGTTCAAATAAATGGCACTTTACACATTTTTAGCAAATTTCATTAAGATCGGACCTTTTTAGAGAATTATCGTGCTTACGGACACACAGTAGAACCTCGATAACTCGAACCTCAATAAGTCGAATTCCTTGATAAATCAAATTTTTGTTATTCCCCTTGAACTTGCCTACCTAATGCTATATCATTTTACCTCTATAAGTCGAAGGGTTAGCAGGAAACCCCTCGATAACTCACATTTTTTCAGTATTCCTAGCCTGTTCCCGCACCTCTATAAGTCGAAGTTTTAATTGTAGAACCTCCATAACTCGAATGTGTACAATCGCCATACCTCTATAAGTTAAGGTATTGACTAGAGAACTTCTTTAAGTCAAAGTTGTTCACTCAACAAACCTCCAGTGACTTTTCAGCCGGAAATTCCAACCCTCCCCCCTCACTACATCTCTTTCCCGGGTGCTCCTGGTGTCAGTAAATCAACTGACAAATTTATGTTGATGAGCAACGCGCATATCAAACAAACGCACGAGTTACAACTATATGTGAGGATTTCATTTCATAAATAAGGAACAGTCTCATAATGTTTAAAATTATGTATTTCTCTTAAATAAGATGGTTTTGATTTTATTAGATTTATGTCTGGTGTGTCGTTAGTCAGTGCCAGTTTTAGAGGTTCTGGATGTAGTGCGTGAAACGTAGTTTTTAGAGATTATTGCGGACATTTTCTATCACTGATTAGTAAAGACAAGTTTCACTACTAATCAGTGATGGAAAGTGTCCGCAATAATCTCTTAAACAACATAAAATCACCATCACCAACAATGTATTTTAAACAAAGAAGTAGTTTTCAGGTTGTGTTTTTATTAAGTGTTTGCAGTTTGGCAAAACGTGTTGCTAAAACTCTACCCTATGAGGAAATTTGAAGATTATTTGAGGATGTTGATACAGGAAATAAAATAGTGACATCAGGAAGCAGTTTGGAATACCAGTGAACTCTTTCGACAATTTTAAAATAAAAATAAGTATCGTTTAGCTTCACCCAAATTCCAAAAATGCTCTGAAATTTTAATTGTTATCATGTTTTGTTCCCTTTTAAATTTGCAAATTATTTTAATAGCCTACAGTACATTGATGTTCAGCTAAATTGAAATTGATGCGTAGTTGGTCAGAACTGACTTCCGTAAGGAGGAGCGATTTGTTTGGGGCAGATGATAAGAAGTGAGCAAAAAAAGTCTATAAAGAGACAGGAAGTGGTCGAACGGGAAAAACATCACCAAAATACCGAACTATGAGTCCTCTTTTGTTTAATTTCCTACTCTACAATATTTTCACAGAAGGAAGAGTTTTTAAGTATTTCATCCGCTACTACGTAACAAAAGAAGCTTTACAAAATATTTCCGGGCTTATTTTATACAGGGTGTCTCTGAACTCTCTACCAACCTTTTCAGGTATTATTCTGAACCATAGACAAGCCAAAATATCATATTCAAAATTTCGAAAACTGAAGTTACTCGTATAGCCGCCATTTTGTTTTTTTCACATAGGAAATTTTAATTCGAGGACGGCTATTTATAATTAAATGAAATTTGGTATTTAGCTTTATTACCTAAAGACCTAATTATAGAAAAAAAATTATTTTTTTACAATCATTAATTTCAAAATGGCGGCTGCCTAAATATTTCAAATGTAAATATCTTAAAAACCGCTCATAGTAAAAAATTACATGAATTACGTTTTATTTAGAAAATTTAATTGCAAATCTAATGACACCAAATTTACGGAAATCGGTTCATAAATAATGGAGAAAATGCATTGTAAGATATTGCATTCTTGTCAATATAACTGTTATCATGTGACATCGCTGCTAGTGAGCCACGTTGATCAGCTGTTTCAAGTATAATTCCACCAAACAGCTGATGTATTGTTCAATGTATTGTTAAAATTATTACAGTTTCCTGTTACAATGTGTCTTTTTCCTGTATGTTGCTTATTGTTAATCAGTGTGCTGCTTTTAGCGAATTTCCCCTATAGGGAAGAAGCTATTACCGTAGTCGGCATGGTAAGACCTAGGCCCGGGACCATGATAACTTTTCATTTTGAGGTCCCCAGACCCCAAAAACACCATTCGTTCGAAACTGTATATATATATATATATATATATATATATATATATATATATGTGTCCGTGAGCACGATAACTCTAGTAAAAATGTTCCGATTTTGATGAAATATGGTATAAACGTGTAAAGCAACATTTATGACTTTAAGTTCGAAAACCAGCCAGATCGCTCTATCCGAAGGGGTATTTTGGGGGGGGGTTTTGTACCCCAAAAATGGGTTTTTTGAATTTTTTAAATGTAATTTTTGAAAAAATCAAATTTTAGTTTTTATCATTGGATTCAGCTTAAAAAAACACACAATTTGGTATTTTCATCATTTCTCTACGTCAATTGGTTACCAAGATATTGAAAGTGCTAAACACAGTACGTTGTCTAATGTTATTCTTATGGAGGAAAAGAAAAATTTTACATCTCGCTTATTTATGAACGTATACTGACGAAACTTGGTATATGGCTTCATCTCGTTGTGGTATATTGATATTTGCTCAAAAAAATTGTTTTTTGCCAAAGGCACCCGTAGCAGCAAACCTGCGTACTCAGCCCCAATGTTATTTCTATAGAGAATAATTAAAATTGTATATATCGCTTATTTGTGAATATATTTTTATGAAACTTGGTAAGTGGCTTTATGTAGTATTAAGACATTCATATCTATTGGAAATTCGCTGAGTAAGCAGGTTTGCTGCTACGGGGGTATTTAATAGTAAACTGTGTTAACGTATTCAGTATTCATATTTATTGATAAATGGCTAATTATAGTGTTGCAGAGTATTGCGATATGCATTTTTATTATGGAGCTGCATTTGGAAATGCAAATGAAGCGAGAAGGTTGTATAGCGACTATTTCCCCAATAGACAATATCCTGCTGCTAAAACGTTCACTGCTGTCCACAATCGTCTCCACGCAACTGGTACGTTTCATGTGAGTATGGCAGATACTGGTGCTGCGAAGTCGGTGCGTACAGTTGAATTTGAGGAGGAAGTCCTTCGTAAATTTGAAGAAAACCCTCGAACAAGTACTCGAGCTGTGGGTAATGAGATGGGGGCAGGCAAAGACACCGTGTGGAGGGTACTCAATGGAGAGAATTTGTACCCATATCATCTCCAAAAGGTTCATGCCCTTGAACCTCAAGACTATCCAGGTCGGGTAGATTGTTCCAGGTGGTTCCTGCACAAACTAGCGGACGATCTAGATTTCTTGAAATCCGTTCTTTTTACAGACGAATCCAGTTTTAACCAGGATGGTATTTTCAATACCAGGAACAGCCATGTTTGGGCTCCTGAAAATCCCCACGAAACTGTTATTTCCAGCAAGCAACACCGTTTCTCAGTTAATGTTTGGGCTGGAGTTTTTGGGGATAATTTAATTGGCCCCTACATTCTCCCAAATAGATTGAATTCCCCCACCTATCTTGTGTTCCTGAGGGACATACTCCGAGAACTTCTGGAGAACGTCCCCTTGGCGGACTTACAGAACATGTGGCTGCAACATGATGGTGCTCCTGCACACTTTGGGCAAATTGTAAGAGATTTCCTCAACCAAAATTACAATCAGCAGTGGATTGGTCGCGGGGGACCGGTGTCGTGGCCTCCGCGATCACCTGATCTTACTCCCCTAGATTTCTACGTTTGGGGGAGAATGAAGGAACTTGTTTATTCAACACCTGTGAAAAATGAACTGGACCTGATCGGTAAAATTGTAGAGGCGGCGGTGGTCATCCAAGAGAAAAATGAATTTGAAGCTGTCCGGCAATCCATGACATCTAGGTTCACGATGTGCAATCGACTTGGCATTGGGCATATTGAACATCGTTTGTAAATACTGTAGAATTGTAGTCATATCTCATGTAAATAAATCCATTTTTTTTGTAATTTTAACGAATTTTTTATAATTTATGTTTTATTTGAAGCATTAGTACCCTGGGAATCGTAAGGGTATCAATCAGGTGATTGGTGCAAATGAACTTAATAGCAGCTGGTTAATGTTTTAATCAGCTATTTGGTGGAATTATACTTGAAACAGCTGATCGACGTGGCTCACTAGCAGCGATGTCACATGATAACAGTTGATACTGACAAGAATGCAATATCTTAAAAATGAATTTTCTCCGTTATTTATGAACCGACTTCTGTAAATTTGTTGTCATTAGATTTGAAATTTAATTCTCTATATAAAACGTGATAAATTTAATTCTTTTTACTATGAGCGGTTTTTAAGATATTTACGTTTGAAATATTTAGGCAGCCGCCATTTTGAAATTAATGATTGTAAAAAAATAATTTTTTTTCTGTAATTATGTCTTTAGGGAATAAAGCTAAATACCAAATTTCATTTAATTATAACTAGCCGTTCTCGAATTAAAATTTCCTATGTGAAAAAAACAAAATAGCGGCTATACGAGTAACTTTTCAGTTTTCGAAATTTTGAATATGATATTTTGGCTTGTCTATGGTCCAGGAATAATACCTGAAAAAGTTGGTAGAGAGTTCAGAGACACCCTGTATATTAAATTTTTCAAATCCTTTTTAATTTTGATAATAATTATTATCCAGTATGATTGTTTATGATAAAAAGCACGAAGTGATATAAGGATTCTACCCATCCAAGATCATCTATTGCGTTACCGTGACCCTCAATAAGTCGAAGTCTGTCAAGAATTACCTTAATAAGTCGAACCTCGATATTTCGAAATATTCGATAACTCAAATTTTTCCCGTTCCCCCTGAGGTTCGAGTTATCGAGGTTCCACTGTATAATATATATATATATATATATATATATATATATATATAAATTTGAACGAATGGTGTTTTTGGCATCTGGGGACCTCAAAATGAAAAGTTATCATGGTCTCGGGCTTAATTCTTACCATGAGACCTACGGTAATAGCTTCTTCCCTAGAGGGGAAATTCGTTAAAACTGGGAAAGTTGGAAAAAGATTTTGAAAGCAAAACTTTATTGTAAGTAGGCCTAAACAAATTTGTTTAGTTAAAAATGGTAACTTAAATGTAAACAATTTTTCCAATTTGATTCCCTAAGTTTATACCATAGAAAATATAGTAGTCATAGGAAACTAAATTTTATATAGGCCTATAATTCGTAAAAAGTCAAAAATGGCCATCTGCACTTGATCAGTTTCAATCAATCAATCAAATCTTTATTCATTAAAAGTACAGTATACAATTTGAATGGCATCAGAATACATTGAGTTAACATTAGTAGCCTAATTTAAGTTTTTAGGAGCTCATAAAACAGTACTAAATTAATATCATAACCACATACTTTCTTTTGCATTTGTATAGCAAATTCTAACAAGAGAACCTAATCTTATAACTTTTAAGTTTCAAATGCATAAAACATCCCCATAACAATAAATAGCCTAAATCCAATAGCCTAGGCCTAAATCTTATTTTATTTGAAGGTTATAAAATTACAAATAAAATGATATGCCTAATAAAAAAGTAGCCTAAATATTTTATTTCATAATTTTGTATGCAAGATATTGTATAATTTGGGACCTCTGCTGTAGGCTACCTCTTTATAGAGTTTTTACTTTTATTGTCTATTGTCTATTTTAAAATTAGGCTCAAATCAATGAGGCAGACTCTGCTAATGTGTACATCGAGTTTTCAAACTTATACAGTAGAACCTCGATAACACGACTCTCAAGGGGATCTCTAAAATAGTCTTCTTATCGAGGTGCACTTGTAATTGAGGGTCGTGCTATCAAGGTGGTTTACACAACAAGACGTGTTATCGAGGTCACAGACTTTTTGCTAAACCAAGCACATTTGTTATGAAACATTTTTAATAAGTTGTGTTTTAAGTAGAAAATTACTGTATAAATCAGTCATAAATAAAAGAACAAACGTACAAGTAAAACAAACTTCTTTATTATTGTGACAGTAAGAACAAAAATCAACAGACTCAGTTCACTAGACTCAGTTCACTAAAGTACTGTATAGAGTTAATAAGCTCGAAATACAGTAAACCTATTGTGAAATACGCAATAAAATACTGTAATGTTAAAAAATTAAAATCTACATATTGTTTCAACTAAAAATACAACACAAAATCAAGTTTTTCTCATAAACTAAAACAGTAAAATGTTACAAAAAAGTCAATAACAAAGTTAAAAACTATAATGAAAAGTCATGAATTCAAGTCAGGTCTTCTATAACTCAACTAGTCAATAAATGTACAGTAGGTACAGTAACAATTTAATCAAAGTTGCATTATAGAAAACATTTTAGTTTTCCCGTGAAAGACATCTTCTGACCCGTGATAGACAAGGAAAGGCCGGAATGGGAAGGGGGTGGGGAAGGGGTTTTCCTGTTGAGACCTGAGCCCAAGACGTTGTTGTTTGGGTACTTTGGTATTATACGGATGCCACCCTTATGCAGCGCGCTGCGGCAGTTATGTTAAGATGGGTTATCATAAAAATGATTGTAGGACTTTCCTTGTTTTGTTACGAATCGAATGATACCTGATGAGTCATACTTCCGGCCGCCAAACCCCCTCCAAATAGGCTAAGGTCAGGTCGTTGACCGGAGCGCGCGCATCACCTGTCACCGCCTGTATCTGGGTCAGTGTCATGAGTGATTTATTGCCGTGCACTACGTTACATTTGTTTTCATAATGAGTGACGTTCTTTTGGTGTGGGATTTACCTCGAAATGAAGAGGAAACCGTACGTATTTTTATGATAACCCATCCTAACATAACTGCCGCAGCGCGCTGTATATTTGGCGGAGTACCTGTGGCGATCGGGTCTGGCTGCTAGCGGCGGCGACGCATTCAACACGATCCTAGCGGACATCGCTGCCTTTTGGGAGGCACAACACAAAGACCGCTCATCAGAATGATGTAAAATTTGTACAGTAAGTCAATAAAAGTACGTTTTTTCGAATTATGTAGTTATCCTTTGTATCCAGTAAAAATTTAACCTCCAAAAATAGTGGCATCCGTATAATACCAAAGTACCGTTGTTTACTTCAAAACATCCGTTTTAACCGTGGGAACTATGCGTGAGAAAGGTTTAGTCGTGCTATAAAGGTTCCGTAACGCAAAACGGCGGCGCTATTGAGGTTAGAGTCGTGTAATAAAGGTTCACTTACCCAAAGAAGCGTGTTATTGGGGTGGGTGTCGTACTATAGAGGTTCAGTTATTTGAAAAGACGCGCTATAGAGGTTTATTTATTAGTAATATGAAATTACAAAAAGACGTGCTATCGAGGTATTTATTTGAAAATGAGTCGTGTTATAGAGGTATTTATAACATTGAGCGTTATGGGAGATTCACGGGGATTAAAAAATCAGACTCATTATCGAGGTTTTTGTCTTATCGAGGGTCGTCGTAGCGAGGTTCTACTGTATTATGGTTTTAAGAACTTATAGTTTAAATAACAAAAAGCAGACAATATTAAAATAAATCTAGGCCTACAAATATTAAAGAAAACAAAAAGCTATTGTTTCTAGGGCCCTAAAAATTTACTTCTAGCCTAAATATTGTTTGTCACAAATATGTTTTAAAATTAAAATAACAAAAAAGTTATTAATTTTCACTTGCTAAGCACACAAACTTATAAGCATACGCCCAATTTCTGAGTAAATAAGTAATTATTCCTATAAGTTAGTTAGTCTAAATGACTTAGTTGCCAGAGTTTAGAAATCTTCTCTTATTGTGGTTGGAGAAGGCGTTGTCACAGCAAATTATTGGGAAGGGGGGGATCTTGGTTAACAATTTTCATTTAATTTCTCCATTTTTATTTTTGTCTATCTCTTTCTTTCTGTTTTATTTTTTGTTTACTGTAAAAACAACTTACCAGGGTTAATTTTCCTCCTACTTATTCCTACTTTTCCTAACTTACTTTTTAGGCTGAAAATTACCTTTTTCAAAAAAACTGGACAATATACCATAGTTTGTAAGTTTTGATAAGTTTGGGCCTACTAATAAAATTTGTGGTAGAATTACCTATTTCGGACTGCTTATGTTCTAGCCTGGTTTAGGGATGTAGCAACCCCATCGTCCAACAAAGTTCGGCACTTAATTTATTTTACAGTCTACCATTGCCACATTCCTGAAGTCTGGTTGTGATTGGTTAAGTATTGACACCAGCAAAAACACTGTTTAGATATTAATAGTATGACATAAAATGTAATGTAACTGTAAAATAGAAGCAAAAAGCCGAACATTACCTGATATTGGTGTGGTGGTGGTTAGCCATGTCATATAGGTATCCAGTCTCGTTTAAACGTTTTTACCATTGAATTCAGAATAAAAAACAAACAATTTGGTATTTTGATCATTGCTCTACGTCAATTGGTTACTGAGATATTGAAAGTGCTAAACACAGTACG
Organism: Allygus modestus; assembly: GCA_963675035.1. NCBI lineage: Eukaryota > Metazoa > Arthropoda > Insecta > Hemiptera > Cicadellidae > Allygus > Allygus modestus. The sequence continues at coordinate 42,039,211 of OY776116.1, read as the reverse complement.
TTGTTCAATGTTATTCTTATGGAGGAAAAGAAAAATTGTATATCTCGCTTATTTATGAACATAAACTGACAAAATTGGGTATATGGCTTCATCTGTTTGTGGTTTATTGTTGTTTGCCATAAAATTTTTCGTCTATGATTCCCGAAGCAGCAAACCTAGGTACTTGGTCCCATGTTATTCTTATGGAAAATAATTAAAATGTTATATATCGCTTATTTATGAATGTTTATGGATGAAACTTTGTATGTGACTTCACTAAGATGGTTCTATTGATATTTGCATAAAAACCCATTATTTTTGTGTTCCTTGTTGCAGCAAACCTGCGTACTCATCCCCAATGTTATTCTTATACCGGGTGCCCCACGAAGAGGTTTAAACGTTTGATTTTATATTACGTGCCCATTCATGCACCGAACTTTTTTAAACTTTACACAGTTTACAAAGTAGGTTCTAAAAATAATCTGGAAAATTTTCAGCTCCCTAACCTTAATAGAAACAAAATGGCGGCATATTGAAAAATTTACCAATTTGCTTCCTATAAAAACTACTTTCATGATTTATTATCTGAGTGTCAGTTGTAACGGCGTGTTATCTTACGACATTTCAGACAATACAATGACTGGGATTAGGTATGCACGAGTTTTAAATGAACAGGTCTTGCCCCATTTGACGGTACCAGAAATGAATCAAGCTATCTTTCAACAAGATGGTGCTTCACCTCATTTTGCAAATCCTGTCAAGCAATTACTAAATGGCAACCTTCATGGCCGTTGGATTGGTCGTGGAAGTGATTTTTTAGATTGGCCACCCCGATCACCTGATTTAACTGTTTGTGACTTTTTTTTATGGGGTTATTTGAAGGAACAAGTTTATACCCATAGCTTCAATAATGATGAGGAACTAAAAATATCAATAGAAGAGGAACTTCTCCGGATACCGCGGAGTTTCTTTGTAAGAGCTTATGAATCATTTGTTACGCGCTGTTATCAGTGTGTTGCTGTGGATGGGTTACAGTTTGAATAATTTTGGACTTTAAGGTTTTCCATTAGGCTATGTTCTAGTTCTTTTATTTAAAAGTCATATTGCCCTAGAATGTAACAATAAAAATATTTTGTAAAACCAAAAACACCTTTTTTAATGTTTTTAAAGTATCGTTTTTCAATATGCCGCCATTTTGTTTCTATTAAGGTTAGGGAGCTGAAATTTTTCCAGATTATTTTTAGAACCTACTTTGTAAACTGTGTAAAGTTTAAAATAAATACCCCCGTCGCAGCAAACCTGCGTACTCAGCGAATTTACAATGCAAAATATAAGTCTTAATACCACATAAAGCCGCATACCAAGTTTCATAAAAATATATTCAAAAATAAGCGATATATCAAATTTGAATTATTCTCTATAACAATAACATTGGGGATGAATACGCAGGTTTGCTGCTACAAAAAAAAACAAATATAGGGTTTCTTGTAAATATCAATATTACTCAACTAGGTGAAGCCACATACCAAGTTTCATCAATATAAGTTCATAAATAAGCGATATATGCCATTTTGATTATTCTCCATAAGAATAACATGGGAGATGAGTACGCAGGTTTGCTGCAATAAGGAACACAAAAAATGGGTTTTTATGCAAATATCAATAGAACTCAACTAGGTGAACCAACATTCCAAGTTTTATTAATTTATGTTCATAATTAAGGGATAAATTACATTTTACTTATTCTCCATAAGAATAACATGGGGGCTGAGGACGCAGGTTTGCTGCTACGGGAATTATTGGTAAAAATCGGGTTATTTGTGAAAATAACAATAGACCACAACCAGATGAATCCATATACCAAGTTTTGTTAGAATACGTTCATAAATAAGCGAGCTATAATTTTTTTCTGATTCTCCATAAGAATAGCATTGGACAACGTACTGTGTTTAGCACTTTCAATATCTCTGTAACCATTTGACGTAGAGCAATGGTCAAAATACCAAATTGTGCGTCTTTTTAAGCTAATTCCAATGGAGGAAACTAAAATTTGACTTTTTCAAAAATTATATGTAGAAAGCTCAAAAAACCCATTTTTGGGGTACAAAATCCCCCCAAAATACCCCTTCGGATAGTCCGATCTGTCTGGTTTTCGAACTTAAAGTCATAAATGCTGCTTTACACGCTTATACCAAATTTCGTCAAAATCGGATTATTTTTACGAGAGTTATCGCACCCACGGACACATATATATATATATATATATATATATATACAGTTTCAAACGAATGGTGTTTTTGGGGTCTGGGAACCTCAAAACGAAAAGTTATCATGGTCCCGGGCCTAGGTCTTACCATGCCGACTACGGTAATAGCTTCTTCCCTATAGGGGAAATTCGCTAAAAGTTCGGTGCATGAATGGGCACGTAATATAAAATCAAACGTTTAAACCTCTTCGTGGGACACCCGGTACAGAATAATTAATATTAATATAACAAAACAAATACATAGGCCTATCCACATTGATTTGTTTACTTCAAAAAAATAATTAGGCCAAGTTTACTGAGAATTTTCGGTACTTTGGTATTATACGGATGCCACCCTTATGCAGCGCGCTGCGGCAGTTATGTTAGGATGGGTTATCATAAAAATTATTGTAGGACTTTCCTTGTTTTGTTACGAATCGAATGATACCTGATGAGTCATACTTCCGGCCGCCAAACCCCCTCCAAATAGGCCAAGGTCAGGTCGTTGACTGGAGCGCGCGCATCACCTGTCACCGCCTGTATCTGGGTCAGTGTCATGAGTGATTTATTGCCGTGCACTACGTTACATTTGTTTTCATAATGAGTGACGTTATTTTGGTGTGGGATTTACCTCGAAATGAAGAGGAAACCGTACATATTTTTATGATAACCCATCCTAACATAACTGCCGCAGCGCGCTGTATATTTGGCGGAGTACCTGTGGCAATCGGGTCTGGCTGCTAGCGGCGGCGACGCATTCAACACGATCCTAGCGGACATCGCTGCCTTTTGGGAGGCACAACACAAAGACCGCTCATCAGAATGATGTAAAATTTGTACAGTAAGTCAATAAAAGTACGTTTTTTCGAATTATGTAGTTATCCTTTGTATCCGGTAAAAATTTAACCTCCAAAAATAGTGGCATCCGTATAATACCAAAGTACCGAATTTTCAAATAATAGGCCTAGTCTACAAACTCACTAAAATGACCCCGCCACTACAGAAAACACTGCCAGGCAGAGGGTTAATTTGCGACTTAAATTTGTTTTGTTTGTTGGCCCAAAATTTCCCCCGAGCCTGGCTCGACAGATTCTGCATCTCTAGGCATACATGCGATAAGTCGACGTTTTTATCATTCTATCTTACATCACTACGTCGACAAAAATAAAGCAGGGCCGCCAAACTCTAAAAGATAGTAAAGATAGTAAAGTATTCTACAATTCTTTAGCTTCAAAATGATAAATAATTTGACATAATAGGCTAAGTGCGTTACACAGTTATATTGCTTATTTCCAAACATGCATTTAAGGTGCAATTTGGCCAATCCTCGGTCATGTAAAATCAGGCTGTTTTAATATTTCGCTATTTTTCTTCTTAGAAAATTCTTCATATTGACATTCTTATAACTGAAACAAGTGTTCTAATTGTTTCGGCCAAATTTAGAATCCCAGATCCTAAATGACAAAAACGCTCTACGGTGCTGTACTACGTTACAAATCAACTGAACGTAGTTCCACAAAATGCCAACAGATTGCAGCATAACCCAGATGGACGTGACGCGACGCCGGCACTCATCGGTGAGCGCCCAGTGGGGCTGCAAGGATCTAGAGCAATCACCGGTGAGTGTCACACAGCATACGTGTTAACCTAGCTTTATTCCATATATTTGTGCAGCTCCTTCGACCAACACAGTCTAACATTTAATAATAACATTTATTATTTAATATTTTAAACACATTTAATTTTTTAAACATTATTTATATTTTTAAACATTTAATATTTTATTTTAAATATTAACATTTAACACAGTCTAAGTCTAACCAACAAGTGTTGGTTGTTGGTCGAAGGAGCTGGTAATGGTAATGGTACCCGTTTTGACCTCCTACCTCTTGTTAGTATACAATATAATATAAATATTAAAATTTGAAAATTACTATTCAAATTTATTTAAATAATGATTTAAATAAACCTCCAGAGGTTAGGTAGGCCCTTAGGTAAACAAATCGTGGTAGGTAAGACTATCATTATAACAAATCTATTATCAGTATATCACATACCTCGGCGGCAATGAAATGATTCAACGAAAATTTGCTGGAGTTAATTACAAATTTGACTTAACGTTACTTACATAGTGAACCGGCGCCAATAATTTAATATGAAAACTTGAAAACGAAGAATTGATGAATAAAAAGCTCTTCAGTCAGTGCTCAGCTGCTGAAAATCCTGAATTCTATTCTGACTACTGACCAGTGTTGCCAATCCAATTTATGAAAATTACCACCAGCTCCTGCAAACATAACCACCTTTTACCACCCTCCTTCAAAAGTACTAGAAAAGAGCGCGGTAATTTTCAAATCGGGTTATAAATAGATGTTATACTGTTGTTATTGACACATAATTATTACATTATTGATGTTAGTGAAGTTAGTATAAAATGTACAACAGTTAATGATAATATATGAATATACACGGAAGTTATTTCCATCCTCGGAAGTTCCAGTTTAATATAATTGTTGTAAATATTCGTTTTTTCAAGTATTTTATAAAAGTTACGCAGCTAATCCAGATATCCTCTGGTTTCAAGCGAAGGAGGAGGTAATAAGTAACAAGGTATAAAGTAGGCCTATAATCAATTTGAAAAAAAGTATCTGCAAAATATGCATGTCGTCATTCTGTAAACTAAAGCAGAAAGTAAAAGAATATATTTGGATTAGGGAAGCAAACCTCAGGTATATTGTTTTATGTTAGAGTTACAGAAAATAAAGGATTTCAAGCCTATATAATAACTTTTATTGAAATTAAATGCTAGTTAAAATTTTATTTAAGAAAATAGACTTATTTATAGAAGAAAACAGTAAAAATGCTGTTATTTGAATCAAGTTAATAGATTACCACCAAATTACCACCAATCAGTGATTACCACCAACAATACCGCCAGGGCCTAGAATTACCACCAAATGGGGTAATTACCACCCAATTGGCAACGCTGCTTACTGACTGACTGAAAGACAGAATGACTGAATACTGAATACTGAATAGTGAATACGAAATAGATGTGATGGATGGGGTGTGATCAGTGTTGCCACCAGATAGATGACATTTCAAATTTTACCCAAAACGTGTGATAAAATTACCCTAAATTACCCTAAACTTGCTGTAAATTACCCTAAGAGTTGATTTTCTTCTCTAAAAGCTCAAAATATACTCGAGATTGGTTTTAAAACATGATTAAGGCATAATACCCCCGTAGCAGCAAACCTGCGTACTTAGCGAATTTCCAATGCATATATATTTATCTTAATACCACATAAAGCTACATACCAAGTTTCATCAATATACATTCATAAATAAACAATTTATGACATTTTAATTATTCTCTCTAAGAATAACATGGCGGCTGAGTACTATGCAGGTTTGCTGAAACAAGGAACAAAAAAAATGGGGTTTTATGCTAATATCAATATAACTCAACTAGGTGAAATCACATACCAAATTTCATTAAATTATTTTCATAATTAAGGGAGATAACACGTTACTTATTCTCCATAAGAATAACATGGGGCTGAGTACGCAGGTTTGCTGCTACGGGAGCCTTTGGCAAAAAATTGTTTTTTTGAACAAATATCAATGGTCCAAAACCAGATGAAGCTGTATACCAAGTTTCGTAAGTATATGTTCATAAATAAGCGAGATATAAAATTGTTATTTTCCTCCATAAGAATAACATTAGACAACGTACTGTGTTTAGCACTTTCAATATCTTGGTAACCAATTGACATAGAGAAATGATGAAAATACCAAATTGTGTGTTTTTTTAAGCTGAATCCAATGGGAAAAACTAAAATTTGACTATTTCCAAAATTATATGTCAAAAATTCAAAATACCCCCGTAGCAGCAAACCTGCGTACTCAGCGAATTTACAATGCATATATATGTATATTAATACCACATAAAGCCATATACCAAGTTTCATCAATATACATTCATAAATAAACGATTTGTGACATTTTAATTATTCTCCATAAGAATAACATGGCGGATGAGTATGCAGGTTTGCTGAAGGAAGGAAAACAAAAAATGGGGTTTTATACAAATATCAATATAACTCATTTAGGTAAAGCCACATACCAAATTTCATTAATTTATTTTCATAATTAAGGGAGATAACACGTTACTTATTCTCCATAAGAATAACATGGGGCTGAGTACGCAGGTTTGCTGCTACGGGAGCCTTTGGCAAAAAATGTTTTTTTTTAGCAAATATCAATGGTTCACAACCAGATGAAGCCGTATACCAAGTTTTGTCAGTATATGTTCATAAATAAGCGAGATATAAAATTTTTCTTTTCCTCCATAAGAATAACATTAGACAACGTACTGTGTTTAGCACTTTCAATATCTCGGTAACCAATTGACGTAGAGAAATGATCAAAATACCGAATTGTGTGTTTTTTTAATCTGAATCAAATGGTAAAAACTAAAATTTGACTATTTCGAAAATTATATGTAAAAAATTCAAAAACCCCATTTTTGGGGTACAAAACCCCCCCAAAATACCCCTTCGGATAAAGCGATCTGGCTGGTTTTCGAACTTAAAGTCATAAATGTTGCTTTACACGTTTATACCAAATTTCATCAAAATCGGATAATTTTTACGAGAGTTATCGTGCTCACGGACACATATATATATATATATATATATATATACAGTTTTGAACGAATGGTGTTTTTGGGGTCTGGGGACCTCAAAACGAAAAGTTATCATGGTCCCGGGCCTAGGTCTTACCATGCCGACTACGGTAATAGCTTCTTCCCTATAGGGGAAATTCGCTAAAACCCATTTTTGGGGTACAAAACCCCCCAAAATACCCCTTTGGATAGAGCGATCTTGCTGGTTTTCGAACTTAAAGTCATAAATGTTGCTTTTCACGTTTATAACAAATTTCATCAAAATCGGATAATTTTTACGAGAGTTATCGTGCTCACGGACACACACACATATATATATACAGTTTCGAACGAATGGTGTTTTTGGGGTCTGGGGACCTCAAAACGAAAAGTTATCATGGTCCCGGGCCTAGGTCTTACCATACCGACTACGGTAATAGCTTCTTCCCTATAGGGTAAATTCGCTAAAAAGTAAGGTAACATAGCACTTAATACTCGTCTTTGGCCCTACATCACACATAACACGAAATATGTATTAATAAATTCAAATAAATATTCTGTTGTAATATTTTTATTCAGCGCTATACTTATAACATTGATTATACATCCAACGGAATAGATGGACCTAGCTTACGGGCCGGGCGTGCCCCGGCATTGCTGCGCTGGCCCCGAGTTTGACGTGAGATCCCACCAGAGCGCCACCAGTCGGCATTTCCCCTCTTTTACCCCTCGCTCTCCCTGCTCTCCGATCGCCCCCTCGAGACCAGTCAGTGAGGAGAGTGAGTCTGAGTCAAGTCTCTTTTTACAAGTTTGATGTTAGTCAGCTGACAAACATATGCTCGAGAAGAGAGGATTACATTTGTTGCCTTGGGAGCAGAGTTGACAGAGGAAAAATGGTTTTCGACCATATATGCTGCACTTTTTTCATAAGGCAAGACCCAAGATATATTTACCTCGTTGGATTGGTTATGAATAGAGATAAAATGGCCACCACCAAGCAGGCTTCAATTTTTCTTGGAGATTATAACATGTATAAAAACAATCTCGATGCATTAAGCACGTTATTGCAATCGACATCTAATATCGATCGCCTAGAACTATCGACTCTCGGCGACTTTCGACATAGACTAACTACAGTAGTTAGTCTATGCTTTCGATATAGAGTAACGATATCCTTCGCCGCCTTAAAAACTCGGCACTCCGACTTAATAATCTCGGCGCGCCGTCTTTGTAACACAGCTCGCCGACTTTAAAACACGGCTCGCTGACTTTAAAACACGGCTTGCCGACTTTGTATCACGGATCGCCGTCTTTTAAACACGGCGGTGAAGAAAAAATGGTCTTACTATTTGGCCCTTCAGGGCTTTCGTATAAAACAACCAATTAGGATAGTTCAAAGAACGAGAAATTTGCCTCACTAGTGTACCAGCCTGACAAAATTATCGGCTCGCTTTTTCGACAAAAATAGTGAAGCAGTGTTACCTCCAGTTGACTATTCTAATAAACCTCCTTGGTCAAAAACAAAATTACAAAAAAGAAAAAAACAGACACAGACGACAGATTTGGCAAAAAAACATAAACACAAACTCAGACAGGCGACGAGGCGACACGGCCAGGCTTAGTGCTTAGTTTTTAGTTTGTCTCTCAAGTGATAATAGTGCCAATTTTAAATATTGTCATTTGACTTGGTAACGATTAAAAAAACTTTGACATTCATAAGTTTTAACCTCTTACAGCTTTAACCCTTTTTATTTCAGTGAAATATCTATAGGGTTAACCTTTTGTTGAACAAGAAAGGGCCGAAGTGATCAGCCTATTATGGCTTTTATGGGAGAGTGCTTTACTATTTTTACTTTCTTAACATTACCATTTCTCTATGAAAAAAGCAGATCTTTCAGATATTATTTGAAGTTTTTTGTATATTATTCATTTATCATGCTAACTTCAATAGTAGTTATTCCGATCATGATGTGGAAGTGCAGGGATGTCCAAAATCTTATGTAAGTAGTCTCATTAAGGTAAGCTTACCATAGATTGTGAGAGCCAACCCCAGACATTACATGGTGTGTGGGAGGTGATACTGGTTGGGGCGTATATGACATATTAATTTATTTATTAGCGTGATAGTGTTGTTACAACTAAGCAGGATGAATAAAATAGTCTTACAACCTTTTCACTATAAAGTATATTTACACTTACACTGTACTTACATAGGCCCTACAAGGCGGTAAAATATACACAAAAGATTTCACAAGGCATTGTACCATCTTTTGTGTATATTTTACTATCTTGTATGTAAGTACAGTATATAAGTGTAAATATACTTTATAGTGTTGTTAGACGTATTTAATCTATCCTGCTTATATGACATAGTACAATGAATTAAAACAAATGACAACAAATATGTATTATAGTAGGCTATTATATTGTGAGAAACGAAGGGTCCGTTTCATAACGTCAAGGTACAGAATGTAAAGGTAAATAACGTCAAGTCTCAGGTACTTAAATGTAAACTAAGACTATTTTCAAAACGGGTACAGTTCCACAGACATCCCTACGATATATTATCGAATGAAAATATCGATCGATTATAAATACCGATTGGAATTTGGTATTTATTATCGATCGAATTAATCGTTATCTTCGATTTTTTCAGCAATATTTATACCGTATTAAATAATCTGTTTTGAAATATAATTTGTTAACTTTATTTGTTTATGTTATTTCCTTTCCATGGTAAGTGAACTAAAATGAACTGTACAAGTGATAATTTTCGTAGTTTAAGTATGGTTTGTAAATAAGATTAATCTGTTTTGTTGGGTACATTTTGTTTCGTTAGTATGTGTTGTTTTTTTAAAAATTTGTTTCATGTTTTATCCCTTGTTAATTTGTTAAATATATTTGGTTACTTAAGTTAAATCTGTTCTAATTTAATTAGTACCTTAACTTACACAATCGATTAAAAATATTGTATTTAAACTGAATTATAATCAATATTTAATCAATCGATAGTTTCATTCGATAATATATCGATAGGCCTATTTACAATCGATCAATATTTTCATTTGATAATATATAGTAGGGATGTCTGCGGAACTGTACCCTTCAAAACCTCCAGTTTCAAAACGTAAAGGCACGTTATTATTATAAAACAATTTAAAAACGGAGTTGTTTCAAAACAAAGGTACAAAACGCCAAGGTAGTATTTTTGTTATTTCCTTAATAGCTGAATGTGATTTCACTCCATTCCAAATCTGGATCCTTTCAAATTGCTTGTAAGAACATCTGTTACCCAACGTCAAGATACAGAACGTAAAATACAGGCAACCTAAAATCCGTTCTCGGCTGCTTTTATTTTTTTCCTCCAAAACAATTTAGTCTATCTTTAAATAAACCCGTTAAAAATGCCATCAAAGAAGTCCTCTGTTTTAACGTATTCATGTTTCCTGTTGAGCCTTAGACCTGGCCTGCTAAATTAATATTAATTGCGATTGTGTGAATCTGACACATTTTACACGTTGAGTGTTGGTTAAACCTAAGCTTGTAACCTACATTCTGGGTATTGAGGTGCTGTCAGCAGTCACCAAGCTAAATTATTAGGTTGCTCTGAAAACGTTAGTAAGTCAGTCAATGGGTTGAACACATCCTTCTCACAAGGTGTGTGCATTTTAAGGTGTAATATCATTACATTTTTCAGTCTAGCATCGAAGATCTGCAGACACATTTCCCGGGTTTTGGGATTACGTTGGGAAATACAAGGGAGAGATTACCTAGAGAAAGATGAGGCGTGTGTCATAGTTGCCAACCATCAGAGTTCCCTAGACGTGCTTGGTAAGTAGGTTCTTGCTTATTAGTAAAACTGCCAATGAGATCCTCACACAACTTTAAACATTTGTTAATGTTCAAATCAACAAACGGTACTGATTCTGGAAATAATAGGCGTAGTTTTTCCTGCGAAAATATCGGGAAAACCGGGAAATGGTAAAAATCACTTTGTACGTTATTCAGGGTTGTGCGTCCTCAAATGTGCGGACTTTTTACCCTAAACACAAAGAGGTAAGTTTAACTAAGGCCTAGTTTTTTTTCTAATTAATCCTGTAAGCAAGCTATTGCAAAAAAAGAAGCTTTATTTCAAGCTCATTCTTTGATGTAGGTCCATCACTGAATTTGTGTTTATATACTGTATTATTTGACTTTTAACTAAAAACATAACTAGATAGTAACTATTGTATCTCATTGTACTATTGCATGTGCTGTGTTATTTAAGAATATAAAGTAGAGTTATATAGGCAAGTTAGTAAATTAATGTTAAGGCATGTTAACGTAATTTATATACATACTTTTTATGTTTGTATGAAGCTTTTTGTATGTGGTTTGTGTGTGGTGCAGGCCAATAGGCTTGCACCTGTGTAAAAAATACAGTGTTTTCACTTTCCTCTCCTTTACATAGTATATGGAAAAAGTATTTTTTCATGAAAACCTTTGAATTTGAGTTATTGGTGGAAATATTTGTTTTGGTACTCCCTGAATCCAAAAATAAACGGTATCAGGAATCTGACACATACTTTCTCCCTTTTAGCCCAACTTTAATGAATAAATTAATTTTTATTTACTAAATATAGAATACAAAGCACGGTCAAATGTACAGAAAATCTTGTCACCAAGTTGTTTTAAAAAATATCCACCCAAATCCCTGTTTAGGAGGCACTACAGAATCCATCACTACACACGTGATTTTAAGAGGGGAAATGCCCCCTCCTCCCCCCTCAGGGTTATTAAGGGGCACCATACTTCGAATTTCCTCTGTTGGTCAATGCTAACTTGACAAGCATATCAAGTTTGAACGAAATTGATCAATAAATAAGAGAGAAATAGTAATTTTTGTATTCCCGATGAGAATAACATTGGACAACGTACTGCGTTGACCGCAAATTGAAAATTTAAATTTTCTCCGCAACCAGTAATTGTAGAATAGTAATTCAAGATACTAAATTATTTAGTTTTTTGAGCTCTTTTTAACCCTCCCAGTGGCAAGCCTCGCAACGCGAGGATTTAAGACAGTTTTTTTTTTCAGACGCAGAAATAACATTGAAAACGTGCTTGGAATCATATAATCTTTACACCAATCGAAAGATAACATTCTAAACTTTCATTTTATTACATGAATGAACCTTATAGCAGCAGTAGATCGATGTAACTGAAAGTTATATTTGAATAAAAATTTCGCGCGAAGTCGCCTACGCCTTGTATGTGTTCTGAAATGGCTGAAAAGAGTAAGTTTCAAGAAATCATAGAGGGGTAAATTTTGGTTGTAACCAGAAACGGGTGGTACCACTGCAAAAAGGGATAAATTCCCTTTACGGTGATGCACAGTTTTACATTGAGATATAATCGGACAGACTTGTGGCGAAATTATAAAATAGTAATATTTTACGTGTTCAAGCCGTGGCAGAACCTCCCAATGCGAGGTTTGGCAAAACACATGTTATATGAAGTTTACATTTATATTATATGTTTGTTCTTATATAAATTTCAAGAGGAAAGAACACTGAATATTTTTCCTAAGGTTACAAGCCTGTCCCGCCAAGTGACTAATGACATAAGACGACGTAAGTTGGTCGATCTGTTTCGTTTGTACCCGGCACGTGGCGTACTGCTACTCATTGTCAGGGTGGTTATTATCCGAGTTTATCTGTGTAATCGGTATAAATTCACGGTTTATATTTGGAAATATGTGTAGTGCAGTGTAGTGTGTGTGTGAATAGTAATATTTATCGCATTATTTATGCATAAATATTACTAAAAGTGATAAATTGTGCAACGTGAGTTCTCATTTTCAGATGGATCAACACATCGAAGAAATGCAAATTTTTTTATTCATTGGCTGTTATTTTGAAAATAAACTGACCGAAAATTATATATTTTACCATTTCTGAAATCTCCTTTCTTTGACGAGTAAAAAGAATATGGGGTTCAGTAGGTTTCAAGTAATTATTACTTTGCTGTGATTCGTTCAAAAAACCCTTGCAAACTTTGTGACACCAAGCGATCTGACTTGATTTTTCGTCTGAAAAACATAATGTTCCATTCTCATGAAGTACGCGATATAAATTTTATTTGTGTCTATTATTATATATAACTATATATTTTCTTGTAGGGGCATAACTAGTAAATCATATTACATACCTTATTTGGGATGATTAGGTGTTATAAAATAATTATCTCATTTTGAATAACAATTTTTTTTTTTAAATAAAATTTCAAATTTCACATCTAATAAATTTTTGAAAACATTTTTTAGACTATTCATTCTTATATCACTGTATGCATAATTTTATAACCTACAAATAAAATAAGGTTTTGAAGTATTTATATATTGATAGGGGTAATATTTTTGAATATCAAACTGATCGCGTACAAATAGCCATTTTGCACTTTTTCCTAATTATTCTATATAATTCATATACAGATTTTTGTTTTTATGACATATATACATTTCTACGTTGGGAATTAGATGAGCGACATTTGGTACATTTATCATTTTTACCTAAAAAAATTAGTTTGCTTACAGTTAGGTTTTACCTTCAAAATTTATAATTTTTTCCAAATTTTTTTCAAAATTTTCATTTTTTTTTTAAATGACCTTTCTGAATTTCATTTATTATAACATTTTCGGATTCTCCAGTTTTTTGTGAACAAAATGAATATGCATATTGATATGTTTACTTCAAAATTGGATTTATTACGAATTTCTAAAAAATAGTATGCAAAATCACCAAAATAACCCTGCCACTCCAGCCAAAAGTCTTCATGCCACTGGGAGGGTCAATGGTAAATAGTAATATTTTTTATATTTATGTGTTTTTTTATGACACAAACTGAAAAACTGAATTTTTGATATTTTCAGTCTTGTAATTTCTGAACCTGAATTTTTATAGAAATGCAGGTGGTGTCATTTTGTTGGAAAACTTTAAAGTTCTACAAACGACTAAAGTTAAATCAAAATCCTTAGAGCCGTTTTTGAGAAATGTTGATTTTTCATGTTTTTTGGCGGTTTATGGGGAATAATTACCCTTAAAAATCAAAAATTCCAAAAATGAAATAAAAACGACTAAAGATATCGTGGATTAGTACCTACATACCAAATCTTATAAAAAATCGGACCATTGGTTAGGGCTCTAGCTCTGTACACATCCATACAGAGAGACAGACAGACATCACCTAAAAATCACTTTTTTGGATTCAGGGATCACCAAAACGAATATTTCCACTAACAACTCAAATTCGAAAATTTTGACGAAAGCAATACTTTTTTCTCCATATACTATGTATAAAAGGGAGAAAGTAAAGGTGATGTCTGTCTGTCTATGTACATACCTAGAGCCCGCACCAATGGGCTGATTTTCATAAAATTTGATATTTATGTTCTAATTCACGGTATCTCCAGGAGTTTAATTTTTAATTTTAGAGGGTAATTATCCCCCCAAATCTGAAAAAAATGTAAATGTTTCAAAAACAGATCTAAAGATTTAGATTAGAACTTGATGGTTTGTAAAATGATACCAACCGCATTTCTAGAAAACTTCTGGCTCAGAAGTCATAGGACCTTTAGGTTCAAAAATTCAGTATTTTTATTTTTCATAAAACCATAAACTTGAAATAAAATTTAGCTATGGCCAATAAAAAAGAGCTAAAAAACAAAATAATTTTGTACTTTTGATTATTATTCTACTATTACTGGTTGCGGATAAAATTGGAATTTTTATTTATCGGTAAACGCAGTACGATGTACTTAATGCAATTCTTAAGGGTAATACCAAATACCCCCGTTGCATTAAACCTGCATATCAGCAAATTTCAAATGGTACCTCACTACTCATAAAGTCACTTACCAACTTTCATCCAAGGGCGGTTCCAGGACTGATTTTCGGGAGGGGCCATATTGCTTAAGGTTAAAGTTACTTTCGGTCTTAAGAGGCTGCAAGGGTGGTGTTAATGAGCTCATTGAAAAATGCAATAATTACTGCTGTAATTGATATTCAAATTTATTGACAGCAGAACCCAAAGTAAAGAGAAGCCCATTGGCCTACCCCGGGAATTATTTTATATTTTATGAAGCAAATATAAAACATCATAATATACTATTTAAAAAATATAGCATATTATTATTTATATGAATCGAATATAAAGTTTGCGTGAGGCCTAAGCAGTAAGGCAATAAATTAAACTAAGAAGTTGTAATATTATAATGTTCTTAATAGTAAACTGGATTCTTGAAAGAACAAAATTTTGTTGAAGAAACAAGTTTTATTAATATAGCTTACAATAAAATAACTGTTAAACTGTAAGAACTGCCAAATTGTGTCTATACGTCTTTATAAAACAAAGTCAAGTCGTCTGGCACCCTTTTTCGCAAATCTTTAAATGATTTGATCTGTGTTCTCTTCAAGGGCTCTGTGAACGAGAAACAAGCAAGACCCTTGAGCCGTGTTTCTCCCATTTTTGCTCTTACACAAGACTTAACTCTTCTTTAATGTTGAGAAGGTTAAGCCTAAAAACCATTTTACCAACCATTTCACGCCTATACTGTGAGTGGAGTACAGACTGGCGAGTGGCGGGAGGCGACCCTTTCGATGCAGGAACAAGGACTAGGCCTATGCGCATGCGCCAGAAATGAACGGCTTTTGTTCTTTTGTTTGTGTTCTACAAGTAAATTAACGATTTGTTCAGTTCAAGTTCTAACTACTCACTCACTCACTAATCGCTTCCGTAGAAGGCAAAGAAAGAGTGCTGGTACAGTACAAAACAAGTGGTAAATAAAAATTGTTGTTTGAAGTTCGGAGATGCATAAAGATGGAAAATAACAAGTTTATTTGCCCTATCTGTGAAAAGAGGACAAGCTGTAAAAGCAATCTAAACAGACACTTGACAAATTTCCTGGGAGGAGGAGGGTTAGGTTGTATTGTGTCGATGTACGAGCGTTCCGAAACCTTGTTTTATAGTCATGTGAAACCTGGTATGATAATTACTGTCTGGTTTATGCCTTAAAATTAATTGGATGAACGAAGTGAGTCCATATACCCAACAACAAATTTCATTCCAATTTGTTTGTGTTTTGGTCGCATAACTCAAGAACGCTTTAGTATATTACAGTTATAAATTTAGCACACAAATTCTTTGCTTTGATTTTTAGGTCAAATTCGTTAACTGGCCACCACACCACCATCCACTTACACCATTTCCGTATGGTGGCCCTTTGAAATTGGTAAAATAATATAACTCCTTTACTGTATGTCCGATTAAAAATCTGATTGAACCATCGGATTCCTCGCAAAACTTTACTTAAGAAAATATTTTAACCACCTTTTTACGACCCTCCACTGTATCATCATTAATAATAAAAATTCTGGTCCTTTATATAAATTTTGGTGTTGCCTATCAAGCATCAGGAGAGCATATATTATTAGGTTCTTTATTAGGGTTATTTCACGAACGATGAGTTACATTATAAATAACAAAATTCATTTTTGCCAGTGTTTGTCTAAGTAGTTTAACGTAGGAAATTTTGTTTCCATTTCAGCGGGATTCGGTACAAATCTCTTTGTATTATTTAAATATTTTGTTCGGTTTTGCGCTTATTCATTTTACATATTCTCTTTGGCAGTCCTTTGAAATTGCTTACAGAATATGACTCTGTTACCGTTGACCAAATTTTAATTGTGATCAAACATTGGAGTTATCAGTACTCTTATGCCACTATGACCATGTTATAACAAATTGTAATTGCAATGAATGTATTAACATTTGTAATCACTTTTACATGGATTATATTACAAGTAAAATATGTATTGTTGGATATTATTTGTAAATCAAATCTTTGTTCATCCTCTTACGTGAAGAATGAGCATTCACCTGCAGTTAATTTTACAATGTCCAGTGCATGTTGCAATGCTTGACAACTAATAAATATTTCTTGCTTATCAACAGAAAACAGGTTACAAAATATCAAAATATAACTATTATTAAAATGGCATAGCTATACAGATTCATGTTTTGAAAGACATAGGCCTATTTACTGCCAAAGAAATTTAAAATAAGTCATCAATCAATGTTCTCTATAAAATAAAAATTGAGGCCAAACGAACAAAATAATTATACTTTCGTTTAATAACTTCCTAAATTTATGTATGCATCTGTGGTGTACCTCTATTAAAATGCGTGGAATGGTACTATTGAGTTGAGTGTTGGTTGGTGTTGCATTATTATGGGTCCAGTTCGAGCTCAAATCATTCATGAATCAGTAATCTGACTTATAGAACAGAAAAATAAAAATGGAACAAGAGTCGTTCATTTTTGGCGCATGCGCAAAGGCCTAGTCCGTGTTCCTGTGACGAAAGGGTCGCGACGGGCGAGAGAGAGAGAGAGAATTTCAAGATGGAGGAAAAGACACTGCCAGTGTTTCCAATCATCTTTGTCAATACATTAGTGGTTCTGATACGATTGAGTTCTGGCATTGAGAGCTGGCTAAATACTATGTTGCTTGCAAAATGCTGTTTTGATGGTTTGTTTTCATAGGAAATGATCGCTAATTCATAAAAGTTGTATTAGTCCACTTAATTTCAGTTAGAAAAAAAATATATTTTCCAAAATCTCGGGGGGGCATGGCCCCCAATGGCCCCTTCTCTGGAACCGCCCTTGCTTTCATCAAAGCATATTCATAATAAGCGAGATGAGACATTTGATTTGCTGCAGGTTTGCTGCATCAAGGACCACAAAAATCGGGTTTTTATTTAAATCCCAATGGATCATCACCAGTTGAAGCAACATGCCGAAGTTTTACCAATATATGTTCAAAAACAAACTTTAATAATAGAAGTGAATGTTCTACCAGATTCTACAGATTCACAGAGAGTGGTGAACATTCCTATCATAGTTAGACCATTCTGATGGTTTCCCGATGGAAAACTTTCTACAAATGGTTAGGCCTAATAAAATCACTTTCACTTAATCTAGGTAGCGTTAGGTACTCAAATTGCACAATTTGAAATTTTATCCTAATCACAAAGTTATAGTTATTTTTCCAATTGAATAATTACTAAGTAAGCTATTGTGAAAATATTGTCCCAGTCAATCTTGTGGGCTCCCTTGAGTGAGTTTTAATTGGGTGGGGAATTTTTTTAAATTAGGGAAATTGTTATGAAATTGATCAAATAATTTATTGACAAAAACGGAGAACAAGAGAAACAATGGTAAATTTTCCAAAGGGTAATTTTCCTGAAGAGGGTAAGTTCAATATAAATATTTTCCCAAAAAAGTATTTTTGAGGTAGTTCAATTATCTTAAATGTATGGTTTCTTAAAAATGCCATTTCACTGGGACTTCCTGTAAGCACTTAAGGCCCCAAATTCGCAACGGCATGATTGCCTGGCTATTGTTTCCATTCTAAAAATGACCTGTGGCCGAATGCGGTGTATATGGAAAACATCATTATTACAGTAATTATGAGTGTCAATAATTAAAACCTTTTATAATTCAATAACATAATGGGCTGTCCGTAATTTAATAACATAATAGGCTATCCGTAATTTATATCATCTGCTTTTCCAATTTTCAGACCCCCTCTTGACCATCATCAATTCAACATCCCAGCCCCTTGAAAAATGACGTTGTGACCGAACTAGGAAAAATGTACAAAATAATATAGTCGTAGTATTTTAAATTGTGTTGTTTCCTCTTTTTGTTGCCCAAAGTACTAAACCTTTGAATATTTAGCTTTTTCTATACAAATTTTCTTCAGAGAAAAAATGTATGATGGACTTATTGTAATTTAACTCTTACTATTTTACCGGTCTTTGTTATAGACTAATTTAATTAAGTTAATTAAACTAACAAAATAACACTGCAAAATCAAGATGATAACACAACAAGCACATCACCATGAACTATTGAGAAGTGGCAAAAGTTGGTTTGGAGTTCTGATCGTGCAGCTCATCTGGAGCACACGAGGGTCCCAGGAGAGGATAAAGAACCAAGAGTGTCATTGTTGTGAAATTGGAAAGGTAAAAAGGGTGTCTTAATTTTGAATATCAATAGACCACATTGGATCTTCGATAAATTAAATCTCAGGGGGAACAGAAAATTCAAAATGATCAAATATTTTGAAATACCGAAATTTGACTTATCCAGGAAATCTTCCAAACACTTTGGTTTATTGAGGTTGACAATCAATAAATTTAGTATATTACTTAATACAACCAATTTTCAATCTATGAATAGTGCAGGGTAAAAGATTTTATAATTTTAAATATTTGTCACAAAAGAGCATTTTGTTCTCTTGACCAGATAAACTTACAATCCGGTTCACTACACCAGGAACAGTTTTTTCTCAGAATAAATTGAAGCTAGCCTGATTAGCAATGCATTTTTTCAGGTCTTATTGAGTTGGTTCCAGTCATGCGGAAATGTGCGATTGTCGCCAAGAGAGAGCTTTTGTATGCTTGGCCGTTCGGCTTAGCCGCTTGGTTGTGCGGTCTGATATTCATCGACAGGCTCAACTCTGACACTGCGAGGCAGGCCATCAATGATTCCGTCAGACAGCTAAAAAAAAACAAGGTAGGCTAAGTCATCCTTTAAAATTATTTTTAATCATTAGTAGTTTAAATTTAAATTTAGTAATATTCTGCTTTTTATTTAGAAATCAAAATTATACTATAATTTTGTGAACAACTTACCTAGCTTTGCTATGTTGTACTAAAAGTTCTATTGTTTTCTCAAACACATTTTTACTGGATTATCCCCTCGAGTTGTTGTTCTTAAGCTTTGGTTTATAAATGATTATTGCAGTGCTAGTATTTAAATCAAGGTAAACTAAGTTTCAGTTGGGTCACTGAATTAGGGACCTTCTTTCAGAACTTGTGTTTGGTATATTTCAAACGGTGTTAGCAATACTGATTACAATATTTTCAATTGAAGCGAATACAAAGGGGTGGTGATGAGACCAGACTAGGAAATATTTAACCCATTGGCATAGACTTACGAGCTGATTACGTTTACTTGTAATTTTTTAAATCGATGAATTGGAATAGAAAATTTATGTTTTTAAAGGGATTAGTGGCATAATTTAATTAAAATATTGTTTTCTTTCAGTTTAAAGAGTCACAATGGCTCACACATAGTAAACATAAGTAAAAATGATCAGAGTTGACCATGTGCAACTGCCAAAAAATTAACCAATCCCGTCAACTTCCAAGCAAGCCAGCCACAGTTTATTCTACTTGGCCCCCACCCCCAAAGTTGCTACAGATCAGTTAACTCATAGAGAGTTGCACGATTGGTCAGTTTTAGTTTTGAGTGGGAATCGAATCCACGAACTTTGTTTAACACCTGGCCAAGGTGTTCCACGATTTAGCCCACACGGCCCACGACCTATGGCCTAGCAGCGTTAGATAGGTTTATAGTCAGTCCGCATCCCTAGTGGAAAGAACTGTAATCGCCCGCAGTCATTAGTTACAGATTTTGTCACTAGAGTGCAGCACAAATCGGATCCCGTTGTAGGCTAGAGCAAGTAGAACAAAATTACTACCTTATAATAGGTTAACTCTCACAATTTGTTGATTGTCTATATCCCGCACAAGTTCCATCTAAAGTCACGTAATCAGCAGCCTAACTATTGTTTTACTAATCATGGTAAAAATATAAAACCCTGTAGACAGTGTTTTTTTTTAATTTCAGTTTGTAAAAGTGTTTTCTCTTGGGTTGGTTCCTTTACAGTGGTTGAAACCTCGAGTTTGATTCCATCAAAACTGAGAAATTGTAAAATCATAAGAACTCTTGACTTTTAATTAAAAAAACCTAATTCCACTGTAAAAATTAATTACTTAATACATTTAAAGAGATACCATCTTTATAATACCCCCCGTCGCAGCAAACCTGCGTACTCAGCGAATTCCAATGAATATATATGTCTTAATAACACACTAAGCCTCTTACCAGAATCCAAAAGAAATATATTCATAAATAAGCGATATATAAAATATTCATTATTATCTATAAGAATAAAATTAGGGATGAGTGTGCAGGTTTGCTGCAACAAGGAACACAAAATAATGGGTTTTTATGCAAATATCAACTGAACTCATCTAAGTGAAGTCACATACCAGGTTTCATCGATATTCATTCATAAATAAGCGATATACAACATTTTTATTATTCTCCATAAGAATAACATGGGGTCTGAGTACCTAGGTTTGCTGTTACGGGAACCATAGGCGAAAAATTTTTGTGCAAACAACAATAAACCACAACCAGATGAAGCCATATACCAAATTTCGTCAGTTTATGTTCATAAATAAGCGAGATATACAATTTTTCTTTTTCTCCATAAGAATAACATTAGACAACGTAATGTGTTTAGCACTTTCAATATCTCACTAACCAATTGACATAGAGCAATGATCTAAATACCAAATTGTTTGTTTTTTTAAGCTGAATTCAATGGTATGAATTAAAATTTGATTTTAATAACAATTACATGTGAAAAGTAAAAAAAATTTTGGGGTAAGAAACCCCCCCCAAAACTATGGCTGGTTTTCGAACTCGTTCAAATAAATGGTACTTTACATATTTGTACCAAATTTCATTAAGATCGGACATTTTTTACGAGAGTTATCGTGCTAACGGACATATACGATCGTTAACACAAACAATTCATCATTTGAATTGTTTTTCATTTGAATCCTCAAGGTTGTAATTTGATATATGTATTAGGCATACATATATATAAATTTGAACGAATGGTGTTTTTGGCATCTGGGGAACTCAAAACGAAAAGTTATCATGGTCTCGGGCTTAAGTCTTACCATGAGACCTACGGTAATAGCTTTTTCCCTTTAGGTGAAATTCGCTAAAAACCTAACCAATTGTCCGTGTTCATTTTTTAAAAGATATTTAAATAAAAAGAGGCGATACATGTCATAGCTTGGGCTTTTTTCATTGCATTTTGAAACTATTTATAATTTACCAGCAAATGTTTGTATACTTTTCCCGACATAGGTAAGCATATTAAAAACAATTAAATTATTTATACCATACCCTATAATATTGCCTTAATGTGGTTAATTCTTTGAGTGTCAAGTATGTGAATGCAATGTTTAAATCTTTGTTCTTTCAATGTTAAGTATGCCTGAACATTTAAATCAGCTGACCAGATGTGCAACCCACAAATAGTTCACCCATCTCATCAGCTTAATACCCCCGTCGCAGCAAACCTGTATACTCAGCGAATTTCCAATGCATAATATATGTCTTAATACCATATAAAGCCGCATACCAAGTATCATAAAAATATATTCACATATAAGCGATTTTAATTATTCTCCATTAGAATAACATAGGTAATGAGTACGTAGGTTTGCTGAAACAAGGAAAACAAACAATTGTTTTTTATGCAAATATAAATATAATTTAACCAGGCGAAGCCACATACCAAGTTTCATCAATATTCAATCATAAATAAGCGCTATCTAACATTCTAGTTATTCTCAATCATAAATAAGCGCTATCTAACATTCTAGTTATTCTCCATAAGAATAACATGGGGGCTGAGTACGCAGGTTTGCTGCTACGGGAATAATCAATAAAAAATCAATTTTTTGTGCAAATATCAATATACCAATACTAGCCACATACCAAGTTTCATCAACATACATCCATAAATAATCGAGATATCAAATTTTATTTATTCTCCATAAGGATAACATTGGACAACGTACTGTGTTTAGCACTTTGAATATCTCTGCAACGGTTGGGCGTAGAATCACAATTTAAACATCAAAATGATTGTTTTGTGGAGCTGAACAGATTGGTAAAAGTAAATGTGAAGTTTACATTAAAATTAACTGAGGAAAAACCAAAAACCGTTTTCCCATAAGATTAACATGGGAGACTTTAAGAGTAGGTTTTTTGGATTTTCTCCGCAACCACTTAACCTGGGTTAATAATTCAAAATACTATATTATTTGTTTTTTTAAGCTCTATAATATGGTTAAAACCAAAATCAAGAAGTTGTTCAAAAGTTTTAGGGTGAAAAATGCAAAAAACTTATTTTTGAAAAATTTAAAACCCCCATAAACCCCCCTTCCCGTGGTCCGTTTTTTTTTCGAACTTTAAGTCATGAATGTCATTTTACACATTTGAGCCAAATTTCATCAAAATCGGACCTTTTTTACTCAAGTTATCGTGTTAACGGACCCATATATAGATATATATATAAATTTGAAAGAATAGTGTTTTTCGCATATGGGGACCTCAAAACAAAAAGTTATCATGGTCTCGGGCTTAAGTCTTACCATGAGACCTACGGTAATAGGTTCATCCCTATAGGGGAAATTCGCTTAAAAGCACCATCCACCGTTTGCCTAAGGTTCTCAATTATCAATTGTACCTGGTGAACTCGCCATGATTTGTATGTAAAAACCACAGACAGTGACAGGATTCTAACCCTTGATCCTTAGGACCAATCAGGCTAGCACCACTAATAAACTGGATAGTATTAAACGTTTGTGCTGGACCATGTTATACATACTTGTCAGACCACAGACAGTGTTTAGCACTCAAAGGATTAACCAGGCCTTAGACCTTACACTATCTATTGTAACTTGCAGTGTTCGTTTAGCTGGTAAATGGCTTCTCTTTTAGAACACTTTGGTCAGCAGCTCTGAAAGGTTAAGACTTGTATTCAAACACCACTTTAATCACATTAACACGTTCGCTACTGAGCGACGCATATTTGCGTCGATCCGGTCATTCCCACAGACCAAAGGATATAATCTGAACGTTGCAAACAGACCGGGAGGTACAGGAGGAACATTAACAACAGACCACCAGAGAAATTGGGTTTAAATGGACGAATTTACTTCATAATAATCTAAAGTGCATTTGTAAACAATAACAATTGTTTTTTATTTTACTTTGAGCAATTTTCAAAATGTTGCATATATGTGTCGGTCAGTCTATACAATGGAAAATAGTAAAAAAAATATTGTATTTTTGTTCAATAGACCGAGTGACGCATATTTGCGTTGCTGTAAATTTGATCATTTGTATGTCTATTCTGTTTCATTGTTAATGTTCTGCACAATAATCAAACAAACACCACTAAAGCACGTCCAAAAACTGTCAGGTTAGCCACATGGACAGTTGTACAGTGATGCAGAAAAAAGACAATGTAAACAATAGTTCTGCCAGTTGCTATGTGACATCACCAATCGTCATACCCACAGACCTCACAACGCGCATGTGCCTCAGATATCTCTACAGACTGATACAAAGAGATTAGGGCTTTAAAATAGACCATTGCTAAGAAATGCACGTTTGAATAACAATTGGACACTGACGCATATGCGCGTCGTCAGTCTATTTCAATGTGACCAGCCGACGCAAATATGCGTCGGTAGTATATCGGGAGACACCACTCGACCCACAGCTGCGTCGCTGGTCTATGTGAATGACAAATTCCATATAATTGCGGTAGCGAACGTGGTAACAAAATTCCTTTCAAATTTTAGTGAGCCTCTTAGCTTTGGAATCTTTACCAACCCTAAATTTAATGTCAATATTTTAAGTTAGTTGTTTGTAATCTATATTTAGTTTTAACCAACTAGATAGTATGAAGCGGTGCTTAAAAAGCTTCTTACTGTTTTATATGAGAATTTTATTATTGGAATGTAATTTATTGCACTGACTTGGGTCTCAGTTTATTATATCATATATCCACAAGTTCAGTCAATATTTGGCAGAGCTCTTTTTTAAACTTATCTCAGGGTCGCTTTAAATATAATAAGGATTTAAAATGTATCTAAATAAAAACAAAAGTTAAGTTTCAAAATTAAGATTTCTTTAATATAATGTTAAGTAAAAATGATTACAGAGAAATTTTTATAGTGGTTAAGGTTTTTAAATTCTAATCAATGATCAAGTCTTATTCTAAACATGGAAATGGCACTTTAATAAGTTCATTGACTGGTGAAAGTTGACTTAGCTGATTGAATACTCTAGTAGATGTCCTCCCTCCGTAGTTGATGAGATGGTCTCTCGCCCAGCGACGCCTCCCAATATGACAACGGCCGTGGTTCCTCGCAGAGTCGGTTTTTCGATCGGAAAGTTATTAATTGATGATACGGCGCACGTTAATTACAAAGGCACCGGAATCTAAATGTCTATATGAGTTCTAACGTCCCGCTTCTTGTGTATGTCACTCTCGCCCACACTATAAATCTCGGGTTATAAACACAAAGTCCGAATAACGTCACTTGTCGTCTCGTCAGTTCATCAGATAATCATGTAGCGCGACTAATCGCCTCAAGTGCTCCGTAATACACACGCACAACTAACTGTCCAAAACGGGTAGAGAGAATAAAATATCTACGACTGTATGCCTCGATGGCCCGATACGGAGACTGACACACGGTCCTACGCCATCGGTCTTCGACATGAAGTGTAACGTGCGTCCACCCAGCAAGGGTGCTCGGGGAACAGTGCCGGTCCGGGGCCTCTCACCGTGGCAGTGAGAAAAAGTCATGTGACCGTCCTCAGCCAATGCGATGCGTTTCTTGTGGACCACGCCTTGAACCATACCGGGTACTTTCGCGGTCTTGTAATTCCCGTCTCCCCACCCTCTGGTGACTCATCGCTTTTCTCGTCTTAACTTGAAAATATTTTAGCCGTTGGTCGCTACCGAATAAATCTTACCCGCCTTCCTGACTTTATATTTTAATATTATTTTACGTTATTTGTTTAAGTGAATTTGATTATTACGATGAATTAGTTTATTACTTTTAGGGTTTTCGACCCACCACAGATATACTTTTTTTGTTTAGTTTCAGCCTGTCATCATTTATGATTCAAATGTACAAAATACATTTATTAGATTCTATATCAGTAGTAAAAAACCAAACAAAAAATAAATAAAAGAACAACAAAATATAACATGTAATTACTTCATCTATCTTATTTAATAGGCGAGCAAGTTTTTTTGTGACAATCACTCCTCATAAACTACTGAACCGATTTTCATGTTTTTGGTGTCATTGGAAAGAGCCTAACGTGAAGTTGTGCAGGAAACTTTTTTATAGAGAAATAATTTGTGAGTGAGGCCCTGAGGCCCCTTAAAGTTGAGTTTTTCCCATAAGCTTAGCATTGGGAAATAACTATAAGTTTTAAGCAATCAGCTGGATAGAGTAAACACAGTTAATCAGTAGGCCATGTTGGCTTTGGAACGGTAACACAATATTTATAAATGATGATCGCGAGCGAAGCCGCGACAGGTTTACTATTCTATATAAATAAAGCAGAGTTCTTGTCTGTGTGTGGATCGCCATACGGCTAAACTACAAGGAGTTAAGGCATGCAATTTTAAGAGTAGGTTTCTTTAGGTTACAGCTGTTGTACCTGACTCTCAGTTTCCTCTAAATCCTCAAGGGCTAATCCCTGTGGGACATCAAAACTTTCAATGTTAATCAAATGAGACCATACGGTTTGATTTTTTTGTTACTCACTATATATATTATTCTTATACTATATATATATATTTTATTTTCTTACTTACTTATGATTCTAATTTACTAAATCTTAATTCAATATTTGCTTGGATGTGATCGGGAAATGTGGATACAAAAGGGACGCTATCTAGTCTATGGCAATGGCTACCATGTGATGAGCCTAGCTTTGTCTTCACAATAAATAGTGTTACTCCCTACAAAATTTACTAGGCTATTTAAATATAGCTCACAAATACTGTTGCTTAACTTAAAAATAAATATATCTTTACCTATTGTCTTCCTTTGTTTATTGTAATGAGTAGACTGTGTTCTGTAGTTAATTTGGATACCAACAGAAGGTAGGTGTACAATTTTCTAAAATACCTTTTACCTAATTAAATGAAATGCAATGTACAGGGGAACAATATAATATTTATTAACTAAGGACAATAATTGTGTTTCAAAAATTACTAATCAAAGGGGATTTACAAATAGTTTACAATTCAGGGGAAAGTTACAGTGGCCTAGGCTATCAAATGGGTGACAACAATACATATAGGCTTAATACTAAAATGTTCATATTTCTGTTATAAATGGGGTTCTTGAATAAACGAGGGCTCTTTTTCTCAGGGGGGAAGTATCATGCTGACTTGAATAACGTTGAATTATGTGTGAAAGAATATTTAGTCCAATTAGGCCTATGTTGTTTACAAATTGCAACAATGACAAATTTTGATGTTGTCCAAAAGGAAAGTCCAATGGTTTTCACTGAATTTACTGATGATTAAAGTAAAATACTCAAATTAAATTTAGAAAAGATAGTTCAATATTGTAATATACCCTTGATGTTAGTTAAAATCTCAGAACATTAGGCTTGTTCTATAAAATGTCTGTATTCTTTCAAAGTCCCTAATAGAATACACAATGGAAATGGTTTACCAATCAGCTTACAAAGTTCTTCGCTCAATACCAATTTTGGGGATAAAACAAAGGAAAGGGAGTGAAGTTGTGGTATTATCATGAGCAATAAGTCCCTAACTAATGGATACTAAGCGATTCAAAACTTAGGCCATACTGGGTGAATTTAATAGGAACAATGTCCTGCACAAAAATTTATGTCTTAACACTATGGCATCTGGAACAAGAAGGAAGATCTAGCAGAGATGAGGTCTGGAAGCATGGTCCATTGTTGAAAGCACATGGTAACCACATATGTTAACACTGGTCACTGTAATTTAGATTCCTTAAGGACTATTTTTAATAAGTATATTATATTAAATTTTAATTCTATTGCAATCCTCTCATATAAATTATATCTAAAATATTATTATTAGCAAACATATTAAATTAAGTGAGTAGGCTATTAGATGTGGATAGGCTGTGAATAATTATTGGTGATTAACTAATGAAATACATATTATTTTACAATTGCACAGATAAATAGACATTAAATACATAGAGGGGAATGATTTTCTGAGGAGTGGTGATAAGGATGATTATTATTGGGCTTGAACATAGGGCAATTAATACAATTAACACATTTATGGGAAATTAATTGATTAACACATTGATAAGGGAAACTTAAATATAAAATAGCTCATAATGGGAAAATTATCACTAAATAATGATTGGATGACATGTAATACTATAGTTTTCTGCTATATATTTAATGTTATTAAAATAAACAGCTGACATTAGTAATTTACACCGGGTGAAACCGGTATAATCAGCTAGTGTCTAATATTACTAAAATCCTGTAATGAGTAAAATAGTCTAGCCAGCAAATACTTTTAACTCGGTAAACTTAGTAAATTTTTGTTCGTTTGGTAATTGGTAGAGAAATGTGTTGCCAATAAGATGTATGTTTTTATGAAATTCCAAATTATGATGGTAAGTCATCGTTCTTCTGTAACGAGTAGTGTAATGACGGTTAATCTTTAATGTAGATGTCTTTAGGGCTTTACATACATGAAGAATTTTTAACAAATTTGTAAAGTAGGTACAGAAAATATTTTAAATTCTTTAAAAATATGCTTAACAGTACCAGTCCTCAGATTACCATGATTCGTAGATATTTTTTCTGCAGCAGTATTTTATTTAAATTATATTTCATTTTTGCAGCATGTATATTCCATAGAGCATCAGTCTTTGTCCATAGAGACATTTTAAAGTTGAATTTCAGTATTTGTTTTGTAGGTTATTCTTAGTTTTGTTTTGGTCGTTGGTTATTTTATCTTTATTATTTTTGCACTTTTGTTTATGTTTTTTTGTAAGCACCCTCTTTGTTTTCAGAATTCCCCAATGC
Organism: Allygus modestus; assembly: GCA_963675035.1. Taxonomy (NCBI): domain Eukaryota; kingdom Metazoa; phylum Arthropoda; class Insecta; order Hemiptera; family Cicadellidae; genus Allygus; species Allygus modestus. The sequence goes on along the minus strand of OY776116.1, from coordinate 42,010,478 downwards.
AACCTTTTGTTGGAAACCTTTGCTGCAAATTTGGGTAGGTACAAAGTTGATATTTTTAATTATGTTGCAGACAGTTGATTTTAATTTAAATATTTAAAATATTGTAGCAATACCATACCTGTAACAATGTTACTCAAAATTTAAATTAAGATTTGTACGTTACAATTCACGGTTTATCCTAAAAACAATGACAAGGAGAAAAACATGAAGGATAGAGAAAAAAGAACCTGAAAAGGGTTATCCAAACAAAATTCTTGCGCCCCTAGTGACATTTCTAAGTATAAACATCTGCTATGAACTGTCTCTGCTAGCTTAGAACTTGACACCAAATCAGCTCTCCCCAAGAAGATCGGAGGTCAGGGGACCTTGACAGGTCTTCAACTAGCTAAGGAGACTAACTACAACTTATTAGACAGTCAACAACTGATCGCTGAAACACACTAGCTCGTGGGCGGGTTGTTTGACTGAAGAGTTAGGTATTTGGAACGAAGGATCATTTGAAGTTTTATTTGCAGTATCATGTTATCAGAATAATTGTCCCTAGTGACATATCTAAATATAATCGTCCGTTTTAATTGTTCTTACAATATGTTGTGAATTGTAATGTTGTGTATTGTAAATTCAGACTAAACCTTCCCATATACTTGTAACTTTAGTTTTACCTTTACCAGGATAAACTACATTCTTATGTTTCCTTTAAAATTCCATTATGTTTGAACAATAAGATTGTATACAAGAAAATATGCTACGCAACCTAGGCATTATGATTCAGTTAAAGTTTTCTGCGCCTTATTGTGAGGATTGCAGCAGCATTGGAAAAGTATTTCTCTACTTTGACTTAGTTTACGTGGAAATATCATTTTCATACCAAGGAATAGATCCAATTTTCTGTGGCTCTCCGGTTTGAGTATACAATTTTGTCAATTTGAAATTAAAAATACATCAATCAGCAATAACACTTTTATTTTTGCACTATACCTGTAATAACTAGGTTTTTGGCAAACCTGTTAAAACTACAGAGAATAAATCAATAATCTAGTCTAAATATATAAAACACCAAGTTAAATTTGAATATGTCTGATAAAATACCTCAGTGTAAATACGTAAAATTAAAAAAAATAAATTGAAGAAAATCAGCTTGATATTACTGTGCCGCCTGCCCGTAGGTTTCATTTCTTCAATAAGCTGAAACATTGGTGGATTTGATACTTGTGTCCAATATATGAACAATAATTTTAATCTCCGCTTATAAAATCCTGATGATTGGTGATGTTGGTAGTAGTATTTTTATGCTAACTTTAGAATTAACAAGATTATGCAAGATAATTGTTTTTGTAAGAAGCCAAAGAGTTGTTAATTAGAGGTTAAAACACAAAGCCTCAGCACAGGTTTCCAAAACTTGTTGGCAAAAAAATATAATGAAACAATTTATGCATAACAAATAATTTCAACGTACTATGAATGATAGCAAGAAGTGAAGGATTTAGACAAATATATTGCTAAAGTGAAATATATACATAACATTAAACTGTACCAGGAACATTTTAGGAATCAAGTCTGATACCTACCAACCCCTTATGTGAATAAAAGGCTTTAAGGAGAACATTTAAGGAAAATATTAATTTTATTTCAAACCTTCTCCGAGGGCACAAACCTTTTTTAAAGGGTTAAATTTAGTATGATTAGCTATTTGCAAGACACAGTTATAGGCATGCCTAGTTTTAATAATGTCAAGCTCTTTCAATTTTAATTTTGATGTTGTGCTCTCAGGTGAAATTGTGGGTTTTCCCTGAAGGGACCCGTAAAAACACGGGTGAAATCCATGACTTCAAGAAGGGAGCGTTTCATGCTGCAGTGAACGGGCAGATCCCTCTTCTTCCTATTGTCTTCTCCCAGTTCTACTTCACGAAGAAGGGCAGTAGCAAGGCACTCGAGATTGGTTTGTATGCCACCTTCCTAGTGTATTCTGCCAAAAATCACTATAAATCCTCCAATACAAATTGGTTCCAAGTACTACCTCAATACGTTAAGACATTCTCTTCAACACCCCGTCTTTTGTTGAGCATCAATCAGTGCACTGTTTTGGCAAAAGTAGGGTTCTCTTTAGCCATCCTGGTTTATTATCTGATCTTGTATCGGCCACTTTTAATTGGTGTCAGTCAAATTAAAAATGTTATCACGTAAGTAGGAAGTTTTGATTTCTAAAGGAGAAATAAAAAATATAGGTTATTCGATTGAAAAACATCTGTGTTCAAAGATTCAAATTCAAATTATTTTTAACTCATAACATCTTACAAATGTACAATTTACACAGGCAGGAGTTCCGTCATAAGCTACGAGTTATCATACTAAATATAGTTACTAAAACAAAAATTACAATTTAAAAATTATAACAATATTTTAACTGAGCAATAAAGAGATTGGAGATTGTGAAAATAGTAATTACCTATTTTTGTAATGGATGCTTCTGAGAGTATCCAACTCCTCTGTTAAATCATTTCCACAACACTAGCAACCAAAATTGAAACCTTTTTAAGAAATTATGAAAGTTTGCAGCATACATGGTCTATATGGTTGGTTTCTCTATTTGAGGTTTGCGATTGATATCAGGGGCTGTTGCAGGTCGTATTCTGGTGACGGTGCTACCTCCGATAAGTACTGAGGGCCTCACACCAGCAGATATTCCTCAACTAACATAGACTTGTTTCTCTATTTGAGGTTTGCGATTGATATCAGGGGCTGTTGCAGGTCGTATTCTGGTGACGGTGCTACCTCCGATAAGTACTGAGGGCCTCACACCCGCAGATATTCCTCAACTAACATAGACTTGTTTCTCTATTTGAGGTTTGTGATTGATATCAGGGGCTGTTGCAGGTCGTATTCTGGTGACGGTGCTACCTCCGATAAGTACTGAGGGCCTCACACCAGCAGATATTCCTCAACTAACATAGACTTGTTTCTCTAGTTGAGGTTTGTGATTGATATCAGGGGCTGTTGCAGGTCGTATTCTGGTGACGGTGCTACCTCCGATAAGTACTGAGGGCCTCACACCTGCAGATATTCCTCAACTAACATAGACTTGTTTCTCTATTTGAGGTTTGCGATTGATATCAGGGGCTGTTGCAGGTCGTATTCTGGTGACGGTGCTACCTCCGATAAGTACTGAGGGCCTCACACCCGCAGATATTCCTCAACTAACATAGACTTGTTTCTCTATTTGAGGTTTGCGATTGATATCAGGAGCTGTTGCAGGTCGTATTCTGGTGACGGTGCTACCTCCGATAAGTACTGAGGGCCTCACACCAGCAGATATTCCTCAACTAACATAGACTTGTTTCTCTATTTGAGGTTTGTGATTGATATCAGGAGCTGTTGCAGGTCGTATTCTGGTGACGGTGCTACCTCCGATAAGTACTGAGGGCCTCACACCCGCAGATATTCCTCAACTAACATAGACTTGTTTCTCTATTTGAGGTTTGCGATTGATATCAGGAGCTGTTGCAGGTCGTATTCTGGTGACGGTGCTACCTCCGATAAGTACTGAGGGCCTCACACCTGCAGATATTCCTCAACTAACATAGACTTGTTTCTCTATTTGAGGTTTGCGATTGATATCAGGGGCTGTTGCAGGTCGTATTCTGGTGACGGTGCTACCTCCGATAAGTACTGAGGGCCTCACACCAGCAGATATTCCTCAACTAACATAGACTTGTTTCTCTAGTTGAGGTTTGTGATTGATATCAGGGGCTGTTGCAGGTCGTATTCTGGTGACGGTGCTACCTCCGATAAGTACTGAGGGCCTCACACCTGCAGATATTCCTCAACTAACATAGACTTGTTTCTCTATTTGAGGTTTGCGATTGATATCAGGGGCTGTTGCAGGTCGTATTCTGGTGACGGTGCTACCTCCGATAAGTACTGAGGGCCTCACACCCGCAGATATTCCTCAACTAACATAGACTTGTTTCTCTATTTGAGGTTTGCGATTGATATCAGGAGCTGTTGCAGGTCGTATTCTGGTGACGGTGCTACCTCCGATAAGTACTGAGGGCCTCACACCAGCAGATATTCCTCAACTAACATAGACTTGTTTCTCTATTTGAGGTTTGTGATTGATATCAGGAGCTGTTGCAGGTCGTATTCTGGTGACGGTGCTACCTCCGATAAGTACTGAGGGCCTCACACCCGCAGATATTCCTCAACTAACATAGACTTGTTTCTCTATTTGAGGTTTGCGATTGATATCAGGAGCTGTTGCAGGTCGTATTCTGGTGACGGTGCTACCTCCGATAAGTACTGAGGGCCTCACACCTGCAGATATTCCTCAACTAACATAGACTTGTTTCTCTATTTGAGGTTTGCGATTGATATCAGGGGCTGTTGCAGGTCGTATTCTGGTGACGGTGCTACCTCCGATAAGTACTGAGGGCCTCACACCAGCAGATATTCCTCAACTAACATAGACTTGTTTCTCTATTTGAGGTTTGCGATTGATATCAGGGGCTGTTGCAGGTCGTATTCTGGTGACGGTGCTACCTCCGATAAGTACTGAGGGCCTCACACCCGCAGATATTCCTCAACTAACATAGACTTGTTTCTCTATTTGAGGTTTGTGATTGATATCAGGGGCTGTTGCAGGTCGTATTCTGGTGACGGTGCTACCTCCGATAAGTACTGAGGGCCTCACACCAGCTGATATTCCTCAACTAACATAGACTTGTTTCTCTATTTGAGGTTTACGATTGATATCAGGAGCTGTTGCAGGTCGTATTCTGGTGACGGTGCTACCTCCGATAAGTACTGAGGGCCTCACACCCGCAGATATTCCTCAACTAACATAGACTTGTTTCTCTATTTGAGGTTTACGATTGATATCAGGGGCTGTTGCAGGTCGTATTCTGGTGACGGTGCTACCTCCGATAAGTACTGAGGGCCTCACACCAGCAGATATTCCTTAACTAACATAGACTTGTTTCTCTATTTGAGGTTTGCGATTGATATCAGGGGCTGTTGCAGGTCGTATTCTGGTGACGGTGCTACCTCCGATAAGTACTGAGGGCCTCACACCAGCTGATATTCCTCAACTAACATAGACTTGTTTCTCTATTTGAGGTTTACGATTGATATCAGGAGCTGTTGCAGGTCGTATTCTGGTGACGGTGCTACCTCCGATAAGTACTGAGGGCCTCACACCAGCTGATATTCCTCAACTAACATAGACTTGTTTCTCTATTTGAGGTTTACGATTGATATCAGGGGCTGTTGCAGGTCGTATTCTGGTGATGGTGCTACCTCCGATAAGTACTGAGGGCCTCACACCAGCAGATATTCCTCAACTAACATAGACTTGTTTCTCTATTTGAGGTTTGCGATTGATATCAGGGGCTGTTGCAGGTCGTATTCTGGTGACGGTGCTACCTCCGATAAGTACTGAGGGCCTCACACCAGCTGATATTCCTCAACTAACATAGACTTGTTTCTCTATTTGAGGTTTGCGATTGATATCAGGGGCTGTTGCAGGTCGTATTCTGGTGACGGTGCTACCTCCGATAAGTACTGAGGGCCTCACACCAGCTGATATTCCTCAACTAACATAGACTTGTTTCTCTATTTGAGGTTTGCGATTGATATCAGGGGCTGTTGCAGGTCGTATTCTGGTGACGGTGCTACCTCCGATAAGTACTGAGGGCCTCACACCAGCTGATATTCCTCAACTAACATAGACTTGTTTCTCTATTTGAGGTTTGCGATTGATATCAGGGGCTGTTGCAGGTCGTATTCTGGTGACGGTGCTACCTCCGATAAGTACTGAGGGCCTCACACCAGCTGATATTCCTCAACTAACATAGACTTGTTTCTCTAGTTGAGGTTTGCGATTGATATCAGGGGCTGTTGCAGGTCGTATTCTGGTGACGGTGCTACCTCCGATAAGTACTGAGGGCCTCACACCCGCAGATATTCCTCAACTAACATAGACTTGTTTCTCTAGTTGAGGTTTGCGATTGATATCAGGGGCTGTTGCAGGTCGTATTCTGGTGACGGTGCTACCTCCGATAAGTACTGAGGGCCTCACACCCGCAGATATTCAACAACTAACATAGACTTGTTTCTCTATTTGAGGTTTACGATTGATATCAGGGGCTGTTGCAGGTCGTATTCTGGTGACGGTGCTACCTCCGATAAGTACTGAGGGCCTCACACCAGCAGATATTCCTCAACTAACATAGACTTGTTTCTCTAGTTGAGGTTTACGATTGATATCAGGGGCTGTTGCAGGTCGTATTCTGGTGACGGTGCTACCTCCGATAAGTACTGAGGGCCTCACACCTGCAGATATTCCTCAACTAACATAGACTTGTTTCTCTAGTTGAGGTTTGCGATTGATATCAGGGGCTGTTGCAGGTCGTATTCTGGTGACGGTGCTACCTCCGATAAGTACTGAGGGCCTCACACCCGCAGATATTCCTCAACTAACATAGACTTGTTTCTCTATTTGAGGTTTACGATTGATATCAGGGGCCGTTGCAGGTCGTATTCTGGTGACGGTGCTACCTCCGATTAGTACTGAGGGCCTCACACCTGCAGATATTCCTCAACTAACATAGACTTGTTTCTCTATTTGAGGTTTGTGATTGATATCAGGAGCTGTTGCAGGTCGTATTCTGGTGACGGTGCTACCTCCGATAAGTACTGAGGGCCTCACACCTGCAGATATTCCTCAACTAACATAGACTTGTTTCTCTATTTGAGGTTTACGATTGATATCAGGGGCTGTTGCAGGTCGTATTCTGGTGACGGTGCTACCTCCGATAAGTACTGAGGGCCTCACACCCGCAGATATTCCTCAACTAACATAGACTTGTTTCTCTATTTGAGGTTTACGATTGATATCAGGGGCTGTTGCAGGTCGTATTCTGGTGACGGTGCTACCTCCGATAAGTACTGAGGGCCTCACACCCGCAGATATTCCTCAACTAACATAGACTTGTTTCTCTATTTGAGGTTTACGATTGATATCAGGGGCTGTTGCAGGTCGTATTCTGGTGACGGTGCTACCTCCGATAAGTACTGAGGGCCTCACACCCGGAGATATTCCTCAACTAACATAGACTTGTTTCTCTATTTGAGGTTTGTGATTGATATCAGGGGCTGTACAGGTCGTATTCTGGTGACGGTGCTACCTCCGATAAGTACTGAGGGCCTCACACCTGCAGATATTCCTCAACTAACATAGACTTGTTTCTCTATTTGAGGTTTGCGATTGATATCAGGGGCTGTTGCAGGTCGTATTCTGGTGACGGTGCTACCTCCGATAAGTACTGAGGGCCTCACACCAGCAGATATTCCTCAACTAACATAGACTTGTTTCTCTATTTGAGGTTTGCGATTGATATCAGGGGCTGTTGCAGGTCGTATTCTGGTGACGGTGCTACCTCCGATAAGTACTGAGGGCCTCACACCTGCAGATATTCCTCAACTAACATAGACGTGTTTCTCTATTTGAGGTTTGCGATTGATATCGGGGGCTGTTGCAGGTCGTATTCTGGTGACGGTGCTACCTCCGATAAGTACTGAGGGCCTCACACCCGCAGATATTCCTCAACTAACATAGACTTGTTTCTCTATTTGAGGTTTGCGATTGATATCAGGGGCTGTTGCAGGTCGGATTCTGGTGACGGTGCTACCTCCGATAAGTACTGAGGGCCTCACACCCGCAGATATTCCTCAACTAACATAGACTTGTTTCTCTATTTGAGGTTTACGATTGATATCAGGGGCTGTTGCAGGTCGTATTCTGGTGACGGTGCTACCTCCGATAAGTACTGAGGGCCTCACACCAGCAGATATTCCTCAACTAACATAGACTTGTTTCTCTATTTGAGGTTTACGATTGATATCAGGGGCTGTTGCAGGTCGTATTCTGGTGACGGTGCTACCTCCGATTAGTACTGAGGGCCTCACACCAGCAGATATTCCTCAACTAACATAGACTTGTTTCTCTATTTGAGGTTTGCGATTGATATCAGGGGCTGTTGCAGGTCGTATTCTGGTGACGGTGCTACCTCCGATAAGTACTGAGGGCCTCACACCAGCAGATATTCCTCAACTAACATAGACTTGTTTCTCTATTTGAGGTTTGTGATTGATATCAGGGGCTGTTGCAGGTCGTATTCTGGTGATGGTGCTACCTCCGATAAGTACTGAGGGCCTCACACCAGCAGATATTCCTCAACTAACATAGACTTGTTTCTCTATTTGAGGTTTACGATTGATATCAGGGGCTGTTGCAGGTCGTATTCTGGTGACGGTGCTACCTCCGATAAGTACTGAGGGCCTCACACCCGCAGATATTCCTCAACTCATGACAGACACTAGAAACACAATGATTGAAGCCTTCATGCAGTCAAACCATCAGCTAAGAACAACTCAACTGGCCAACAAATTTGATTAAGAATTTTTACTGTTTTGTAAATTTAACACAGATCTCGCAATTGCAAATAATGTTTTGGTCTCAGATATATTTCCTGATTTTTCAATACTACGCAATTGAATACTGTACCAATGTTTAGGCTTGGGTCGCAGTTTCCCGACAAAGAGTGTGATAGTAAAACGTTATGGAATACCGTTAAATGTCAATTTCTAGATGAATTTATTAGCTCAAGGATTTTCAAGTATTAGCAGGATAATTATTACTTTTGCGAAAGGGGGCGGAGACTGCACTTTACAGTGCAATTTAGTTCTCTTAGTTTCTCATTTCAAAACCAGTGCAAATCACAGCACTATTGACTGTTGAGTAAAAATGTCAGTTTGATCATGTGATAGGTGGATTATACGAGTTACCAATGCTGTGAACATTGTTGAAGAAGTAGGTTCGAGTTTTCTTGGTGCCCAAAATTGATCAGTGCTGTGAACCTGTGTCACATGGGATGCAGTGCCAAGGGCGGATCCAGAGGTCATGTTTGGGGGGGGCGGTCACCGAAAGTTACCCCTCCCCCTTCCCGGTAGCACGTCCCTGGCACCCCCATTATTGTTTTTAACTATATGAAATTATGCAACGAATTAAAGTAAGTTAACATAATATATCAATAACCTTGTAACCAAAAAAAAAACAATCTAAACAAAAATTAACTTTAGTTCTACTGCGCCCGACCGTAAATAAAAATAAAATATTTAGGCATTACACGTTTTTCTACGTCATCTGTAGGCGTCTAAGAACAAGTAAGATGCCTAAATAAACAATTTATTTTAGTATTTACCCACGCGAAAAACTATTTAATAACGTAATTGAAATCTGCAATACTGAACTATACGACGCGAAGATACAATTAGGAATGAGGCTGACAGCCAAGGTCAACCACTTAAAAAATGAAAATGTACCACATTTTTACAAAATAAAATACGTGGTGTATGAGTTTCTGTTTGCACGCAATTTAATCTTTATTTCCTATTATTTTATTACATATAATTCGAAGCACTTTTTGCTTTTAGCCTAGCCACTGGATATTTATTGCCTAGCAACGGATTACGCGGTTTTAAACAAAAATCAAACCTAACCTGTAAACAAAACACCGCTTACAGCAAACGACGGTAGGCGGGCGAAATCCAGTAAAAAATAATCACCGAATACAATTGTAGCAACCTTTGCTGCTAAAATTTACCTCCAAGACCATGTTGAAAACACTGCATTTTCGGTCTGTCAACTGGCAAAACTGCAGCAACTTCGCGGTACTCTGGAATGTCCATGTTTTTATAAGACGCTTTTAGGTTAAATACATGGATCTAAGTAATGTGTTATATTCTAAACTGGAAGTTTAAAATTTCACCTGTCTAATGGTGTGCATTTTATTTCATTATTTAAAGAAACGTTTAGGTTCGTTAGTTTGAATTTTAATGTAACCTTGTAGACGGGAGAAGCAAAATTTGACTCTCGGAACCGAAAAACGGGGTTTCGGGAGGCTTTTAATGCTTACATTTTCATTCGGATTTATTCAAACATTCATCGTATGCCTGAATAATAAAATAAAACACAAAAATTCTCAGGTTTGGGGGGGGCGACCGCCCCTACCGCCCCCCCCTTGGATCCGCCCCTGTGCAGTGCCGCTTCGTTGACATACTATGCATATGTGTAAGGTCATAAACATTCTTTTCTATCGCAGTGTAATCATCTAAATGTCAAAACTTATATTTATCTCTGGTTTTGGGTGTGCCACTGGCATTTTAAGTTTTTAAACATGGTTCACACTTTTATTTAGTTAGATTTCCCTGACAAAAAAGCGAGCCGCCTCGGAATGCACACTTTTTCTAATAGGTTTTGGTTTTCGCGCACAATAGTGGCACGGGAGAAACACGTTTAGACACCATCTTGCGGAGCAATAAAATAAAGTGTGTGGCATTGTTCCAAAAATGCATAACTCCAAAAGGCAGTCGTCCGAAAAATTATGTAGTTTTGAAGGCATTAGTCCGAAATGCGTAACTCCAAAAAGCATTACTCCGAAAGCAGTATTCCGGAAATATTTTCGGAGAAGTGCAAGGCTCTATCGAAGTATTCCCACTGCATAAATAACATTTAGGTTAGCTTATTATTGGGTTTTAAATAAATAAAAATTCAAAATGTATTATTCAAGGTTTTAAGTATCATTGTGATGATCTGTATTGTTATCTGCCTGCACTGTATTACAAATATGAAATTAAATTTCAATAAAGTATTAGTTAAACTATTAATAGTTGTTTTTATATGGACCATTGTTTTCCCAGTAGTGAAAGCTAATAGGGCTAGCTGAAAGCCAGTTGTTTATACACGATATAATATTCTGACCCGAGGATGCCAGTCAGATTGGTTTAATCCTGAATGACCGCCACAACAAAAATTATTTAGACCTGCTTCGTGAAGTAATTTAAGCTATTATCTCTATTATAATCTATATTATCTTTATTACACATGTAATTGCCAAACGATCATAAAGTATTTTCACTTCATTACTTTAATTTTTTCATACATCTTAACTGTCATATTAGTGACACAAATCTTGGAAGTCAATAATTTATGTTTTAGAGGACTTAAAAAAAGTTATAATTGATATTTACCAAGTTGTTTGATGCAACAACTAAAGTGAAGGATTTCCTGTAAACACAAGTCCCTAAAACACTCCATTTCGCAAGTAGTAGCCATTTGTTTTTCAGTAAATATTTTATTGTTCTGGATTGGTTCTCTGATAGATTTCAAATGTGGTATGACTTTTTGTTCAAAACAAAAATATAGTTTAAAAAATAATCAACCTGTTTAGAACTATGACCATCTGATCCCAACTTTAGAGATATAACAAGTGGGGCTGAAGTGGTCAGTTGGCGTGCAACTTGGGATTGCTTTCAGCCAGTTTCGTTAATAATCCTACTACCAATGCAATAGGATACCTTTTTAACAAATGACACGAGAACCATCAATTTTGGTGAAAACATCGTCGTGTTCCCCTTAACGATTTGGGTAAACTTGCATGGATGGGGCGAGATGAAGACTACCTTAATGTGCTAGTTTGTTTACTTAATCGCCAGTTTTGTGATTAAATGTTCATGTTCAGAGTCATATAAGTTTAGCTTTCGCTGACAAAATAGCAACGTGCTACATATAGAAAAATATGTTTTCTATGTTAACAAGTATAATCCTTTTTTAAATATATATTGTGACTTAGGAATTTTAATGCTTTAATTTCAATATGTGCATCGTTTTGATGTAAAACATTCTATGCTGAAATAAAATTGTTTTTGGCTACAGTTTTACATATGATTGTATAAATTACTCCTAATTATAATAGGCGTTATAAAACTAAAATTATAGTTTTGTGTTAAATTTGCATTATATATTTTTAATAGATAAAATCCAGTAATTTTAATAGCTAGGGCAAAGTTCCAGTAATTTTAATTGCTAGGGCAAAGTATTACTAAAGTGCCTTAATGATGCTAGGCTACTGTGTTCAACCTAGAAATTTGAACTCAGTTGTCATCACATTTATTTAGTTTACAAAATTCCTTGATCCTCTCATTTTTGCTGCGTTCCTAGATTTTTCCACAGGCTGGCGAACTAACCTGACGATTACTAACTATTGGAAGTGTCAACAAGGGTAAAAAAAATAAACACGGGAAAGTTTCTTATTTTAATAGGTATAAAAAGCAACAGTAAATTTACCTTGACTAAGTGTTTCTCGTAATGTCAATGACGAAAGTGACACAACATTCACCGCTGTAGCCCACCTTCCTGTACCCCTTGAAAGATTCTCTTCAACGTTTCTAACAAACAATATTTTCAAATAAACTGTATATAGATAACAAAGACTAGAACTTTTGTTCTCAAAACAATAATTTCAAGTTTCACCGCTACAAAATCTCCAATAGAATAACGTTTGTAAAATTCAAAATACTAGACACCATGTTCAACATAAATTACTACGGTTTATAAGTTCTCACGTCCTTTACGTTTACCGAATGAACACAATTCAAAATAAAAAGCATTTGGCAACTCTTGAAAAAGGTTTGAGCATGAAATCGCGCACGTAAGCACAAAAGTGTAATATAGAGTAACTAATTCTAAGTTAAATCTTGTCTACAGAACCTAAAATAATTTACAAATTAAATATATAGTTAATACATAAAATATATTGGTATTATTAAACATACGGTATAGACAAGGATAGAAGGTTTTTACAATAGAACACAAACTGTACAACAAAATTGTGTAGGAAATTACATATTTACAGGTATCTTGCTTTTGATTTCATAGAGGGCGATCGGTGTCACGGTAAAAAATTCCTAAGCTGTAAACTGGTACAAAAACGTGTATGTGGGTCCTAGAACATTCTACTTGCACATTAAAATGAAAAATTAAAATTCTTTCTTGTGTGGAATGAAGAGGCAAGAAAGATGCTTGGCAGTATATATGCTTTCATGTAAAACAATTTTATGTAAAAGAGGAAGCAAGGGTAAATAAATGTCATGCTTTCATTACTAACAACAATAAAAATATGAGAATAACAAAAATACATTGGAAATCATATAGAGCTATAAAAATGATATTTACATAAATAAGGAACGTAAACATAAATATAACATATAATTATTAGAAAGACTAACATATTTAAACAAATAAGGCCAAAAACACAAACTTGTGATTATTTAATACGGAACGTTAAATCAGGATGACTACAAGTCCAAAACAGGACTTAAGCAGGAAATTCTCAAATTTCTACAGACCAACATATAATTAGATGCTTAAAATGTTCCCGACACTGAACCAATCACAAATAAAAATAAATGATTATAATTATTACAAATTGGGCTGGATAAAGTATAAAAATTCATTAGAATGTTTGTTAAAAAGGTAAGTTGTGTTGAAAAAATATAAGGACCAAACAGTATGAAAAAGACCTGTGAACAGTGAATTTTTTAGGATCTGTTTTAAAAACAGGACTTGCAGGACAGGTAGACACCCCAATTAAATTAAATTCATAATGTAACATTTCAATATTAGTTCAAATCAAAACAATTAATATTTACATATTATTGGGGTAGTTATGAATTCAAAATAAATTACAGTTGTGATAGAAACAAATATTCGTGTTTTTGACCAAATCCATGAAGAGTTCTTCATTTAACATAGATTTTATATATAATTTATTTTTATGTGTTATCTTAAATGTTCTTGTACTTGGAATACTGTTTAGTGAGTTTTTAAGAAAAAATTGTTGTAAAACTAAGTAATAACAGTATAGTCATATCTCAAGTTCCATTCAACAATTTTTTTGACTAAAACCATTTCATTAACAGATTTATGGAGCATCAACACCATAGGCCTTGCACTTGAAGTGATGAAAAATTGCACCGTTAAAAACAAAAGTGCCAGGTATCTATGTCACATCTTTCGATGTGTAAGCAATGGTATACACAGCAAAAGTGTCAAAGAAGAAAAACTATGGTAATTATTCTGTTTTCAGTTTTAAAATTAATTATTGAGTGAATAATATTAATTTTTACTATCATGGAACAAGATTGCAGTTTTTAGATTACTTAAAACTACAACATTTGGCTTTAGAAGAGAAGGGACTAAACAAAATTCCAAACACAAAACCAACGAGATCTACAGCTATACAGTCGTTTACAAATTACTAAACCTAATAGCCGATAAAAATTGCACCATCAAAATCCGTGTTAAGACTGAGTGCTGTAGTGTTATCACAAAAGTTGAGTCGGTACCATGAGATTGGTAAATGTACAAACAAAGACATGCCTTAGCATCACAATCCAACTGCCAGTTTCACAAGGCTAATCATCAAAGGCCAAATTACCATCACTGCAGCCTGTTTAAGAACAGAGGATTAGAACAAGAGCAAATCAGAACGTAGAAAATGTCATTAGTTTATTTTTTAAAGCAAAAACAGGCTAACCTAACAACAAAAACTAATATAAATAAAACCTTAAAAACTGCTAATAGAAATTTTAATCTGACAGAAATTAACTTTTGGTAAACTTATTCAAGATCTTTCTCATCCATTCGCTACAAAATATTCAGAAAATACTTGGGAAGGGAAAAAGCCATAACTATCAGCCTACTACCATTCTTTAGGTGTTTTTATAATAAAAAAACATCAAAGAATGAGAAATAAAAATGTGGTTAGCAGCGAGTATCAACAAAATATAACAAGAGGAACAAGGAAAAACAACTTAAAAATACCAAATATCGGAAAAGAATCTTTCTGTCATAAAGAGATCGATATCAATTTGAATAAGGATATATAATGGGAATATCTAATTCGTTCCACAGAGATAGCAATATCTAATCTTTACTAAAGGTCATTTTATGGTTTATTATCATGTGACCAGGCATATTTGTTTAAAATAAAAAACTATATTTACTAATAATCAGTTGTTTCCATCTGAAATTGGTTTTAAATTTTTTTTAACAAAAACTTATGATAATCATAAAAGTACCATTTGATATGGATCTTGACCAATTTAATGTAAACATATCTCTCTGAAATGAATTAGCAAACTTGCCAGAGAGGCATCGGAACTATTGAGTGATGGAGTGATTGGATGTGGTAAGTGGCCGTTCTGACTAGGACATCAGTTAAACGTTCAACTAACAAAACACTCAACCACAGCACAAGTCTGCAAGATGACTGTCCCACTGATGTACTGCACTACTCGAAATCACCTGCAAACCAACATAGTTGCAATATAATTACAATATAATTCCAAGAAATTTTGTAGTTAAGGTCTTCAAACTTTACAAAATGTCTTGCTATAACTACAATGTAATATGTTTTATTATTACATTTGAATTGGGTTTACCATGCTAAGCATAACACTCTTCAGAGCTTCCTTACCTTTAACCTCCCTTAATCCAACCTCCAACCTTCCTTCAACCTCCCTCAAGTAACTGTGTGAGGAGCGTTTAATGGAGGTTAAAACAGGTTTGAGAATGGTTGGACGAAAGTCTTTCAGCTCTTTCTTTAGATCAAAACAAAGCTTTAATAGGTTATTTTGTTGACAACAAATAGATTTCCCGTTCATCAAACAGTTTCTAACTACTAACTACTAGTTTCTTAAACGTTTTTCACACATTTTACTGAATTTTTGGTATTTAGGCCCAAAATTTCTTTGGCTTCTCATAATATTGATTTGAAACCGCAGCCAGAATTGAAAATTTAAAACTCCTTGTAAAAAATTAACACATCACATACCTTTTGGAACTAAAGCTTCTTTCTTTTGGAAAGAGTCGCATGTTAAAACAAAATATTCAGTAGGGATGAGTCGATACCAAAATTGATCGATTCTCGATACCAATACCATTGATACCTACGATTTTTCAGTACCTAGTTATTAAAAACAGTTACCGGTACAAATTTATGTTAGGTACAATTAAAATTATTTTGTAGTTAATTATCAAACAAATTTTTGAATGCAATTTTGTACATAATTTAATGTTAATTTCACTAATATTCTATAGCAATATAGAAAACAAAAACTACTTATTATAAATTCATAATGGGAAAAACTTAGTTGTAAGATAATGTCTCAAAGAAATAATGTTGGTCAGCCGACTGATTCATTGCTTTCAATCGGACCCAACCCCTCCCCTCCCATCCCTCTTCCTTTCTTATCTCCAAGGTAAGATTTTTTCCGCTGACCCAAACACTCCCCAGGCCTTTTGTAGCACGGGTAAACGGCGGGGGTATCGATGGTATTGGTATCACATTGAATGAATGAATCTCGGACACCAATACCAATGTCCACGAATCAGTGGTATCAAGAATCGACTCATCCCTAATATTATATGAGTCAGGTGTGCAATTTTTTCAGTTAACCTAATTTCTAAAGATCATTCCAACATACTGCAATTAACATTTATGAAATGTAGTACTAAATCCGCAAGGGCAAGAGCACAGCTGATGCTATCTATGAGTTTGTGGATCGGATTGCGGGTGCCTTGGATGGAACAGTTTACTTTTGGTGCTTTATGTGACCTATCCAGGGCGTTCGACTCTGTCAATATTGAGATCCTCATTGAGAAGCTGAAATACTATGGAGTGGCAGGCACTGCACTTGGATGGTCGCAGTCTTTCCTGATAGACAAAGAACAGAAGGTCGTGGTGAATTCGAGAGCTCAGAGTGACTACCATAAAGTAATTTCTGGAGTCTCACAGGGCTCAATACTGGGACCTCTTCTTTTTCTGGCATATTCTAATGATCTTCCTGACCTAGCATCAAATGTACAGGTTTTGATGTATGCGGATGATACCTCCATTGTAGCTTCCAACCTTAACAAGATTGAGATTTCGCAAACTTTGATTGAAATGCTGGATAAAATTAATACATGGTGTGATATAAATGGTCTAAAATTAACCCCCACAAAACACAGTCTATCAATTTCTATCTAAATTACAGTAAAACTCCTCAATCTGACTCAATCACCTTCTCACTTCAACTCTGTAGTTTCTGCCAATTTCCTGGGCCTAGAAATTGACTCTACCATTTTCTAGCGTCAACATATCAATTCATTTCTCCCTCGGCTTAGTAAAGCTTTTTATGCGTTGCTGTCATTAACTCAATCTGTGGAACTTGAGGTCCTGAGACAGGTATACTTTGCGTTCTTTCACTCCCTCATCTCCTATGGTCTCATATTTTGGGGTAACTCCACAGAGGCTCTCAGATTTTTTAAGATGCAAAAAAGAGTCATCAGATTGATCTCTGGTTTGGGACCAAGAGAAACATGTAAACTGCACTTTAGGAAGCTTCAAATTCTTCCGCTTCCTTCGTTGTTCATCCTTCAATGTCTTTTATTCGTTAAATCCAACTCTCAAAGATTTTATGGAAGGAATCATTTTTACTAATACTCCACTAGAAATTCTGCCTTATTACAATACCCTATCCATAAAACAAATTTCCTAGAAAAATCTCCATCATACTTCTGCTTAAAACTTTACAATAACTACCCCAACCGCATTAAAAATGAGAACTGTTTCAAAAAGTTTCAAAAAGCTTGCTACTGAATTTCTATTTCAGAACTGTTTCTACAGTGTCTCTGAGTATCTTGACTGCAATTGTCAGACTGCCTGATCACAATGAAATCTGTATGGGTAGTTTTCATCGCTGGCTGCTAATTTTACATCCTAGTTTACAGTACAGCTTGTATCAATTTCATGATGTGTTACCTGATTATTTTAGAGGTAGAATAGAAATGTAATCTTAAATATAAATGTGAATATGACAAGTCTATTGCCCAGGAAAACATTGCATGTAAGGGCGTATAAGATGATGTAAATCAATAAACAAATGACTTCATCATCCGAAGCATACAAATGTTTATACCCCTGATTACAGTGATTTGCAAAACGTGTCCACCAACCTTACAAGTTACAAGTTTTAATTTCCTTTAAAGGTAGGTTTTTCAACATTTTTAACATGAAAAAATAAAGTGGTGTTGGAAAATAAAATAACTTCAGGGTACCTTCAGTCATACCTTCAGGGTATCACCAGTTGGCCATCCCAGGCTTGTTGAGGGTCATAAAATAGATCTGGCAAGATGAACCGCCCTTCGCCGATGAGAAGAACACCTGAAACAATTGCTTATTAGATTACAGCACAATCCAACTACAATATAATTAGATTTGCTTTACAGTCGTCTCACAAACTCTACTCCCAATAACTCGACCCCCCGGAAAACTCGACTCCTCCATTTCGTCATTTTTACCTAACACGCCTTTGACACTCGACTGAATGTCACGCACCTCTGATTCTCGACCTTACCTAATATTTTAAGTACATCAGTGAAAGGTTTACGGTTTTCACATGTTTTATAAAGCATAGTATGGTACTGTAATATGTTTAAATATGATCTACACAATTTAAAGCTACAGCTTGGGTTTTTCCTCCCAATATGTAACCGCGGGAAACTTGACGTTCACCAAACTCGACAGTGTCCAAGTCCAGATTGTATCAAGTTTACGAGATTCTACTGTATTTATTCCACCTTATAGCCAGTCCAATATATCACCTTAGAATTACTTAGATGTGAATATATGACAATACGGCAACAAACTGCAATTGTAAACGATTAGGCTTGAAAGTGTGTAGAAACAAAATTCTGACTTTTATCTTTAAGATAAATCCTCGTATTTATGTTTAGAGCAACGATTAAAAAAAATCATATTCATAATTTGCACAACAAAACTGTATGGTTTTATCTATAAACTAAAAAAATTAACACCAGCAGCAGGAAACTTAAAGAGTATTACAACTGGAAGTGAAATAAATTTAAAAATACATCCTAGTTAATATCAAACGTAGATTAGAGAAAAGGTTTTGAGTAGAGTCCACTATTTCATAAAAACTCATTACTACTCAACTCTTGAAAAAAAAAACCAAAACAAAAAACAAGTGTTTTTCCAGGTAAATTCTTGGATACAAGTATTAACACAGTAAATTTATCTTCAAGGGAACTTGTTCACCCTTACAATAATTTCTGTTTACCTTGTCATTTCTCTCGCAGAGGAACTTGAGCCTCTGAGCCTTCTTGTGCATGAAGACGCCGTCCAGGTGGCCTGTCTCCACACTGCGGATCTCGATGGCCTTGTTCCCCCACCCCATGATCTGACCGGTGCCGATGTAGGCAACCGATGTGGGCATCTCCCCCCACTGCAGCACTATGTTCTTGGACACCTGCACACCACACTGGCATTACACAAGTGTCGGGCGGGTTCTAGTAAGGGGCCATACACCAGTAGTAGACTGTAAACCCAATGCGGGGATCCGTTAACAAAGAGAGCAGCACAATCTAGTGGGTGCGGTCGGCAACAGGGGCTATCGCATGTGCTTCTTCCTAGAAGACATTACACAAACTACTTGGAATTGCAGAGGCAGACGAACAGACTGAGCATGCTGGGTGAAAGACAGTTACAACGTCGACAACAATTTTATTACAAGTTTTCAACAGTATTTCAATTTAATTTTTATCTCACACTACCGTTGTTATTACAGCCTTACAGCCTTTGTTAAAACGTGTATTTAATCTTCCGAGTTGTGCGGAAAGCGAGAGTTGTTTTATTATTTAAAAACCCGCCACGGCCGAGCTGAGCGTGTGATGGTGGCGATTTCTATCCAATGCTGTCGGAGCTAAGCGGAATTTTGTTGACAGAGCCGCCCATTTGGTTTGCTGTCTACTACAAGTATATCTAAATACTAGACAATGGTTCTAGTATGTTTAAATCACCAAAGACGGATGAGTGGTACATGTATTATCAGCCAAAACGACTACCAGCAATATGATTGCCTTACACATACATCGGTCAAGAACAATGATCTGATTATGTACATATTTACTTATACACAGGTCATGTATTTACCGAAACCGGTGTGATCAGTATTGTAGCATGTGGTGTTGTGGTTGTGATGTTATACTGATTATAAACTGTGACTGAACTTCGATATACTAATTGAAAGTAATAGCTAGATCACATTATAATACCCAAAAACATTTAATGAAATAAATTATATGGATAACAAAAACTCAACATTTGAAAATGATTGGATAAAAACCTTTATTAAGATTCCCAAAGAGGACATCCATTTTAATAAACGCTAATATAAAAAATTTCAAATTAATTCGAACAGGTCAACCAAAATGTCATCACATATTACATAATGGTTTTCACAAACAAAAATAAATTGTTTTCAATTTACAGCACACTTATAAACATACATGCAGTTTATCATAAAATCATAATAAATAGTCCATCACCAAGATAGTAAACTGTGTATTGTTTTACCTTGCCATAAGTGTTGACATAGACACCTTCATTGTCATAGCACAGCAACAGCTGCATGCCATTGGAGTTGGGCAGAGCCACGATGCAGTGCGGCGAGATGGGTCCCTGGGTCTGGAAATATAAAACGCTGGCTGAGAAAATTAAACTTTAGGAGAAGCAAAAGGATAAAATGTTATGAATAAAATTAGTTTCCATGAACCATTTGTATATTATGGAAATGTATAGCCTAATTTAAAGAAATCCTAATTTGATGTGTTGTAAATACAAATCCGGATTACATAAATTAAAGACCTATTTTTTAATGGTCATCTTTTCTTTCTGTGATATTCCTTACTGCCAAAACAGAAGAACATCCTATTTGTATTTGCAAAAAGTTAAAATGCTTATCCCAAACGGTTTTCCCCCTCTCCAGTACAACACCTGTTAACCCTTTTCTTAAGTCTCCAATCCAAAGTAGTTTACTTATCTAGTCTGGGTCACATCTTCACATATGCCCAGTCAAGGATACTCACGTGTTTGGGCAGATAGATGTCGTAGACTGATGCCGAGTCTAGATCTACAGCGTGGAAGCCGTCTGCCGAGCCATAGATCACCTTGAGTCTCGTGCCTTCCTCCACTGTCAGGTCTACCAGCAGCGGTCGGTACGTCAGCTCTCCGAACGTCTACACAACACCAACAGTCAAGGTTAGATGGTAACTTGGTTTTTTAAATTGGAATTTTACATAATGCAAAAGAAACACTTTTTTAAAGCTTATTATAAAATAATTATAAAAATGGGCAGTTTTATCAGTTTAAAGAGGATAAACCACTATTTATTTTGTGTAATGTTAAGGTAAGCTGCTACATGTGTTGGTAAGGTATATACATTTGTATTGGAAATTTGTTGAGTTTACAGGTTTGCTGCAACAGGGGTATTTGTTATCTTTTAACTACCAACCCACCCATATAAAAGGAAAGGGGTGTGTCGCACACACCATCTTATCAGTAGGGGTGCGCGAATACTAAAAAATGTGAGTATTTCAATACCTGCTTCGAAGTTTTTTTAAATACTCGAAAGTTCGAGCGATTATTTCCCATCGTCTCCTGACAATTGTGACCTGCCTAATCACATATTAACGGCCGCAAAAGACTATCGCACCACTTAAAATCGGCCGAAAACGGCAAAGAGAAACATGAATCGGTCATAAAAAACAACCAATCGTATGTAAATGTTTACTGAACCACCTAATTTCGGCCACAATTGAAAATACTATACATGATGTTCTCCGGAAATAACGACCTTACCACGAAAATTTCGGGAGTAAATGCCATACGTCAGACACAGACTGAGCTCGTTATGGTACAACCGCTTATGCAGCAATTAAGAATGTTTTTCAGTAACAGATTCAGAAGCTGACGTCTCGGTTAAGTGCCTATAAGTGCAGGTGGACCCACCTTGAAGGCCATGAACTTGTGGTAGGGCTTGGGCGCCCACGCATAGATCTCGATGCTGTCCTTGAGAGCGATCACCAGGAACTTGATGCGCTCGTACTTGACGATCCTGAAGTGCACGGCGCCCTGCAGGTCTCCCACGTTGATCCACCCGTTCCTCCTCTCCACTTGCTGTTCAGACAGTTAAGAGATTAATGTGATATCAATAATTGACATTGTAAGAATAAATTATTCTTAGATTTATTGTTATATTATTTTAAAACTTTAGTGATTTCATCCAAAATATAAAAAAAATCAAACAAAAACAAACAGAAGACACTCGCTAATCCGACACTTTTGGGACTTTGACAGTGCCAAATTACTGAGGGCAATCTAAAAATAGCCCTTATTAAAGAAAAGCGGAAATACCACTAACAATAGAGTGTCAAAAGGAAATCATAGGTTAGCGGGCCATTATTCCGTGTTTTGTTTCTCTGATTTCGGTTGTGATTACATTTCGGTTGTTTTTACATTTTAAAAACAAAACAATATTTCAACTAGAAAATAGATTTACAGTAGAGATGTGCGAGTACAGGTATTTTAAGTCGAATCGAGTAAATGGCAAAAGATTTGAATCTCGAGTTCGAGTCGAGTATACAAATAAAAGAAAACACATAGGTCGAGTTGGATTGGATCAAAACAGTGTATAGGGTTCCATTTATAAATGTTATTAAAATATCCTTTTATAGTCACTATGACCTGAAAATAGTAAGTAAAATTGATAATAAGTCAAATAAATGGATTTCTGATTCATTGGGAAAAGGTAAGTACATTTATCTGACAATAAATCATACAACAGTTATTGCATCACCCATGTAGCAAGGTTTAACCTATTTACTTTAATTTTTTTAATCTATATATAACAGTAAACATACCAGGAACTTTTGAGAAAAATGTTAAATACGACCCTCACCAACCACAAACTTGAATGAAAATCTGAGGAAAGATACTGGCTTTTTAATAGAAAACCTATTTGATTTTAAAAAAATACTTGATTAGGCTACTGCAAAACATGATTCACTTTTATTTGGTTAACGATTTCCCTGGCTTTCTCTGACCAAAAAAGTAAGTTTCCCATGACTTTCCTTAACCAAAAAATTAGGGGTGTACGAATAGTGATTTCTGGCTCGAGCCGAGCTTTTTTTGATGGGAATTTTCTCTAGGAGTGTGCAATATACCGGTAGTGATTTTCTGACTCGAGCCACGCCGGGCAAAATTTTTTCAAAGTTCTCGAGCTTTGAGCATGTTTGATTAGGCCTATATGTATTCTTTATTTATATTATGTTTAAAAGAATAAAAATGTCATCCATTATGGTAATGTAAAATAATTTATAACTTTCAATATTTGTCATCTTTCATTCACTTCTTCTAGATTCATTACTCCTACGTTAAATAAATAAAGGACTGCAGTGGGAAAATAACGAAATAAGTACGGTAGGCTTCTAAAAAGGAAGATTTATTGAGACCACTTGTTGATAGTAAGCTTAACGAACAATTTGTCTTTCAATATAAAGTAGGTAGCCTACATAGAGAACAAATAACGTAAAGGAAGAGAACTAGGATTTTTTAACGAGACTGATGAGCCCACAGGTTAACTAATGCAGATATTACCGAGTTTATTAATAGTCATAATAATAATAATAATAATTGACTATATGTCAATATGTACTCTCCATGTAACCAAAGACTTAGGCCCTAGCCTTGGAAACTGCCAAAACCCAGTAGCCTATCTCTCATTCAACTGTTTGTAAATAGTAAATTTTAGGTTATCCTTTTATAAATATAATATAGTTTAACCAGTCTTTATATATTATTGTACTCACAGGAATAAGTTAATAATCGTAGGCCTAGCTTATGTTCTATCTAACCTATTACCTAATAGACTTAATCTTTTATATCTGCTTCTGAAACAGAAGGTTTCAGAAGCAGAAGGTTTCAGTTTCTGAAACCTTGTTTCAGAAGCAGAAGGTGGAAGAGGATCGTCAATGCATTCTTCTTCAACTTTAACAATTTGATAGCATACAATTACAAAATGATATGGTTTCTACTTCTGCTAACGTTTATTCATTAATTCAAACAATCCCGCGGAGTTAACAATATGATTTTAATCGCACAGCTGTAGCGTAGCGTAGTAAAACACTGCGCCATTTTGATCGTGTCTTGCTCTTGGTTAGTGCCTTCGGCGTACATAGAATATAATCAACCTTTAAAATAATATGACCTTTATAAAAAAGCGTTACGTAACTATTCAGAATTTTTATAAAATCCTTAGATTTTGTGAACCTCGCAATTCGTCAATTTTTTAACTATCCAATTTTTGGAGAGTACTAATTCGTCTGCACATTATAACGCCGTCATGTTTATTAGGCGTTCATCACCCAAGATGAGTGGAGTAAGGGTTAACACTTACTCTACTCATCTCGTTCATCACGTACACCCTTGTCCCTAGCTGTTGGTCACGTTAAATCATTATTACATCATAATAACCATCTTCACTCAACGTCTTAAGGCAGTTCGCAAAGTGGTTATGCCAACAGTGTTGCCAGACATAATTTCAGACTCCAGGGAATATAATTATTGTGTAATGTATGAAGTTGTAAGTTGTAGAAAAGACTGTACCGATGCAACAATTAGACAAAGTGTTTTAGTAGATTTTAGTTTTTTCCTGTAGTACTTTTTCTGGAGTAGTATGGTGGTTGTATTAATTATTATGAACCGTGAAATATTGCACAACTCAACTGGGCAACAGCAACACTGCACTGCAAACTGAATAGTGTGAAAGATCCAC
Source organism: Allygus modestus (assembly GCA_963675035.1). Lineage (NCBI taxonomy): Eukaryota > Metazoa > Arthropoda > Insecta > Hemiptera > Cicadellidae > Allygus > Allygus modestus. The sequence continues at coordinate 41,985,905 of OY776116.1, read as the reverse complement.
TTGATGTGATTGAGCGTAGAGAAAGTAGCTCCATTGCGTTGGTTGATCACTGATCAGGTCTGCAATTTAAAATATTACAGTACTCTAATGTTTGGTTATTTTTTTATGCCGAAAGCATTAGCACTGCAGAATTATATTTGTTATGAAATGGAGCTCTACCGACGCAAACTACGAGAATTCTAACATTGATTCTGGAAAGTTGTTTTTAAATTGACTTTTGTAGACGACTATTTTCACTGGTCGGCGTTTTAAATATTCGGCTCGAACTTCAAACCTTTTTGCAAATCTCGAGCCGAGCCGAATACTGCAATATTCGGCTCGAAGTTTGAATACTCGCACACCCCTACAAAAAATTCAATTTTCCCTTACTCTAGACTCGAAATGCACTCGGAATAGGTAATATTTAACATTATTTTTTTATCTGCCTCCACCTTCCCCATAGAAATCCCTGGCTCTTCTTTTTATTTTAATGTTTGCAACAATTTTTTGCTGTCCGATATTTTGCCTTATCTTTTTCACTTCCTCTTCATTGCATCATAAAAACAGATTTAACAAAAATCTAATAAGTATTGATTTTTGTATTGCTTTGCATTTACATTTAAGTTTAAAACTTTCCCTGACTTTTCAAATTTTTCCAACTTTTTCCCCGACTTACCCTGACTCTCCTTAACTTTCCAGAAAGTGTGAACCGTGTAAAATACGAAACGTAGACTACTCTCACTACTGTTCGCTACTGTTACATACATCGCTGACGCCGTCGGTGCGCAGTATCTTGCTCTTGAGCCAGGACAGGTAGTAGACCCGCACTCTGTTCTTCTTGCCGCTGACCGTGACCAGGATGTTCTGCCCCTCCAGCACCTCCATCTGCTGGAACCTGCGCCGGGAGATCAGCTGGTAGACCTTCCCCTGGCCGCTGCGGTCCAACAGCATCAACCCTGTCTCGGTGCCGATCAGCAGGTTCACACCTGCACAACAACCTCGTCAGGCTCAGAATAACTGTATATTGCAACTAAATAGAAAGATTTGTAACCTTTTGTCCCTTCTAAGTGATCCAGAAAATGGTAATCCTCACTGGCTACCACAACATTTTTAAAGCTATTAAAAGTTTAATCTTCAGGCCACAATCGCGTGATTACTCTTTTGAGGAAGTCATGATTTAAAACCTTTTACATGTAACACAATACATAAATACCCCCGTCGCAGCAAACCTGCATACTCAGCGAATTTCGAATGAACATATAACATAACACATTAAAACACTTCACAGGATTCATAAGAAATGTATTCAAAGACAAGCGTTATTTAAAATATTAATTAATCTCCATAAGAATAACATTGGGGATGAGTACAAGGCTGCAACAAGGCACACAAAATAATGGGTTTTTATGCAAATACCAATAGATCTCATGTATGTGAAGTCACATACCAAGTTTCATCCATATACATTCATGAATAAGCGATATATAACATTTTAAGTATTTTCCATAAGAATAACATGGGGACCGAGTACCTAGGTTTGCTGCTACAGGAACCATAGGCGAAAAACAGTTTTTTGTGCAAACAACAATAAACCACAACCATATGAAGCCATATACCAAATTTCGTCAGTTTATGTTTATAAATAAGCGAGATATACAATTTTTCTTTTTCTCCATAAGAATAACATTAGACAACGTACTGTGTTTAGCACTTTCAATATCTCGGTAACCAATTGACGTAGAAAAATGATAAAAATACCAAATTGTTTGTTTTTTTAAGCTCAACCTAATGGTATAAATTAAAATTTGATTTAAATTTAAATTACCTGTGAAAACCCCAAAAAACACATTTTTGGGGTACAAAACCCCCCCAAAACCCCCCTTCGGATGGTGCGATTCATCTGGTTTTCGAACTCGTTCAAATAAATGGTACTTTACATATTTGTACCAAATTTCATTAAGATCGGACCTTTTTTACGAGAGTTATCGTGCTTACGGACACATATATATATATAAATTTGAACGAATGGTGTTTTTGGCATCTGGGGACCTCAAAATGAAAAGTTATCATGGTCTCGGGCTTAAGTCTTACCATGAGACCTACGGTAATAGCTTCTTCCCTATAGGGGAAATTCGCTAAAACATTTAATCTAGTCAAAAACACTAATTTTTAAAATATAAGCGACACGGCACGGGCGAGTTGCGAGTCTAGACACCTTGAGTATATGCTTTGAGTCTAGACAAGTCTAGTGAGAACTAAAATTTGATATCAATAAAAGTGATATGTGAAAATACTAAAACATTTTTGGGTTATGAAACCCCCCTTTGGATGCAATCTGTCTGGTTTTCGAACTCAATCAAATAAATGCTGCTTTACACCTCCGTATCAAATTTTGTAAAGATTGTAACTGTTTAACGATAGTTATCGTGCTTACGGACACATATATACAAATTTGAATGAATGGTGTTTTTGGCATATGGGGGCCTCAAATCGAAAAGTTATCACAGTCTTGGGCTTAAGTATTACCATGCCACCTAAGGTAATAGCTTCTTCCCTATAGAGGAAATTCGCTAACAAATATTTTTACAGGGTGTCTACCTAGTCAACTGTCTCAATATGAGAGACTTTAGGAGAATCATGTTGGATCAGACTTTAAGAGGAGGCATGAATGATCTTTGTCACACTTACTTAACCTCTTGTACAACAGATACCAAGTCAAACGATACATTATTAATATTAAAGTATTTACTATATTGAAATTAAAAATCAGCTTTCCACATTCTACTTTACTTGTTGATAGTAAATATAAATACCTCCGTAGCAGCAAACCTGCGTACTCAGCAAATTTCCAATGCATATATATATGTATCTTAATACCACATAAAGCCACATACCAATTTTCATCAATATACATTCATAAATTAACGATTTATGACGTTTTAATTATTTTCCATAAGAATAACACGGCGGCTGGGTATGCAGGTTTGCTGAAGCAAGGAACACACAAAATGGGGTTTTATACAAATATCAATATAACTCAAGTAGGTAAAGCCACAAACTAAATTTTATTAATTTGTGTTCATAATTAAGGGAGATAACACGTTACTTATTCTCCATAAGAATAACATGGGGGCTGAGTACTAGAGGTGTGCGAATAGTGAATTTTTAGTTCGGATCGGTTTCGGTTCGGATAGCTTAGGTTCGGATCGGATAGTAAGGGTTTCGGATTGGATAATTTTCGGATTCGGATACTTAGCCTACTTTACCCCGATCTCTAAAACTACCTTGGCTTGGAACTTAACATTTTCATTTTTCTTGCAAGATATAAATATAAAATATTTAACCCTTTCAGTGCTATGGACCGATATATCGTCTTTTGAATCTGTTATCAATAAACACTGTTACTGCTTCATAAGCGATTGTACCGTTAGGCGCTCAGTCTGCAGTTTGAGTCTGACATGTGATGAAACCTGGTAGTCAAGAACTGAACTACCTCGTCCAGCGCCTAGTCTCTATAATACCGACTGATCCACTGCAGCTGCTAGTCTGATCAGTGGCTGTGCGGTCTAAGGCGTTACCTTCCCGGCCGGGGGTAACACTTGGACCAAGGGTTCGAATCCCGTCACAGTCGGTGGTTTTTATGTACAACTCATGGAGAGTTCACCTGTCTGTGGCAGAGTTGAAGGGGACCTTAAGCAAACGGTGGACGGCTCGGGTCCAAGCTGACGGGATGGGTGGATTCTTTGTGAGTTGCACAACTGATCAGGTGTTTTGCTACCAATTCTTTACTGTGTGTGTCCAGCGGAAGCACGTTTTTATTAATTTAAACCGTTCAGGCATTCAATATATTTAAAAAATCAAAAAACATCACGGATTCAACTACTCCTTTCAGAAGCTTAGCACTCAAAGGGTTAAGCTAAGTAATTTTATTCAAAACACAACAAGTGGTTATTATTTTTACAAATGTATCTTTCTGAGTAATTAAAGCAATATACTAACCTCCGTACATACTCGAAAATATTATCTTCTCTGCAGTGGAAAATACAAGAAATATGTTTACTGGTTGTATACGTATAAGATAAAAGTATAGGTAATTTAATAACAGTAGGCCTAGATTAGGCTAATCAAATAATGTAATGTCACCTTGACTATCATTAATCCTTGTCATTATGATATAACACCTTAGCCTATCTGGGTGTAGGCCTGGTAAAAAAACAAACATAAAAAGAGCTAACCAAAAACTTCCATAACCAAAGAATTTCTTTTCTTTTATAAATTGACTAACTTGGCCTAGTTCGAATTTATTTTGTTTAATACAAATTAGAAACTTTGTTTAACCTAGTTTGTCACCGGAATGTAAACAGACTACAAAGTGTCAGCGTCAGCTTGCATTTCAAACTATCGGCTTCGTTCTTTTTTAATAGTTTACATATCATACTTTACTTCCTTTTCGGTTTCATATTAAATACATGAATTTAACTAAATCAAATAATATCCGAATGATAAAATCTGTATAAATAAATAACAGATAACTAAGAGATGCCTTCTTGAATGCGTCGTTGAGGTCGTCGCTGCTTTAATTTAAACGTCGCGTCGTCGTAAAGATACTCGACGAGCTTAATAAAAGGTCTCGACCGGGGGAAAACAAGTGAAGTCTTTTCTTGGAGTATAAGAGCTCTAGCTAGATTAAGCTCGTTGATCATAGCGGGAAACTTCACCGTAGAGAAAGCTATGCAACTCGTTTTGCGCAAGTCAGCCATACTTTACTCAGCGTTTTTTAATTGCATTGAATGGAAGGAAAGTATCAGCAGCAGCAATTTTAAATTTTATACACTAACGTTTCTGTTTGCATTATGCAACTTTTGAATACTCTATGAGAGCTAGTGGTGGCACAAAAAGAAAGCAACCGTTTTATTGAAACTGTTTCAGAACCTAAACTGTTTCGAAACTGAACAGTTTCAGGAAACACCCTGTTGCAAGTAGCTGCACAACTGACTCACAACACAACGCAAATAACAACGCTTTATCATGAAAAGGCCAACTTCCCGCCATCGCCGTCTGTTGTAATAGCAGCACTGTACAGACAGACATATTCTTCCGCACATTCGCGCAATAAAAATAATTCCCGCGATTTCCGCTGTCAGATTGTCTAATAGTAGCCTTTTTGTAATCAGTATGTAAGTTTTAAAGACAACAAGTTGTATTTTCCAGGACTTGTACAATTAAATAAGTAGATAGAATGAGTTGAATGCTTGTTCAATGACTTGAGCAGACGAAACCAAAACCGAAACGCTGCAAGCTACCACCACCTCACTGTTGCAACTGCAACAGCGAGAACGACAACAGTGAGTAAAACGTGGGGAGGGGAAGAACCAAAACAGTTTACCGCAACAGCAACAGCTAAAACCGAAACCGAAACAGTCTTCGCTTGGCAGCTGCAGCTGAATCTAGCACTTTGTCGCAAACGTTTTAAAAACAAACTATCCTGTTGTCTGCAACCGTTTAATTAAACTGTTGACGTGCCGAGACTGTTGCAGTTGCAGTCATTTCGCTTGGACAACAACTTATTCCACCACTAATGAGAGCTTGTTCATTGCACTCGTAAGAAATTGAAACTATCCGAAATCGACTATTGACGAAAAATTATCGACTTTTTCGTCAGTAATAAGGGGTCTGCGGTACCAGAAATTTAAGGTCGGTATGGTTCGGTACGGTAAATATTTTTGTACCTCGGTTCTCGGTACAAAATCGGTACGGTACACGGTAATAAAATAGCCGTAATTTATCATAACCTAAGTGTATTCGGAAACCAAACAGAACAAATATAGAAATAAAATGGTTAAAGAGAAACATACTAGCAGACATAAAAAAGTATTTAGGTAAGCTTTAGATTAATTTGTAATAGTTCACAAATATTTATATAGGCCTAGTAACAATAACAATGTGTTAAATCACGTAAATAAAGAAAGTCCTATATATATATATATATATATATATATATATAAACCCCAACAGTATTAATTCCCTTTATGTTAAATAATTATGTTAATTTAGTTATGGAGGCTTATTTCATATCTAAAGATTTTGTTGTTTGTATTTGTAATCATTTCACATAGATACCATTTATTCAATTTTCCCCGTATTCACTAGTTATGTTAGGTAATTTCCTACTTAATTTATATTGTAAAGCTATCTCAAATACATTTCATGTATTAGATCTCATACAAGATAATACAAATAACAGTCACATAAAACACAAATAAGACAAATCTATATCTTTATTAACTTTTATTCACAAGTAAGACGATAAAATAATAATAAAAGAAAGGAAGGTATGTGTGTGTGTTTATTCAAATTAAATACAGGTTGTATGAATTATAAGTTTATAGCCTCCAACAAATTTTAAATCCTATAACCAAGTAACACAACAGAATAAGAATTTGTATTGCGATCAGATGATACATACTCAGCAGACGACAAAGTTGTAGCCTACTCGTTGTAACAGAAGTCGACGGCGATGGCGGTTCATCAAGAATCAAGAATCCATCACAATCACTCATCGTTTGTTTTAAATAGTCTAACTATAATAAAGGCTATCACAAATCTTGTTATCAAGGCTTGTTCAAAACATTTTATCAACAAAGACGACGCGCGATCAGTGGAAGTGATGATTACGTCCAAACGTCATGGTCACACAAGGAGTATACCTAGAAAGTGAATATCAAAGAGAAATAAATACACAGTTTCCAAAATTATGATATACGCCATAAAATTATGAACCAATGTAGGCTAACCTTTTTTATTTATTACAACAGTAGTGTATGTGCAACTTTTTTTATTAATCAACGTTTTAGCAATGAAACTAATATTTAACTTAAAACACTCTTCTGAACCGTTAATGGCATATTTAATATTGAATTAAAACAGTTTCTTTCGGTTACCTTAATTTCTATCCACAAAACGTTAGGAAGTGTCATAATGCCTATTAGGAAAATGTTATAGCGAGCCCGATTTGTGGTTTTGGATTGATGTGCATGTTATTACGTTTGCATATCAAAATAAGTGTCAACCTTCTGCATGTTTACTCTCTGTAACACACGATCGTAGATCAAAATGTGTTTGCCAAATGTTTGGCGATTTTAAGTAGTATCAAGTACTCATTTGAGGTTAGGGGGCTTATACAATCGGCAATGTACAACACAAAACGGTGTTATAATTTCTTTAATATAAAAAACAAACAGATATTTATGTGTTTATCCCTCAGTTTGATTTAAAAATTATTAAATGTCATACAAATTCGGTTGTAGGTTTTTGTTTACGTTTATACCGCCTCCATACACTGGCCAAGTCTAGGCGAGCAGAGACGAGCGTGACAGTGTAAATGCGTAGTAGTTTGTTATTAACCTCTGTTACTCTTGATGTTTATATACATTATTTCATTACTCGCCGAGTCGTACGTAACTTGACGAAACATTCGGCCAGTCTGTGGAGGCGGCTTTATCAATGCTGTAAAGACATCTCGTCATCATTCGTGACCCGATTGTGAACCTATAAACTCGTGAATGCCAGTCAAAGTTGAATGTTACTGTCGTGAGCAAAGGCGTGGCAATAGAATGTCAACAGACGAAAGAGATGTTATGAAAACTGAAGGAAAAATGTGGTTGATAAACAGTGAATACTGGATTTTTTGTAGTTCTAGGCTGTACCGTACCGACTTAGTACCAGCATCGTTAGTGGTACCAAACCGAATTTGGTAATTCGTTTTGTACCGAACCAGTACCGATTTTTCGGTGCACCGCAGACCCCTACCAGTGTAATCCACTACTGTTGTCTTGTTGTCAGCGTTTATCCCGTGAATCGTGAATCGACATACAGTTGAGATATTGTATAAATTTGAGGTTGTTTAATATCAAAAATGTTCGCTATCCCACATTTCTCTTTATAAACTGTATTCATTCTGTTTGCTAAAATGATGTGCGATCTGGCCGTGTATCGCGATACGATACATGATTACACAAATATTGCATCGATGAATTGATATGAGTTACGTACCGAAAACATTCAAAGCGACAGGAATTGCGTCATGTTACCTTGAACGATGTCAAGAGTCAAAACATTTATTAATAGTCCAAACATATTTATTGTTTCATTTCTACCTTTTTATCCCCAGATATACAGTCTATCCGAATAAGTCGGATATGTATTAGACCTTATCGGATATCGATAAAGCCTTCGTATCCGTTCGGATATCCGGCTTTACCTCTACTGAGTACGCAGGTTTACTGCTACGGGAACTATCGGCCAACAAATTTTTTTTAGTGCAAATATTAATAGACCACAACGATGTGAAACAATATACCAAGTTTCATCAGGATAAGTTGATAAATAAGCGAGATATACAATTTTTCTTATTCTCCATAAGAATAACATTGGACAACGTACTGTGTTTAGCACTTTCAATATCTCTGTAACCATTTGACGTAGAGCAATGATCAAAACACCAAACTGTGCGTCTTTTTAAGCGGATTCCAATGGAAAAATAAAATTTTACTTTTTCAAGAATTATATGTAAATAACTCAAAAAACTCATTTTTGGGATACAAAACCCCCCCAAAATACCCCTTCGGAAAGGTCGATCTGACTGGTTTTCGAACTTAAAGTCATATATGCTGCTTTACACGTTTATACCAAATTTCGTCAAAATCGGATTATTTTTGCGAGAGTTATCGTGCTCACGGACACATATAACTATATATATATATTTATACATATACAGTTTTGAACGAATGGTGTTTTTGGCATCTGGGGACCTAAAAACGAAAAGTTATCATGTCCCGAGCATAGATCTTACCATGCCGACTACGGTAATAGCTTCTTCCCTATAGGGGAAATTCGCTTAAATATAGATTGTTTCAATGTTTTACAAAATATCTTATACAACAGGATAGAGATGAGTCGATTCCAATTGGTTTCGTTTCCGATTCTTACAAATCGATTCTCGATTCTGTATCCATCGATTCCTAATAATAGGTGAAATAGCAAAGTAATGTTTTAAAAATGATTAAAGACAATAAGTTAGTCAGTAATTGATTTTTATTTAATAAGATTAGACAATTCCAATCAGTTGGTTGGTGGTTATTTTTCATTAATTAAATAAAATAAACTTACAAAAATAAATAATAAAAACAAACTAAGTTGAATTGCATGTTTAATGATTTTTTTAAAATTGATTGTCTTGTGTTATAAAACAATCACATTGGATGTTTACTATTCATGACCGATAAAAATCTTGTATTGTTAATGGTAAATTTAGGGTTTTAAATTTTGTTTATCAGTTAGAAAGCATTTTTTTATAATATATTTTTAATGACTGTAAATCAACGTTTTTAAATATACTGAAATGTTATTTAGCAGCTTTTTCTAGATAATTATGAAACTACTCATGGGGAAAAATTTGGTTGTAAGATAATGACTCAAAGAAATAATGTTGGTCAGCCGACTGATTTATTGCTTTCAACCGGACCCCATCCCATCCCTCCTGTCCTGTCTTCCTTCCTTACCTCCAAGGTCAGATTTTTTTGCCAAACAATCCCCGTGCACCTCCCTTACTTATCTTACTTCACAGGTATCCACAAATAGCTCACCTGTCATTGTCTCCTTTCATATGAGCTAAACATAGATTTTAGGCTTATATTTAATTATTTCAATCATCTATTTTGTTAAACATTAGTTAGCGGCTTGAATCTGGGTATACGGCGGGAGTACCGACGCCTAGAATTGTTAGAATATGGAATCGACTTTGGGCCATCGATTCTCGATTCCGATCCTAAGCCTGAGAATCGGTGGAATCGAGAATCGACATTTGGAATCGACTCATCCCTACAACAGGCTTTAGGTAACTGGAGGAGGCTAAAAACAATGTTAATCAATGACCCCCATTACTCATTTAATGAGTTTTTAAAAATCTCTTTTTAGCATGTAATGATGTCAATCAAAGAAGTAGGTATTTTGGGACTGGTATACTTTGTGTATTTTGTATTTAGTATATAAGATATCTGACACTATTTATGTACATGATATGTATTGAGCAAATAAAGAGTTATTTGATTTGATTTGATTTGATTTGAGGACCGCTAGACACCCTATAACATTGTGATATTTAACTATCTAATTTACAATTCGTGGACAGCATAAAACACAGCACTGTAACAGTGTTTGTTACCATTTTCTAAGTAAACTCACCCCAGAGTGCGGCGCACAGAATCTCCGAGTTGAAACGTTTCTTGTACTTGCGTATCTCGGGTGTGTCGGACGCCAGGTCGTGTGACGTCGGTGTCACATTAACGTTGACGTGGCTCTCCCTGCGCGACTGACCACCAGCGCTGAACCCGAATGTCAGGAACGATCTCTGCTTCTGTAGGGAATAACCAGCCGGCTTATTGACAGCTTGGCGATACTGCAACAGTTGATGGGAGAATGTTACGCGGTGTTTAGTGAAATAAAATAATTTCCGATTTAATTTTGAAGGAACTAACTGTTTACAATGAACTATAAGCTAAATATTAATTTATAAATTAGCATATACAGAGTAAAATAAATGGCATAACCTAAAGCACACGTTGAAAGCAAGTTTGATTTAAGTACATAATTATTTTTCAGATTTATTAATCCTTGAAAATTAATTACAATTTCTTTAAATAAGCGCCTTCTATACAAGAAGCAAGAGAGCATACACGATCTAGCAGCCTATACCTCATGTGTTCCTCCTGCTACAAATGTGTTGGCTTATTAAGTGTGTCAGGTCTCTGTATTTGTTGCCTCTGAGTTGTAGGCTAGGCCTTACCTTTGAATGTCATGTATAGATGAGGGCAATTACTCAAGAATAATTTTAAAATTATAAATAAATATTCTTGTGGTCGATTCGAGTAGTTATACTACTCAAAAAAGTTTGAATCAAGTGGTTATAAAAAGTTTAGTTACTCTGAACTGTTTAATTTTTTTCTAAATGAATTATTTCACTATATATTTAAGTTGAATTAATATGCAATAATATAGAATCAGTCACCCATTTTCCCTGATAAAATGTTCTGGTGTTGATAAACTAACCTACACATTTAGGGCTGTATGTCTGTAATATTTGTCTTCGATTTGTTGTGGTTGTTAAAGTAGTAGCAGTTGTTTTTGTTATTTGAGGCAAACATATTTTTTTTATTGTTAAATAAATATTACAATATCATACACTGATTGAATTACTTTTTACTCCCTAACTTTAAACTTTTTACTCCCAACTGCATGGTTATACTGAAGTTTTCAAACATGAATTTGATGAATACAAAGTTATAAATATCTGTACAGTAATTTAACATAAAGAGCTTTGACTCAATACTCAAGAAGTTGGCTGCACTACGCGCCCACCCTTAGTAATGAAGAATTTGACTTAATAATACATTACATTTTGTGTCAACAGTAACCAACAAGTTAAAAGTTAGATACAATACAGGAAAACCAATGGCTGTCAGACTACAATATCTAATGTAATTGAAGATCAAAATAATCTCTACAAAGTATAAGTGTATCTTACATATTATTCTACGTATAAAAATGATACAATGATACAGAGAAAACAACCAATACAGCCACCAAAAGCTGGACAGTACATTCCAGTAATACAATTCCACTGAATTAAAAACCTAGTGATTTATGTAAGTTGCAAGACAATGAAAATTATTAAACTTAAATGAGCAAAAGAAGAAATGAACCTATAACTTCAAACATCCACTACTAACAAATTTTAGTAAGAGGTAAAAAATTATGGGTTTGACACTAAGTTAAAAATTGAAAACAAATTAATTCGCATTGATTAATATGGCAATTATTTAACTTAAATAAACGGTATCAGGAAAATGACACATACTTACTCCCTTCTAACCCAACTTTAATGATTAAATTACTTTTTATTTACTAAATATAGAATACAAAGCACGGTCGAATGTACAGAAAATCTTGTAAACAAGTTGTTTTCAAAAAACATCCACCCAAATTCCTGTTTTGGAGGCGCTACAGAATCCATTGCTACACACATGGTTTTAAGAGGGGAAATGCCCCCTATCCACCCCCCAGTTGTTAAGGGGCAACATATTTCGAATTTCCTCTGTTGGTCAATGCCAACTTGACAAGCATATCAAGTTTTAACGAAATTGATCAGTAAATAAGAGAGAAATAGTAATTTTTGTATCCCCCATAAGAATAACATTGGACAACGTACTGTGTTTACCGGAAAATTTAAATTTAAATTTTCTCCGCAACCAGCAATCGTAGAATAGTAATTTAAAATACTAAATTATTTAGTTTTTTGAGCTCTTGTTAATGGTTAATAGTAATATTTTTTTATATTTATGTTTTTTATGTAAAATCCAAAAAACAGAATTTTTTATGTTTTAAGCCCTATAATTTCTGAACCCGAATTTTTACAGAAATGTGGGTGGTGTCATTTTGTTGGAAAACTGAAGTTCTACAAACGGCTAAAGTTTAATTAAAATCGTTCGAGCCGTTTTTGAGAAATTTTGATTTTTCATGTTTTTTGGTGGTTTTTGGGGTATAATTACCCTTAAAAATCAAAAAATTCAAACAAATGAAAAAAAGCCTGGAGATGTCGTGGATTAGAACCTACATACCAAATTTCATATAAATCAGAACATTGGTTTGGGCTCTAGCTTTGTACACATCCATACAGACAGACAGACAGACAGACAGACAGACAGACAGACAGACAGACAGACGGACACACAGACATCATGTAAAAATTACTTTTTTGGGTTCAGGGAACACCAAAACAAATATTTCCACTAACAACTCAAATTCAAAAATTTTGGCGAAAACAATACTTTCTCCATATACTTTCTCCATATATACTTTCTTCTATGTATAAGGGGAGAAAGTAAAAAATATATTCTGCAGAAATGTATCTTAAACATATATATATAATTGAATGTCTGTCTTGAACGAAACATGTTTTAGAAACTAAACAAAGATTGTAAGGTTAAATTTATTTTTACTGTTATTTTTAACTTCTGAGCTCCACTTAAGGGCAGAATATTTTTCATGAAGTGCATCTACAAAGGGCCAGACAGTTTCTGAGAATTATACGGTAAAAAATACTATAAAAATCAGTTTGAAATATGTATAATACTGATGTATTGAATCGTTTGACTTTTGATTCTAATGCTACAATAGTGGTTTTAAATATGCAAGTGTCCATTCGGTTGCCACAGTAGCCTTTCATTTTTGGCTAGGTGCCGATATATCACTGCTTAGAGTGCTTAGCCATACTCGCATCTGCCGGAGTGCCAACAAATTGGCAGCTGGAGCTCAAAAGATGAAATACTTCCTCTATATTATACTAAAGGGACAGTTTACACATGAAGCAATGGATTTGACATCTAGTGAAACATCTGGATAAATAACACAACATATTTTGTTTCTTATTTCTCTCTGTTGTAAAACCTATTTTAGAAATTAGGTTAAGATAAGGCAACATTTGTACAAACACCAAAATAAACCCGAAAAAATGTAACTTGTTATTTGAAGTATGGCTTTACATATGATGATCCACAATGGGATTCAGATCAAAAAAGTTGAAATTAATTCGATAAATGATAAATAGGTACACAATACTAATTTTCTAATATAATTCTATACGTGTGCTAACATGTTAAACTGTGTAAAGATCATGCCAGCCAGGTTGGAACGAGGCCACAGTAAAACTGAGTTGAAGACTTGCCTCCCACAAGAGGGAAAATTTGCAAAATATGATCAACAAAGTTTTAATTTATTTTACAAATGTAAATATAAGTGTTTATTACACTGGATCAAACTATATAAACTGTCATTTCTGTACAACATGATCATTGTCTGTTATTTCTTGTTATTTCCGATTCAATAATCGAGTTACAACACTTCCCCCCACAGATCAGTCATGGGATGTGAAGTGTGCAGTGGGAGGCAATCTGAACGTATGCGCCTCAACCCAGCCAGCACCATCCCTGTACCATGCAACCCTCCTACATGAGCAAGCCCAAGTGTGGTGATGTTTATGAGGTCTACGACACATTACAGGAAACAGACGAATGAGATGAGAGCAACCGCATGACCAAGCAACAACAACGGCTAGAGAGAGGGGAATACTTACAACAAACAATGGAGAGGGCCTCGTAGTTAGTCGGCCGCCGCACAACAACATAGCCTCATTAGTAACAAGTCCTCAAAACTGCTAAACTGCTGGCTACAACCTCCCCCCCTTTGGTCACTGGGACCTTATGTAAGAACGAAAATCAAAATCCAGAGATCATATCAAACCATGTAAAGTGCTAATTATTTTCTTCAAAGATGTACAGTAACCTTATTTTATATAATGCCATCCCTCATGGAAAGCTCATTTTAACACTATGGATATTGATTGAAACTCTCGACAACTAAAGTGAACAATTGAGGTATCCTACAGTGGTACTATCACAATATGTTTAATAATTTAATTTTGAATGGATTTTGTTAGTAGATTTAATGGTGCTTGGCTCGTAAAAAAACTTGCTCAAATATGTTACTTTAATTTCACTGTATTTTACTCAAAATAAATAGTTCCAGCTTGGGATGTTATAAGAGATGAAATAGTATAGGGATTTGAAATTTGTGGTAAAAGTGAGCATATGTTTACCTATCATTTAACATTACGACTAAACATTCACCTCTTTACATGAAATTATGATTGAGCACGTGGCTTTCACCTTGCTTCGAACTGTAGTCAGTTGTTGCACATCAATCCACAAGAAACTAGTCAAGAGTTGTTAGTGTTTGAACAAAAAGCCTAAAAGGTTGAAATGAAACTGTGTTGTTTACTAAACATTTTAGCTATTTTTTTTACTTAAATTCAATTAAAATTGAATTAGAAAAACACTTGAGGAAATACTAACATGAGAATTGTAGCCAGCAAGAAGGTAAAACGAAGCATAATTTACAATAACTATTAAGTTATGAACTCTCACAACAAAACTATTCAGATTAATTATATCAGTAATACAATTAGAGAATGCAACCAATAAACCTTCATTTTGTGACAAACTGAGTAAATATTTTAATTCTCCAGTAGTAATTGAATGAGGTAAACTAAAGAAGCAAGTTTTGCGAAGCATATTACACACTTTTATTGCATTGCTATTTTGAAGCATTAAGCTTATTAATTTATTTTATCTTAACACTTATTATGAATACTGTGCAGGTACATAAAATAATGTTTAAACTTACTATAAAATTTGTTTATGAATTTAAAAATACATAAATTATGTTTTATATGCATAATTTATAAATGATTAATTTCTCTTTAATATTTTATGACAATTTGAAATGGTTCGAAAACATATATAATCCAAAAAGTGTACATTGCAAAACAAATTGGTAAAACCTGAATATTATTGAACTAAATTAGAAAAACATTGTTTTAATAGCGGGCAAAAGCTAGACTTCCATATACAACACAATTATGTACAGTAATAACTTATCATCCTTCCAATTAGACACTTTAATATCAAATACATCACTCAATTACCTGCACAGCTAAGATAAGCAGGGGCGTTAAGATTAGTGTTTCATCACCGTTTTGATGAGTAAGAAACGTAGTGTTATTGTAGGACAAAATATTACCAAACGTAAAGTTTACCAAAGAACACCATTAATAATTGGTTGAAAAGTCTCACAAAAACTGCTGAAACTCACAATATTTACATTAATCACAAAGATCCTGACTAAAACTTGACATAGTCAAAGGCCTGTAGCCCGAGACCACATAGAACGAAAATAATTTTGGAGAGACGGAAAGATTTACAAGGTAATTACGAACCTCTTCACTGGTGGATTTGTCCTGCCGTTGGTTGGGAGTACCAGGCGAGGAAGATGTCTGAAACACAAATTAAATTACATCAGTGGACACACTCGTTGACTTACACAAATCTGAGCAACTGCAGTGGGCAACAAAGGTACTAGTGATATATAAATCCTTGGTAAACATATATTATCTTTAAATAAAAGTTATTATTTGGAACAAATCTTTGAATATTATTTAGACATAAATTAACATTAGCACAATGAGGTACAAAGGTTCTGCAGAAACTTTAACAAAATTGTTGACTTTTACAAAAGATTCAGAAAACTTCTCATGCTTTTGAGTTTAAAAATAACTAAGGGTGTGCGTTGCAGTGATTTTTAAAAATTCAATGTGATTCAAAAGAACTTCAATTCATATCGATTTGTGATTTCCTTTTGAGATTAATCTTAAATTGATTACAAAACTACCTATTTGTACCTATTTCTACCTATTTGTGTATAAAATGTTGAGAAAAAGTTCTCAAGGGGTGGGCAGATAATGGTATTTAGAGCTAATCTGCTGTTTGGAGCTATTCAGGGTGTCTAACAGAACAACAGGATGAATTTCTCAGGTTTTTCTAGTGTTGCAAGAGCTTTTCCCCTGATTCACAAACAAAACAAAAAATATTTACTTGTAACATCTACCTTCCACACACCAAATTGAGAACCAGACTTTTATGGCCCTCAGAGTGGATTCCTAGTAATCTCAGACATTTCGGATTGGCGCAGTCTGGACCAATAATCTTGAATAAAAAAAAATTGTGTTGCAAATGAAAAAAATAAAACTTCACGTTTTAGCGCCTTCAGTTTTCACGTGATTAGCCCGCATTACACAAATGTCATGTAGTTGTCATCGTCGGACGCTCTGTGTTTCAGTAAAATTGATGTCGTTTATGATTTACGAGGAAATGGAAGTTGTCACGCAGAGGAAGGGAGGGGGGACAGGGGAGTCTCGGTTCACTGCACCCGCTTTGTTAGTGAAGACATCACTTTGCCTAGTTTGTGTCTTTTATGTAGGGGTCTGCGGTGCACCGAAAAAACGGTACCGGTACGGTACACAACTAATTACCGTCATCGGTTCGGTACAGAACATAACCCCGGTACAGTTTACTACTTCAAACAATAAACAGAGATGAGCTAAACAATGTTTAACAAAGTAAGTGGTTTAAATAAGACCGACTCCTATTTATAACTAGTCATTTCCTTTAAGGAAAAAAAGCCCCAAAACTCATAGGAAAAGATACGTTGACAGGTGTTATTTATAGCTGAACGAGATAAGAAAGTTGAGCAAGGGGAGCGGGGAGGGGCTGGGTAGGGTCGGCAAAAAATAAGTCCTTGAAGACAAGAAAGGTCTAGACTAGGAAAGCGTGAGGAGTAAGGGGGGAGGGATCTGGTAATAAGTTATAAATCAGTTGTTTGTCAACATCATTCCTAGAGTGAGTAAAGGAATACTATCTTTTAAATCACGGTCTTTCTCCGTTATGATTTCAAATTAAACTGCTTTTATTTATGTATTATTATTATTGTTATTCAAGTATACTAGTGAAATTTTTAAATTATATTATAAAAGGTTTCAAAAATGGTTGAAAACTAATTAAAAAATAGCCACTAACTTGATAAATTTCAAATGGTAACATAAATTTCTTATTGTTTTATTGTGCTGTGAAATTTTTACATACATATATCTGTTATATGTTAGATTATCTTGTGTGGTTTTGGGAAATTCAACTATAAATTATTATTAACAACAACCTAAACTTATTTTCTGATGAGGTTTATAGCTAATTACTTTAAATGTGATAAAGCCAAATTAACATTATATCACTGTACTGTACTACTTTATTTATTTATTTTCCAGTTTTACATGGTACTTATGTTTAAATAAATTTACTGTAATATTTGTTATGGACTTCAATTTTGAATTTAGTAGTGTAATTAAATAATTTTAGTTATTTTGATTTTAATCTTCAGTATTTAAAGGTCTAATTTTCTAATTTCTAATTTATTTTAGTTTCACATCATACATAGTTTTATTTAAGTTATCTGATTTTACTTTGTATTAATGATACAATAATCTCCCAATGCAACAAGAATAGTAATTATAACACTTTGGTTTTTGTTGTTTGTATGATTTAAATCAATAGTTTTTATTTATATTGAAAGCAATATAATTAATCTGTTAAGCAACTTATGCAATTGATTGATTTTCAAGTAATTTTTGAATTTATTTCTCATAATTATTTCAAGAACTTTTATTAATATCTAATAATAACAATGTTAAAATGTAATACTCTGAAGACGCAGGTTTTAAAAATATGTTTATCCATTGTATAGTTATTTATTCTTTTAATCAAATTAATAATACAAATTGTATATGACCTTAATTATTACTCAATAATTTGTTTATGATACATTCAAATTAATAACTAAATTAGTATATATGACGGTACATTGTACCGTACCGAATTTGTACCGAGAACCGAGGTACAAAATCTTTTACCGTACCGATATGAAATTGTTGGTACCGCAGACCCCTACTTTTATGACTAACCCACCTCCAGAAAACCCATATTTTTCAAAATCCAGACCGGCCGCCTGCCACATTGGTTTGGATTTCTGGGTCGACTGTATACCCTATTCAATGCACAGTAACAGGCTAAAATTTGCCAATATATTAGACTACCTTGATTTTTTTTTCTCTTCCCTTATATTTCTACAATTTTTACAGTCGTTTAAAATTTATCAAACAAGTTTTTTCAAACTAACAAAATTTAAAATCACCAAACTGACCCTTAAAAATAAATAAAATAAAATTCACTGTCACAAATGTCGCCTTAAACTTCTATAAGTTTTAAGAGCTAAACATTCCTTAATTATTTCCTGGATTTACTACAAATTCCAAATTTCCCGACATTCCCCTAACTCACCTGTGTCAGAAGGTCTGGCAGCACAGAGCTGGTGCGGGAGCCCGGTGTTGCTAACTGTCCTGGCGAAGAGTCCATGCGGTGGAAGTCACCCCGCCGCTCTTCTCGGTTCTGCCAACACGACAGAGATAAATATACTGACAACTTAACTGCAATATTAGCTAGAAAGAAAGCAATAGCAGTTTTAAAAGTTAATAAATAACAAAGGCTAGCTGGCAATCAAACTCATCATTGCTTGCTTGGTTAATGAGGATAACTGATTTTTTATTAGTTTGATTTTACTCTACAAATTTAGTTAAAATTATACACAAGTATACCAAATTCAGCAGACAATAAAAAGATTCCATATAAATTTCATAGTAAATTATCATATTACATATATTTTGGCTGAATTTGTAAAATAAGAGCACTATTTACCATAGAAAACGCTAAGGTAATATATTTTAATTAAAAACTTAAAAAGTATTGCTTGTAACATTGATGTAATCAAAGCTCTAACTGATTCTGTATATTTAAAAGATTAAATACTTACTAAATTTTGTGTTCAAAATAAACAAAACTTGTACGTATTCAAGGAAAATTTAAATGTTTTAAAGAGATAGATAGTAAAAATGTAGCAAAACTGCACCTTAAAATAACAAGGTAAATACACTCCTTATGTGTAACTGTTAAACTTATTACTGGTGTTAGTGCTGTAAAGAGTATTTTTAAGGTAGATAAAATAACAACAAAAACACATACATGCAACACGCAAAGCGAAGAAAGAAAGCAGACTTGAGGAAGCGGATGCAGAAATAATGTTAGCATTAGAAAAACACATAATGCACAGAATAAACACACTCAACAAAAAATTAAATACATACCTGAAAAATATTTTAATTCAATATTGTATGTTAGGAAGCCTGACAAGGAGCAGAAGGCAGTTTAATATCAGATCGACACAGCTATGAAAGATCATTAGTGCCTCATCTACACTCATTTGTAAAATGTCCTCTCAATGATATGTTGTAAAACTGACACCAATCTGAAGTGGCTACTAGCCAGTATCCATTTAACAGTGGCGACTTCAATTGTGTTATTATCATCTACATATATTATGTTTCTCAAAATTTTCAAAGAAAAATACATCATAAATCTAGTTCAATTTTGATATGTGTTCACAACCTGGAGCCAGGATATTCACTGCAGCTTGTCATTATTCAGGCGATTATATAAACATTTCTATGTTAATGATAAAAGTTCATCAGTTTTTCCACAGTCAAATATTTTTCAATCTCCATGAATCTTCCAAATGTAACTGGGATCGTCAGGCCTGGTTGAAGGTATTTCAAGTCCAACCAGGAAAATGGAAATAAAGTTTTGACAATGGTATCTAAAGGGAGAATAGGTTATAGGGGTGAATATAAATGTACCATTAAATGCTATGAAAATCATTGTACAATATTTTAATGAAGGGGTGAGAGTTAGTTCTGCAGGAGATGGGGGTTAGAATGGAGTATACAGGCTGGGGAGGCCAAAGGGTCCAGGGCCTATTAGGCCTGGGACCTAAGTAAGTTTCATAGTCATTAGTTTTTCTAAATTAATATTTACACTTTCCAGGCTACTCACATAAAATGGCCAATACTTCCTCCTTACACAATCTTGACTTCCCTCTTGCATATTTAACTACAGAAATATTATAAGGAACTAACTCACTCTCACCCGTTAATTACAATACTTGTACAGGTTAAAACAATTTAAAACCAGGTTTACATACCTTTTTCGTCCAAACAGTTCAAAAATGTATGCTGCCACCTACTATGACGACATGTTTCGGAATATAGAATTCCATCTTCCGGTCATACAAAAACGTCCGTAATTCATACAGATTTTCGTCCAAATTTCAAAATTTGTTAAACATTAATACAGTTCAACATAACACCACAACACGACATTAAACACATACTTCGCACAAACCGGCCGGCAATTAAACAGTCTAATTGCCGGCCGGCTTGTGCGTGGATGTAATTTGTGCGAAGTATGTGTTTAATGTCGTATTGTTATGTCAAACTGTATTAATGTTTAACAAATTTTGAAATTTTGACGAAAACCTGTAAGAATTACAGACGTTTTTGTATGACCGGAAGATGGAATTCTAGATTCGAAAATATGTCGTCATAGTAGGTGGCAGCATACATTTTTGAACTGTTTGGACGGAAAAGGTATGTAAACCTGGTTTTAAATTCTAAAAAACAGTTCAGGAGGCATTTTCAAAACGAATAAAAAAATGTCTTCCTTAAAAAATATCACACCTTTCTCTAAACTTTATTTAGGATTAAAAACCATATACACAGCTAGGTGACCTAAACGTTATGTCTCGTCTTTACACCAAACAGTTATCAACTGAAGAATTCTTTTACAACTGAAGATCTTCAAGGTTTAGCGACTTTAATCATAATTAAATATTACAAAAAGTCTAAATCATCTTTTTTCTATGGATAAAAATATTTGATTTTATTTGAACAAATATAGTTCTCTATTTTGGAGAATAAATATGACTAGAAATTATCATGAAGTGTTTTTGTTCACATTTATACATGAGCTCGGTAAACTCATGGAAAATGTAGAATACAAAACATATTTTCCAGAAATAGTGGATTTGTCTCACCTATAGTTCCTCTTTAGCGAAAAAATGCAAAGCACTTCCTAAAAGAAAAACAATTTAATAAAAAACCTTAAACGTAACACTTACCTGTGATCTGTGTTAAACATGGAGGGTTTATGGCAACAAAAACACAACGAAGCACATATAGACAACAAATTAACACAGAAACCGACCATGCTGGTACAACATGCAGCTAGCCTATGGCGAAGAGAGCAGCTTGTCGCACGGAGACTTACGCCGAACAGGTTACGTTACACGACGCACGGCCCTTGACGGAATGTTAGTGACAACACAACACAGAAGAGACATACATGGTTAGTGATCACACGGAGAGGCGCAACTTGAGTTTAGAGCAACAGAAATATCTAAAATAACAATTGCTGAACGTACTTATTGCTAGGAAAACGTTTTGGTAAATGAAATAACACTGTCAGCTTACAAAAGAAACACTATTAGGTATATCTGAGAGTTAAACCTCAAACTCGGTTCTAGCATAAGGGTGAACAACATGTTATTGTAACACAGTAAACCGGATACTGAACACGATGTTTAATGGCAACTAAGAAATAAAGAAATGATAAATATTACGTAAAATAAATCACGGATTACAAGCTTTTTGTAATGAAATAACTACTATTTACAAAGTCAAGGAAAATCTGAACTATTTCATT
This sequence comes from Allygus modestus, assembly GCA_963675035.1. Classification (NCBI taxonomy): domain Eukaryota; kingdom Metazoa; phylum Arthropoda; class Insecta; order Hemiptera; family Cicadellidae; genus Allygus; species Allygus modestus. The sequence goes on along the minus strand of OY776116.1, from coordinate 41,963,775 downwards.
CATAGGATGTCATTTTATTTTTTATTTATTTATGTTCAACACAAAACCTGTTGGAAGGAAAATTGTCCACAAACATTTTTATGACCTTCTGTCAGTAGAAAGGAATATTAATATTTCTGTTTCTAATCTTAAAATTGTTTCAGCTTTTAACCTCTTGAGCGCCAAGCTTGTGAACCGAGTGGTTGAATCTGTGTTTTGTTGATTTTTAAAATATACAGCATTTCTAATTTAAAATTATAAAAAATGTGCTTCCAGTGCACAAACATACAGTAAGGGCAGCAAAACACCTGATTAGATTTGCAACTCACCAATTCTGTCAGCTTGAACCCGAGCCGTCTACCGTTTGCTGAAAGTCCACCCTCCCCTTCAACTCCTCCATACCCCACACCCTCCCACCACCCCACGGGCACCCTCCATGAGTTGCACATAAAGACAACTGACTGTGACGGGATTCATTCACACTCAGCCAGTGATCAGACTAGCATCTACAACGTCTCACCACATATCAGTTGCAGAACGCAGACACGCTTGCAACGGTACAATTGCTTACCGGGTCTTACAATTTATTTTATCGGCCTTTGGCGCTCAAGGGGTTAACTTCTAAATGTTTGAGGATTTTAAGTTGACAGCTGGTAACAGAAAACGACCAAATCATGGACTATAGTAAACTAGAATACTGACCATTGTAAATGTCGGAAATCATGCAATCTTCTTAGGTGCTTGCGATTTGCTTTCCAAAATTATAAAATGCAAAAATAATGTTTTAAAGTCTTTGGTTGAAACTAATAACTACCCAATAATTTGAACTCTTGTTTTATCTGACGCCTATTTGTTTTTAACATATAAATATAACAGTAGTTAAGTTGTGAAATAAAATTTGCTTTTTCATAAGACAAAATAAAAATTAATGATTAAAGGCATAAAACAACATACACTGAGGATATACATGGTTGATATTAGCAGTTACATTATTCTTGCGTATAAAGTAGAAATATTAAAATTATGTTTAACAAACTTTATAATAAATGTAATTATTTGTTGAATTTTTAAGGTCAAATTGAAATTTATTTATTGTTTACTTAATTACTTTTATTGCTTAACAATATTAACTGGTTTATTATTGTTACAACAGTAACAATTAAAATAACGTTAATGCCTTTATTCTAATAAAATATTATGAAATAATTTGTTTACTGACAACCAAGTTAATGACTTAAGCTAAATAAATTTATTACTCAAATAACTATTGAGTATACAAGTTTTAACTTATATATTTTGCTAAAGTAGTTATAAATAATTTCTATACATTTAAATCCATTATAATTTTATAAAGAAAGTAAACAATTTAATTTATCACAATCTATGCTAGAATTGGGTTTAGAAACAATGTGATTAATGGTAATCGAGTATGAATAAACACTGAACATGTTCTGTACTTTACCATAATTTATGATGGAGATTGCTCTCTCTTAGAATCTCGCCTAGGTCGATTGGTTTTAATAACAGATGTTGACGGTGCCCAGTGATTCAGTCAAGTTGCAACTGCACACTCGTGCATTTTCCCCTTCACCATTCTATGTCACTAATGGGTAAATATCCAAACATCCAAACTATCAGGACCTGAAAGGCATACCTCAAAACCCAAATGCAGTTCCAACTCACGGTAAACAAAAAAAAACAGTTCTAATCGTCTCGAAACAGTGCTTTCCGGCAGGTTGTATTAGGTTGAACTTAGCAATATAATTTTGGACTCATGCAAATCAGAGCTGTAATAAACCATGTTTAATCACTGTTCAAACATTCGGAAATGTAGTTTTGAGTCTATCTGAGGTAGTGAAAATACCTTATAAATCCAAGATAAATTGGATGCTGAGATATTTATATACCCTTACTAATCTAACTTACTACAGCTCATTTCGTGAAACAAACCCGAAGGTATACAAGTTATACTACAACTCTAACACAATCCACGGTAGCTCGCATTTGGTTTCTCAAGTCTGTTACAATCACTGAATCAAATGCTAACATTCGTGATGCAAATGCTTTAAACACTGAGTCGTAGCATAAGTCTACCCGTCATAAAACTTATTTCAATAAATGAGCTCAAGTCTAGCATAACATCATCTAGCAATATGTACGTTCAACAGGTCCTTGCACATTTTTTAAATAAACCATAACCTATTTTTCTTTAGGTCAATTTAACAACTAAGCCTTTGCCTGTCTGTCAGACCAAAGTTGTAAGTCTTTAATTTTAATTGTTTTTTTTAAGTAGGATGAATGCTATGTGTCTTTAGGAAAATATAATCAGGGTTTTGGTCTGTGTGTAGTTATTGTTAACTAAACCAATAGCCCTTTTTAATAGCGATGGGTCGATTCCAGCACGTGGACTTTGATTTTCTATTCCGCATTCGACAACGATTTTAGGGCAGATTTATATAAGGGAAAACCAGCATATTTGATTTTCGATTCCGCATTCAACAACGATTTTAGGGCTGATTTATATAAGGGAAAACCAGCATATTCGAACTAACAGTTTACTTTTCTTTTAATGTACAGGGCAACTGGCAATGGACCCTACTATAAAAACAAAAATACAGAAAAAATGGAAACAACTATGAGTCCATGATTACACTTATGAATTACACAACAAAAAATTGAAAACAGATTGCGTATACAAAATGCATTATACAATGCATTGCCTTATTTTTCTTTAGAAAAATATAACCAAACATCCCTCTTCTTTATTTTAGTTGACAATGACATAGCCTAGGCCTAAAGTATTTGATTTTAAAACTTTTGTCTATAAAAACTCTGCAAAAGTAATACACAAGTCGTACGTGGCAACACCTTATGTTCAATGTTGTTGGAAGCGACTTCAATAATAAGTGCTGTCATTTCAGTTGCAATAAGCGAGGTTGTGACGAATCAAAAATTACCTGTCTGGCCTAAAATTCAAAGTCCTGAAAATGACAATCACTGATATCGATGGAATAATAAAATTGATCCAGTGGAACCAATAATTCAAATCTCAGGCGAAATGGAAACAGTTGAAATTATAAAATTTCAGAATACCGAGAGTTAAAGAGCTTGAAGGCACAAGTATCGAGTTTCGGCGATTCTTCGACACTTACTTGTTAGGTACTCGTTTCTATACCGATACCACCAGAATGGAAGGTATCGAGGAATCGAGAATCGGAATCAGCCCATCCCGTCTTCTTAACCCTTGATTTCAAAAGTCTTTATCAGATGATATTCAATAGATTCCAAAACTATTTCTTTTAAATAAGGATCATTTTGTGCAGTAGGAAAAGAAAATTCACAGTCAGATTTTGTATCCAAGCAATTTATATATTATTCAGACAGACTAGCAATTTATGATGTTTTTAATTAAATGAGGAAATTCTGTGACAAATTTACTAGGTAACAAATTTGTAAATTTTGCAAAGTATGTTTGTTTAATAACTAGTATAATTTATTTATTTAAAATATAAAAATTTAATAAAAAGTGTAGGTGTACCTATTTACTTAGTTTGCTTGCTATGAGCCTCATGAACAACAAAATAAGGCTCACAATTTGTCTACGCGGTAATGTCGTAATAATTTCAAAAGAACATCTTGGTCCAAAATTGTGTGTAGTCATTGTGTTCAAAGACTGTCAGCCATACCATCCCTGAAAGACGATGGAATGCTCTATCGTAACACTACAAGACCTGATAACATCAATCCAACTAACCTACAGAAACTAGCATATTTAAATAATGCACAAGGACACCAGTGGCTAGGTACTAACCAAAAGAAAAGTATTGAAAGAGTGTAAATTGATACATCGTCACAAATTGAGAATATTGTCTAGAAAGTTACTTTTGTAAAAAAAATATAAACATGGAATAAATGCAAATTCAATGTTATAGCTGCAGCTGCCTAATATTAATAGTTTGAATATGCCAAAATAATTAATTTTAGGTTTGCTGCTGGATTAAATTATCTACATGTTTTGTTCAAGAGCTATACCTCCAAGAAATGTTCTTGTAAAATCAAATTAATTTTCATTTTAATGTTTAACTTTAAATTAATAGACAACATTTGAGCTTTAAAACTAATGAAAAGTGCTCCTAGATTAAAAAAATCTAATTGAATAATTTGTAGCTTAAATACAGAAAAAACCTACACGTTAGTTACTCATTTGAACAAATCTCTCAGTAAAAAATATAATATGAGCAAAAGAACTATTGAATAGGAGAGGAGCAATATTTAGGATTTTTTCCATTAATACATTGGTGATTTAGCAAACAAAGGTAAGATTATAAACTCTCTCATAAATAAGAATATGTATTGTAAAGCTCCCTGTAAAAAATTCAAAACTGATTAATAAAATTGCAAAATTTTAAATTCGTTAAATGTATCATAGATTATATATTCATGAAAGTTGCAAATCTCTTACAGTCTTCTTATTTCTATTAAATGTAATTCTGTAATGGTGATGGTTAGTCAAAAACTGCAGCATCAAAAAATAAAAATAAAAGTAACTTTCTAGAAAACTAATGTCAAACACATTTTCACAAAATTCAAGATTAATTTTAAGATAAAAAAATTGACTCCTTAGTGTGCTAATACACCTTTCTGTGCATCTGGAATATCTTTTGTCCCAAAAATATCTAATGTTTAGTTTACTATGCATTATTTGAAAGCCTTGATTTGAATGTAACATTGGAAACTTACATAACTGAACAATATTTTACTATAGAAAATCGTACATTAGAAATGAAAAATAACAATTAAAGCTATCTCAGCAAATTAAATTATTTGCCCGAAAAACAATGAAAACAGCAAATAAGAAAAGCCAACTAAGTCAAATATTTAAACAATTAGAAAAACTGTTAGCAATAATGAATGAAAAGATACTGTACTCTGTCCGATTACTCATATGTAAAATACAAGTTGCAAAGTAAAGTTTGATTAGTGTTACAGATAAATCAAGGCGAGAAGGAAAACTTGAGAGAGAACTGAGTCTACAGCACCCGAGGCGTACCTGTCTGTCTTGCGTGCCGCCGGTGCCCGTCTCGGTCATGGGTCGAGGGTTGCGCTTCCGCATTCGCTCAGCTTCCCTCGAGAACCTCATCTCGACGTCGATCCTGCGGGCCTCCAGGTTCTCACGCAGCTCTTGCCTCGACTTCTGCAACACTATGTCTCCCTCGGTGCGCTCTCTCCTCGGTCTCACCGGCTGCCACTCCCCCCCGCCCTCTCCCCCTCCACCGGAACCAGTTAGATTAAAGTCTGTCAAAACAGGTTCGCCGGGTTTAGGGTTGGCGTACTTCCCCATAAGGCCAGCTACGTCTGAACCTCTTCGAGAACTGGAATTGAATGGGTTCTGCCGAATGTTTTTAGTCTCTAAAAATACGGCCGAATGTCTCGAAGAAGGCAGGAAAAAGTCCGAGTTCTCCCTACGGAAAGCTCTAGCCCCATCGGAGCCGTTTCTCTTGTGCCCGCTTTCCTTCTCCTTCTCTTCCTGTTTCGCCTTCTCCTCGGCATCCCCTTTCATGCGGTCCAGCCGCTGCAATATATGTGTCAGGTCCCACTTCTTCAATAGCGACTCCTCCTCCTGTTTCTGTCTCTAGTGCATACAGTACAAGTGCATACAGATACAGACAACAAGCACGCACAAGCACACTAACAGACAGACATCGGTGGTTAGCTTGTATGTACAGGACGGGTGATCGGGTTAATCAAGAAGTATTCGCAACTCGGCTTTATCGGTGATAAATGATCATAGATTAGTAAATAAATGTGTTTTATGATGTAAACGAGGGTGGCTGTTGTGATGAAATATTGATGCATTAAGGTTACGACAACAATTATAAATTCTTGTCACCTGCATGGTGTTAAGTCATAAATATTTTCAACAAACTTAATCAATGAGAAACTAAGTAATTTTTAAAAGATTCAGATTACTCCTATGAGTTCCCGTTTGGGAAAAACTATTATTAATCAAGAATCATTATACTATAGACAGGCTCTAAAATACAACCAAAACAGAAAAAAAGATCCTTTCCCTGGTAAAGAAACGGGTTATCATAATTTTCCCATGAAGCCAACCACCAAAGCCGTTACAGACTGATACCAATACGATAATGAACTAAGTAACATTCTTGTTAGGAAGGAAACTTACCCTTCGCATGACCAAAGTTCGGTCCCCACTCTCCTCCTCATCAGGGGTGGGGGGCAAAGGTCTGTTAGGGGCCCCACCACTGGTCACGGGTGCTGAGGACAGGAGAAAACAATAACTCCAACAACATTACAAACAACATTAAATGTAAGATTATAAGTTTGTTCCAGTAAAATAATTATAAAACACAAACGTTGAAAAATGACACTGGTGATGACGGACACAAAGCGACCCACAACCAGAAAACCGCTTAGCCATTACATCAATATAACAAAGGTAGCCTACAATGAATGAATACGAAACAGCTAACCCTCAGAAGCAAGACTAGGACTAGAAACTCCTTCTTCGAACGACACCTTTGTTTCTGAATTAGAAATAATAATAATGTTAGATAAACTATAACAACAATAACTTCCAAATAAGTGCCAACATATTAATTCATTCTGTATTGTAACTCATAATTCTCCGATAAACAAACTCATACACGTGATTAATTCTTCAATGGTTCGCATTGTAAGAAACAACCATCTTACATTAAACCTAGTCATATCCCATGAACAATATAAATCTATAACAGTGATTTGTTATTCAAATATGTTCTGTATATTACTCAATGCTATATTGTAATTGGCTGTTGTATATAATTGTAAAATAAATCTGTCTGATTTTACACAAATCTGGACAAACAGGATTGCTATTTCCAAAAGTACTCATCTCCTTTAATAGTCAAGTCTTATTTAATCGCACATTTGATGTATAACTAAATTGTATATTTAGTATGTTTAACAACTAACCATGAAGATATAACTCTGCTTACTGATTCAATCCTTGGACAAATGTGTTATTAGTTTTACGCCAGCAGTCAGACTCACCTTTCGCCTCGTGGATCAGCGCACTCTGTGCTGCGTCTGCCGGCCTGTAAGGAGAAAATTCCGGGCTGCATGTTAAAAAATGAAACACATACTGGGTGGTTTTAAAATAAATAATCGGTACAACCAGTGCAGTAACCAGAAAACCACTATAAGCAAACTTGTTTAAGCCAAGCGTTAAATTGCTGAACACACAAGGAAAATAACATAAAAAATTTAAAAGTAGTTATTACTTAATAAGTTCTAACAAAACACATTATCGGGTTTTATCAATTACACATAATGTTCCAATACAAAAATTAATTAATTTCAGCATAAACAATAAACTGATATAATTGCAGCATGTAGCTGTTAGCATTGCATTGTACCTTGGTAATGTAATTTAATAATCAAGAAAAATATTTCAAACCAAAGACTGCATCAAGTCGAAGATTTGTTAACCGCATCTTAGTAACTTTACTTTAGTACTTACAGTGATTATTATTGTTTCAGAATTCTTCGTTAGTAGTTAATATTGTAAAGATAAAAAGTAATAAATAACAATTTAAAAACAGAAAATTCATTTTCCTGTTAACTCTAAGACTCAACAGGTTTCATGTATATTAAGAACAAGTTCGCTTAACTTGGCAAAATTTCAAGAGTTTTGAGTTACATTTTCTTAACATTTCATAATGTTAACTTTCTAAAATAACTAACCATATATAAACTTGCTACAACTACTAAGAGTCCAAATATCATAAACAAAAGTATTCAGTACTGTACCGTACTCACAAGTAATAATTCGTTGGGCCTGATAATTGGAACATGTTCGAAATTGATTCCCTAGTCAGGGTTTCCACTCAAACTTAATAATCAAATTCACAGGTTTTTCACGGTTTTCAAGGTCTAATGATTGTCAATTTCACGGTCAAAATTTTAAAAAACATAACCTATACCGGTCGCAAAACAACAACGCAGACGCGGCGCAGCGGTCAAATACTAGTTAAAACTTTCCATCATTCCAATTTTGATGTCACAGAACCATAAAACCATACCATACATCCCAAGTGATCCTTTTAAAAAATAAGAATTATTTTAGAGTTTCTTATTGTTTTATTGTCGTCGTGAGTCATGACATCAGTCTATCTGTTATCGGTTGCTGGTGATTTCTACTTTGCTCAGTGTTGCCAATCACTTTTTCCCAAATTACCCTCGATCCTCGTCAAAATTACCCTCAAAATCTTAACTCCTGTATTTGAGTAAAGAGTGCTAATGAAATAAAGAAAATATGCTTGAAATTTGATAGGTTTGAGGAGCCGCCTATAGATGTCACTGATGTATAATTAATTTTAAAGCTTATAATAAAGAAAGAAAATAGAAGTTACACACGCCAACTAGTTTTTGTCTCAATTTTTTCATGCGAGATATAACAAATTTTTCTCAGAATTGATTTAACTGCTTAAAAAATCAAACTATACAAATGACTAACAGCTGATGCAATTTTGTTTATAGCCATAAACGACAATTATAAAACAGCTAACGCTGTCTATCTTTCAGTCTATCAACTGCTAGGATTAGGTAGGCGGAGACAGGTGACAATAATCCCCATTTTCTATTTTCGTTATTTATTGTCTGGTTGACGTAAAACCTGCAGATATTACTGCAACTTAGCGGACTTCTTGTCGTCCTGGCACTCGTGGCTCTTCCACGTTTTTAACATGAGACGATCACTCTATATATAATCCTTAATCAAGCTTGATTTCTGTCATGGAGTTCGTGAGTATTCGTCAAGAGTAACGCAAGTCGGAAGGGTCGATAAAGTAGAGAAATGTAGTAGGCCTAATTTAATCATAAATAAACATCAATGAATGTAATAATAAGTATATAACAGAGTATAAATTTGTATATTTTTAAAGGATTTAGTAAAATTACCCCTTTTTACCCTTGAAGTTCAAAATTATCACCGGCAAGGGTAATTTCTCTCGAATTGACAACGCTGACTATGTACCTTGTAAACGGATTGGGCGAGTTACTGACGCAACAGTTGTACAGTTAACAGTCTAGTAACAGTAGCTGTCTACTGTCACCGACTAATACAAAACAATAGGCAAATGACATACAGTAAAGAAGACACTTAAACGGTCTTACACAAGTGTCAGTCAGCAGTCAGTAGACAGTGAAAAAAACACCAGAAACTTAACAACTATCGCCCGAGTCGGCCCGAGTTCCTTTGCACCGTGGAAACCAGACCCAGTCCTAAATCATCCGCACAGCTGCAATCTGCAAGTAGGCAGACGATGCGGTATTCACCATATTAACAACGTACTAAATAATTCTGTTGTACATTTCCCTATCTGAAAACAAATGTAATATTTTCTGATATTTTTTATTGTTTTTCAAGTTTGATATATTTTTAAGGTTTGATATCGAAATTCATGGCTTATTCCAGGTTTTTTCACGGTATACGAAATTCACGGCTTATTCAAGGTTTTACGGTTTTCACGGTTAGGTGGGGACCCTGCTAGTATTGCATTTTCAATTAAATGAGTAAAGTTTAGTGTAATGTTTTTCAATCCATTTTGAATGAAAAATTGTACTGCAATCATTGTACATAATTGGTATAAAATATAATAACAAATTGATATTGATTCCGATATCACCTCATGAGTTTAAATGTTATATGTTTTCCAATCATTGATGGTCATAGAACAAAAATTAATATTTCAATTGCTCAAATATACTAACAAATTTAAAACAATATACAGTGTATATTCGCAAACTCACAACAAAGGGGACTTTAAAGGATGCCGAGTTTGAGGAATGTAGAATTTCCCGAAGCTTGTTTAAACCATAAAATAATAGGCTACATGGTTTTAATTCTCAGCTGAAGTTTGAAAAAGGCTACAAAGCTAGCTGAAATATTACTGATTTTTAAGTGTTTTAGTGTGTTCTATTCAACTCATCATTCTTTCACAAGGTGAGTTAGCTGTGTCCTATCTTTTTCCTCCTCTGTAAAGCCAAAGACAAGTAATTAATAGGCCTAAGATAGTGTCTCTTCAAAAGAGTTTCTCAATATCAACTTATCGAGTGTCAAATTTTTGGGACTCTACTGGACACCAAATGTTTCTGATGCAAACATTTAAAAACACCCCACATCTCTTATTTAAAAGACAAAAATTGTCAACATTGAAACTTTGGGAGAACCCTAGTCTTGATACTAACTCAACCCTACAGTAAGCTCTACTCACAGAGGCTTGGGAGGGTCGCTGGCTAGCAGTGTTCCGTCGTTGGCCTGTCGCCCGGGCCCAGCGCCGCCCTCCTCCTCCTCCTCATCACTGTCGTCACTGTCTGACTCCAGCACTGATGTGGCAGGGGGCTTGGTGGCTCCGTTCTGGCGGCTGCCCCCACCCCCACCTCCTCCACCCCCTCCCCCGCCACCCCCACTGCCCCGCACTCCCAGCTCGTTTAACTGGGCCGCTAGCATGTCCAGGTCCTGTGAATAGAACGATGATTCAGCCAGTGTTGTTGGGTGCAGAATGTGTAGGAACCAGGTTTGAAAATACTCAAAAATAGGGGGCCGAAATAGAAAAGATAAAATTGAGAGTACAGTCAACTCCCGATTATCCGGGGTAATGACCGGTTGGAGGGTCACAGATCACCCAAAACCACGGTTAAAACAAAGCGATTCAATAAATTGAATATTACTAATATAATAACGGTTTATTAACATTTGTATATTACAAGATTGTCTTTTGATGTCATTCTTGATATATTTATGTAAATTAAATACTTTTGGAAATCTTGAAATGATGATGAAATCTACAAACAATCAACATAATAACAGTTAATACTAGCAATGGCTGATAGCAGTAATACTATCCAAAACGCTGAATGATATTTAATAGGTTAAAGATCTCTAAACACCGAAATCTCTAAACTACACCGAACAGTATGCTAATTAATTCCGCACTCCAGGGAAAACCCTGTGAGGGTGAACAGTGACAGAGAGGGTGATTGTTTTGAAATGTTTATATTTTTAGACATCCACGTCCGACCGTCCGTCGCACTGCCTAGCCAGGTGCAGTGTCTAGAGCAGTGTCAAGGTCATCGCGCCCACGGCTCATTAGCAAGATGATAGACTCTCAAAATATGTTGTATTTACTAAAAATTGTTTGTATAGTATTTATTCTGATAAATAAAGTAAATTAAATACGATTCTGGAGATAATTTAGTCAAATAAATTGTTATTATTGCTCTATTTATGTTTAGAAGGGGATAAATAAAAAATAATAAAAATAAACCTTTCGTGACCACGGTTAAACCGCAACCCGATTAACTTGCTCCCAGATAATCGGGAGTTGACTGTAGTCCAACATGTGAAAACACATATTTTTGGGCTCCAAAAGGAAAAATATTTAGGTGGGCGAGTCGTTATTGGAATAGATCCAAATGGAATGGGATAATTAAATTTGAGAGTCTCACATCTTAATGAAAGGAGACCAAAGAAAGAAAAGAAAACTACAAAGGGTTTCTACAATGAAAATCATACAAATGAAAATAATTCAAACAATAATGATTAAATGAAGAGAGTAACCAAAGATGCATTACAAATGTACTATGAGCCCCAGTATATATACCGTATGGTGAGTGATTTTACTGTTCGTACAGATTTATTTATATCCAATTAAACTGCATTAGGTTCTCATATTTGAGTACAAGTACAGAATGATGTAGTGTTGAGTCATAAGATAAGAAATTTCAAAACAATGTGTAAGATAAAAGATTTGTTTAGTGGGCTCATAACAAATTGCCAAACTAAATATTAAAAGTTGTCATTGCAAGTTGGTTTTTTATACTTTCACCTACTATAATTGAAGCAGAAACCAACTTTTTGAGGGGATAAACACTTTAAATCTACATTTAAAACCCAATTTTTGAATGTGTGCAATCAAATGAGATACCGGCATGCCAATTTGAAAAAAAGCCTTTCAGCATTTAAAGTTTTAATGTTTATCTGCAGAAGATGATTTTATATATTCAGGTGATTACTTAAACATTTTTTGTTTATATTTATGTCTACCAGTGTAACTGAGATTGTCAGGCCTAGTAATAATTTAAATATGTTATGTCAATTCAAGTCTACTTACCGCTGGTCATATTAGTTATTAGTTTTCTATTTTCATTAACAAATCTTGTAATATTTATGTTTTGGTTCTTATCAATCATATTCCTAAGTACTTGGAAACTGCTGCCTTGAATGATAAGCTTGCGTAGATTCCATGAGAAATGTTCTAATGAGACCCCCTTTGCTGTTATTTGAATTTGTAAACACTTTTCACAACTGGGTTGTCGTTGAAATAAAAAAACTAAAAAGAGGCAGTTTCAGGGAAGAAAACGATGATTTGACAACCAAACAGAATACAAAGCTTGTGAGAGAAATATTATTAGATAAAATAAAAAAAAGGGTTGGAACCGTTCTTACCTCAGGTCTTCTCGGAGGCAGCTGCAGAACGGGGGAAACAGGAAACATGAAAAAAACAAACACAACGGAGGGTGAAAAAGCGGTGAAACAGACCAGGGGAAACTAAGAGAAATGGGTCAAGCAGTGATGGGTTCAACAGTGGTTCAACAGGAATATTTACAAAAACCCTCAGGGAACTTTGGCTTCTACGATTAGTGGTGAAAAACAATGTGACACCGTACAGATAGAACCAACTACTATGAAATGTGGAGGCAGCAAAGGTGCTTTTGGGAATTGCCTTCCACAATTCTCTTTCAGCTGAGTAATGCCAGAGCAATTCCAGTAATCTCTCAACTGTACTCGGCCAGACAAAAGGAGGGGAAGTGTGGTGGGGGATGGGTCTCAGCTCAGACCCGCCCTCACTGCCCCCTCACTTCATCTCAGTTGGCTCTATCTGTATGGTTTTAAATCAGAACATCCCAATTCTGCAATCGCTAACTATTCAACTCTTACAGTAGTCAGTCTTGGAACAACCACGTAAACAAGCATGTTGATTTTTTTAACAAATTTTAACCACGATTGAGCCCATTTTTATAGCTTTATCAAGTATGAAAAGGAAAAACCATTTGTAATGGTAAGAGGTAACAACAAACTTAAAAATCAAAATATTAAAATGCGTGCCTAGATAAAGAATAATTCTTCCCTAATTTATTTTGCTACCCTAATAAGAAAATGTTGTAATCTATTAACATTTCTTAGGGTAGAGAGAATTCTCTAACATTAAACAGATCTCAGCATGAGTCATGAAGTGAATGGTTGCCAACGTACTGTAAGTAATATTGTGCTATCACAAAAATGATAGGTACAACAGAATTCTTATAACTTTTAGAAGGACATGTAATTGGTGTTTTTGTATTGTTAAAATATAAAATAAATTACGTTGCAAGCTTGAATGTCTTTATTGAATACTACCACCAATCAAGCAAAAAGGTTTGCTTAAGGTCCGCCCTCTCCTTCAACTCTGCGACAGACAGGTTAACTCTCCATGAGTTGCATATAAAAACCACCGACTGTGATGGGATTCGAACCCTCGATCCAAGTGTCACCCCCGGCCAGGAAGGTAACGCCTGAGACCGCACAGCCACTGATCAGACTAGCAACTGAAGCGGACCAGGGGGTATTAGAGCCTAGATGCTGGAACGATGTTTATTGGTGGCAGATTCAAAAGCTGATATATTGGTCCATACCACTGAAAGGGTTAAAATGTCTTTGTCAAGAATGCATTATGAAATGTACCATCAAGAATTCTACACAGATTTTAAGCCCCTAATCTGAGGGTACGTTTAGACAAGGCAAAATTGTCGCTCATGTTAGGTAGGCAACCAGTGTTGAACAATAAGAAAAAGTATGCACAATTTGAATTATTGTTAGCTGACTTGATGCACAAGTCATAACAATTTTAAATTTCAAAAAGTGGTATTACCACTTGAATAAGCAACTTAGGGATGGTTCTGTATCATGTTGCACGGCAATATTGGCTAGTCCAAACACACCCTTATCTTCAGCCATTATCAGGTACTGACCATGGGTTTGAAGACATGAGAGTTACGTTGCTGCTGGGAGGATGGTAGTGCCTGTGTTGGCGGGACCGGCTTCTGCTGGCGTTCCTCTCTAGGCGGGGGTGGCAGGGGGCGAGACGGGGGGTGGGGGTCCGGCACCACTGTAAAACATGTTGAGTTACACATCAGGGTGATAAGATACACCCCACAAAACACATCGAATTACCCTAAACTTTTCCCCAATTTAACCAAATTAACCTAGTCACCCTCCGTCTTGTCTCTCCTCCAAGGTAACCCAAAACTCTACCTAGACAAGGGTTTTAAGCTCATAGCGCCCTACACAATTTTTATGTTTATGAGATGCCTCAGTATAAAATGGTTTCTTTTCTCTTTAATGACCATATCAAAATTATAGCCAATCAGATGAACTTGCAGGAATTTTGATGTTTGAACATCGCCTAAACTAAAATCCATGTAAAACTATTGAAGTGCAATACTTACATTAACAGATATGTTACGAGACTTGTGTAAACAAATTTAATGCGAAACATTTATCAATGTTGGGGAGTAGCGTGCTACAAGTAGCGGCGCTACAGTAGCGTGCTACTTTTTTAGTAGCGTCAGCTGTAGCCCAACAAACCTTCACACTTCAGCTGTCTGCTGAAGTAAGATTGGCACGAACGTAAAAAGCGTCTGCAGACAGATATCGGGAGAAAGCTTAGAATCTGCCGTAAACGGCGATACCAATTTTGATCCGGTTCATTAAGATTCAATGCGCCCCAGAGCCTCTTCCGTAAACGCTGTTTGACTGTCGACGCAGCGACAGTAAACAACCCAGCGGATGTGTTTTGTGTTGCTATAGCGACACATAACACCTATAGGGTTAATGATAGGGTGGTGGACATACGAAAAGCCCTGCCATGACCGGCCAAGAACATTTTTTCAAACTTGTAAAGAAAAGCAATTTTGTAGTAACATGTAAGTTATGGTCCAATTGTGGCCTAACTGTTTCTAGAAATTCAAAACTTAATATGACGCTACATATTAAGGTTAGTTCTTTTAAAATTTGTATCTAGGCCAAGTCTATTAATGCTATGAGTTACTTTACAAATAAATTATTGCAAAGACCAAAGTTTTTTCAATACCACATACATTATGCAAAGTATGCCTGTGGGCCTAGTATTTGTAAATTGGGAAATCAGTCTGATGTAACTTAAGTATGCCATGTTATTTGTCATGGATTATTGAATATATTATGCTTGAAAATTTTTTGGTTCCTCTGCTATTTCTTTGATGTAGGCCTATGTATTTGAATTAATTTTAAGACGTTACTCTGTCATGTTACTAATATGTTTACACCAACCATAGATTTAAAAATACATTTGATTACATAGAAAGCTAGGACCAAAAACAAACAAAATAAGGCAACTTATGTATTTGTGAAAATTTAAAACTAAAACACTATTAGATATGAGAGTGTGGGTCAGTAAAATTTGTGTACATAATTAAAGAAAGTAAGGACCAGACTGAAAGTAGCTAAATTGTAGCTAGCTACTCTTTACTGGTAGCTGTAGCTAGCTATAAAAAATGCAGCTTTAGCTGTAGCAAAACTACTTTTTTATAAATGTAGCTATAGCTGTAGCTAGCTACTTAAAAAAAAGTAGCTTCTTCAACACTGATATTTATAAATTGGTCTTAAAGCGGAAACAAGAGGCTGTTTTGTGCCTGTCAACACAACGCCAGTGGAATTTTACATTTTGACAGGAACATGTCCAAACCCTGGTTCATTAATAATCAACGCCAATCAGTTCTCAGAAATCAATAAGTTAATAGCCCAATGACTAATAACAGTGTCCGGTTTCGATCTTTTCAAACTTGTTTCTCTCCTTATTATCAATCTGGGAAATCTCATACTATACACAGCATGCACTGCTGTTGGATTGTGCACTACTACCTAATGAATGCAGGTCGGCTACGGTCTTGGATAATATTTAATGAGTTGTCATGACAGACCGCATTTTTGCATGTACAGTAAAACCTCGCTTAACCGAAATAATGTGGGCGGGACCGTTCCGGATAAACCCATTTTTCAGATAATCAACTGTTGGTATTTTAAGGTTAATTTCGGAAAAATACGCAAACATCTTGGGAGTTTGCAGCAGGTGTGAGGGTTCACGGTACACTGATCCTTTAGTACGATGCAGGATTGCGGAAAATGCAGTATGGGTCAACATTCCACCCCCTTGCGGCCAGATCAGGTATGTGGCAAAACCCGTCAAAACAACCCTTAAGTTCAGTGACCGCCGCGGCAGACGGTCTCTCGGACCGCCATGAGTCATACGCCGGACTGACCTTCTCTATTATTGATTAAATATTTGTTGTAGACCGTTCCGGTTGGCCCGGGTTTTGGTTTAGCGAGGTCCGGTTAAGCGGGGTTTTACTGTACTATTATTACGACTCTTAACTTCTATCGCGACCCACAGTTTGGGAACCACTGGTTTATATGATTAAGATAATATTAAATTTAGACTTACCAATCAGCCTCTGTGGTGGTATAGGGGGTCGTGCTGGGGGGCCTGGTTCTGGAATTTCTTCTCTTTCTCCTTTCTTCCGGCCGTGATTGTCGTCCTTTGACTCATTCTGCGTCAAAGTCCTTCCCTCCTAAAGCATGGAAGAATAAAATTAACTACTTACTACGATTAAATGATTTAACAATTCACAACTCCAAACATATAATTTAGTTGAATCTACGTAATTAATTGAAAAAAAATGTAGGATAAGATGTTTCATTTAATTAAACCATGGAAAACGGCTGATGGCTGATGCTACCTTGACAGTTGCCAACTGTTACAACAACATGTTACTGATAAATATTAACTTGAAATAGTAAAATTGTCATGTCATTTAATAAATTTTCAGCCAACATAATTTTGCTGTAAGGTAAACACAGAGGTTTTCTTACATTAACTTGTACCTAGTTAATCAAGATGAAAAAATATATTGGACACCAGAAGTAAAATAATACCCAGGTTCTCCCAGCTTTTGAAATAAGATTTACATTGAGCACATCACAGTCTTCTTGTTAGTCAATTGAAAATTGTTCCTCCTCAGGTTTCTATCAAAGCCAAGAGATTTTAACCGATGGCCAGTAATCAATAGAATTTAAAGTTAGAATGTACAGACAGGAAACAATGTAGTATGTTTTTTACTGTGACTAACCAAACTGTGCTTAGAAAGTTGTAAGGATAAACTTTGTGACTAACAACACCAGCTTATGAGACCAGTTCGAAGCATTACTTTATTTTAATTTTTGAACCTGAACTGTATGTCACTATAGGCCAATAAACCTGTACAGAAATCTAAAGATCCATGGGCATTTATGTCACAGCATTAGTCACATGGCCAAGAAAGTGGTGACTGCTAGTAAAATGTATTTTAACAGCCAGCAAGGATGCAACTTGCGCCCGACCACTTCTGCAGGCCAGTGGCTGTTAACCTGTGGTAAACAAGAAGAAACTCTTTTGTTTACAGTGTTTCCAAAAATTTTCCTAACAAAAACCTACAGTTAGTTTAGGTAAAAAAAAAAAACTAGTTTGGTTCTCATGAATGGCAAGATAATTATTTACTTGTTTGTAGCCATGAAAGTGTCTTCCTTATTAGCCTACCTTTTTTTAATCACTGCTTGGGTAGTTTGTCAGACAGCAAGTTTGGAGTTTGAAAAATCAATTTCTGTTTGTGGTGTCAACCAACCTGAATCTGCTGGAAGTTCCTGCGCAGAGTGTTGTCGCCGGGGGCTTGGACGATGCTACTGGGCTCCCCTGCGATGGCTGGCTCCTCCTCCTCATTCTCGCTGCCGCTGTATCTGTAGTCCTCACGCTCTGCAAGCAACAGAAATGAGAATACAATAATATTTTATTGAAACCGTCATTAAAAACTAAATTCTAATAATTCAAATACCATCTACCAACATTATGAACATATTAAGGTTAGAGACAGTCAAAGTATAGCTCATCCACATAGGCTTCAGGCCTGAGCAGAAGACCATAGAGTGTAACACATTAGTTCAACTGTCCTCAGAAAAAGTAAAATTCCAGGACTAGATTAAACTTAAGTTGAGCCACTGATGACTATTCTAGCAACCCCCACTATTAATATAGATGTACATTTCACTGGCCTTTGAACAAAGCACAATAAGAAAGCTAATTCAGTTAATTTAAAAGTTTTTCATTTTAAACTTCATTGAATCTACACTGATAAAACTAATATTGCTTATGTGTTTTCCGAAAGATAAACATGGTGCTAAAGAATTAGTTATATAGCTGAGATTAGTTAAAAAAAAATCAGGCTCAAACACTCTGAATTTTTTATTACTTTTCCATGGTGCTAAAGAATTAGTTATATAGCTGAGATTAGCTTTTTTTAAAAAATCAGGCTCAAACACTGAATTTTTTATCACTTTTCCAAGGTATGTTGAGCATTCTCTGAATAGAAATGATTGCCAAAATGTTGTCAAACAAAAAATATCTATTAAATATTGATTTCTTACAGATGACAAGATTATCTGACAGCTCACTGTCATGATATTTTGAGACATTATATTGCAAAACGGACTTTCACGAACCTCTGATTGAATTTTACAAAGAAACGCTGTTTATTGCAGGAAATTGATGAAAATTATTAGGCTGTTTTAACTCGATTGGCTAAAAAACCTAGCAATTTAAAATCTATAGAATTGATCAAGTTTCTCTTTTATTACTGGATTTGCATTGTAGGATCTTACCTTTCTCCTGTTTGCGCTTCTTGCAGCGGTCAATGTGGTCCTTGAGCTGAATGCGCACGTTGCGTTCGGTCGGCTGGTCTCGTATGAACGGGTGTTTCAGCAGCTGCTCTGTGTACGGCCGCTGGTGGTAGTCCTTCACCAATACTGTCTCGATGAAACCTGCGACCGATTGGTTTCTTAGCGTGAAAACAAATGATATGAACATAAGGCCTACCTCGCTCTACTATGTCTGTATGTTGAAAGAGGCAGAAACTGTGCCTCCCTAAATACACAGGTTAAAAAAAAAACGTACATTATCAACAGTGGGAAAGCAATACAACATACACAACACACAAACAAGCCGATGACAAACCATGAAGATATAACCAACCACCTCTCCCCATAAACCTTATAAAGATAAACTTAAGGACACCCATGACCACCCAAAACCAACCCTTATAGTACAGTCACAACTCCAGTCATGGCTGGGTTCTTGTTCGTCCAGCCGTGGCTGGAAAAACAGTATCTTTTTATTCTATTTGGCTCCTCCATAATTTGAGGGCTTGTTTGGTTCACCGTTGGATGTTGAGATGTAGGTATTGTTGTTTATCAATATGTCTAAATAATCTGTTTAAATATTTGTCGGTGACACGTTAACTGCCATGGGCTATTTTTTCAAATATGTCGTACTGCCATTCCGTATTTTTTATAGTTTTACACTTAAATGGCATTTTATCATCCGTTTGAATGTAGAGGATAGTAATTGTGAAGAAAATATGATAATAGGGGTAGGGGGTAGTTTTGGACCGATCGGGTCGGCATTAATATTTTTCAACGGTATGTAGTTGAAAAATAACGTCGCCGACCCAATTGGGCCGTCAAGAGATTTTGACGTTAAAATGGGGTATTTTATTGTTCGCAGTTGGTAGCACTGATGCAGAAACTCTGTGTCCGTCTGCTACGGGTACGCGCGCGCGCTGTTTCCCGCGTGTTTCTATCCCCACGCCTACCTGTTGCTATTACGAGATGCGTTTGGCGGCATTCGTATGTGAAGCGTGTTTGCTGACGTGAATATTTTAGTTATTTATGTTTTGTTAGTTATTAACCTGTTACAATGAGTGATAATCTGGGCGATGAAGATATAGAAAGGCTTTTTGATGTGCCCATGACAAGTGAACTTGACCATTCAATGGCTGATGATGATTGGGGTAGTAATATCAGTAGTAATGCAGACGATACAGATGACGACCCGGACTTCGCGATCACTGACGATGAATCTATGTTTTTAAGTCATGATGAACTTGTTGAGGACGGAGAGACAAATGAAAGTGAGTTTGTCGATGAAATGGAGAGTGAGGAAGCTGTAAATAACAGTGTGAATGAAGATAGTGTAAATACCAGTGTGAATGAGGAATCTGTAAATAGTAGTGTGAATGAATAAACTGGAAATGGAAGTGGGAGAGATGAGCCTATGAGTTTGGATATTCCTGATAGGATTGATGAGGTAGGTCCTTATGTAAATTTAAGGGATAAATATAACAAACTGAATAAAGCAGAGAAAGCAAGAATGAAACAGGAAGAAAACGAGAAATGGGGAGCATATGAGGGGAAACAACAGAATTTTTATTTTGAGGGCAGTTCAGAGTTTCATTTTAATTTGCCTAGAACAGCACAGCCTTTTGATTTTTTCTCGTCATACCTAGATGATCACTTGATCATGATTATGGTAAATGAAACCAACTGAAATGCTGCTCAAGTAATTGCTAAAATTAGGTTGAATCGTAGTAGTAGGTTACGTAAATGGAAGCCCACCAATCCAGAAGAAATGAAAAAGTTTTTGGGGCTCTTATTGTACATGGGATTGATCCGAATGCCTAGACTGAGTGACTACTGGTCACGTAAGTCACTATACAGAAACCTGATTGCACCCCGTGTTATGGGAAGGAACCGATTCCAGTTACTTTTAAGGTTCTGGCATTTCAGTGACAATGAAACATTGGCACAAGATGACTGATTAGCCAAAGTTGCCCCACTTGTTTCATACCTGAACCAGAAGTTCAAAGAGAAGAAGTCTCCCGGTATGAATTTGGCTGTTGATGAGAGCATGATACCTTTTAGAGGGCATCTCATTTTTAGGCAGTACTTGCCTAAAAAAAACCTATAAGTACGGTATCAAAATCTTCAAGATTTGTGACACGACCAGCTACACTTTAAAAGTGAAAATTTACATGGGTAAAGGTACCGGCAAAGATGACGGTTCGACACTGGCTACATCAGTCGTAATGGATTTGATGAATGATTACCTAGACAAGGGATATGTATTGTTCATTGACAACTTTTACACATCCGTTGATTTGGCCAACATGCTTTTGGCCAGAAAAACACACGTTGTTGGCACTGTTCTAAGTAATCGGGCATGGTTCCCCCACAAAAAGACCATTCCTCCTAATCAAGAATTACAAGTTGGAGAAATGGTTAGCCTATAATATCCGACCGGAATAGTGTACACTCGCTGGCTAGATAAGAGGGAAGTAAAGATGGTTTCGACTAAACACCCAGCTGAGTTCATTGATACTGGCAAAAGAACGAGACAAGGCAATCCTATTCTGAAACCTTTAGTCGTGCAAGAATACAACAAGGCCAAAATGGGGATCGATTTCTCAGATCAAATGTCATCGTATAGCACCCCAGTCAGGAAAACGGTACGATGGTACCACAAAGCTGGAGAAGAACTTCTTTTTGGAACCGCGGTAGTGAACGCATGGCTCGCATACAAAGAAGCTGTTGGGGCCAATGCCCAACGTGCACGAAAAAACACTTTCTCTACCACCACATTCCGAGAAAATCTGGCTTATTCTCTTCTTGGCCTCCAGGATGAAGTTATCCAACCAGTTAGAGTAACGGGCCATCACTATCTAACTGAATGTACAACATTTGTTGGGGAAGGAAAAAACAAAAGACGGGCAAGAAAGAACTGCTAAGAATGCTATCAGAAGGTTTCCAGTGAACAAGGTCGTGTGGCAGCCAAAAACCTCAAGAAAATAACAACGTTATGTGAAATGTGTCCACAAAAACCATTCTTATGCAAAGACTGCTTCAAACAATTACACAAGTAAAAACATGTTTACTACATTGTCATAATTTGTTTTATGATTATGTTCATTCTTTGTAGTCTTTGTTGAAATGTAAAATAAACAGGTTTTTAGCCAAATGTTAGTTATTTTCCTGCATATTTTCTCAAAATAGCAAGTCATATTCAAAATAGTTTATTAAAAAAGGCCATGTCTAATTTAAGTAAAACAAGCGCCTATATTCATTTTAAATACAAATAAGACAAGCTAATGAGTAAAATAAAGCTAAACAATTCAATTTCTCATAGTTCATTTGAAAATGTTTGAAAGGAATTTTGGCCGACCCAATCGGGTCGACAATAAATTGTGAAATTCCAACGTTTAATTTGTGCTAACAAACCAATTAAATCCATACAGACAATGTTCTGCTTCTAGCTTGGTCTCTTGCTTCCACACGTAGTTCAGTTAATTGCCACCAGACAGCATCTGAGAGCGCTCAGTGGCGGAAAAGTAAACTACCGCCAATGTCAGTCAGCCGGCCCGATCGGGTCGGCACGTACCCGCTTAGCGCCATTGTGCGGCCGACCCGATCGGGCCGGCATGGCAGTTAACCTTTGAGAAATTTAAATGAGTACAATTTTAAAACCGTAAAAGGAAGAAAAGTCAAAATTCAAAACTAAATTACCCCTAATGTACAACACACATGCCTTCAAACTTTTAACTTTCGAGTCAGTATCTGAAGTGGTTCTTAAGACGTGATATATTGACTAATATAATGTCTAATTCGGCCTAATAACAACATTACAGAATCAAAACACAGACTGAACCTATCTTGATTTTGACATTCCGATAATATTTGTGACTCATACAAGTGTATTTACTGTCATGTATGTATCTACAACACAAGTGGCTATTGTAAAACATATTATATTACATAGGTACCAACTGTACTACATTAACAACGAGTAAAATGATGATATAAAACCTTGTAAGAAAATAAATTAAAGTAGAAAATATTGGTGTTGTTTAAGCCAATTTAACAATTTGAAGTAAATTGAAAAGAGAGTAGTAGGCTAGTTTGAAAACATTCATTTTCAAAAACTCCTAAAACATAATTTTATAAATTAGCTCAAATCAAGTTTAACTTACAAGTTCATCTGCTTACTAAATGTTACTCTACAATTTAACTTATCTTCTTTATCAATCTTTTCTTTCTGTTCTTTAATCATTTTTGTAACAATTAACTTGAAAAGACGATAATGAATTACATACCATGAAATTTTTTGGCCCATTTTTTGGACTTGAGCCGAGGAGGAGGATTGCGGGGAATGAGGAACAGAGCCCTCATGGGATGAAGGTCGCACAACGGGGGTTGAGATTCTGCCATCTCCAGGGCTGTTATACCTGTGAAACAAATGGCACCATGGCATTACATATACCTAGGACCTTTGAAATGTATTTATAGGATTAACAATATTTTCTTTAGTATTAATAATGGTAAAAAACTGGTTCAATAAGGTAATGCTTGCATTTTGTCTCTTTGTTAATGGCCAGATTATTTTATTGCCCAAGTATACTACTTACTATTAAAAATTCAAAAGTTATATAAAAATGTTAAAATTGCTATTGGTAAAATGTTCAGCCTGTCCAATGGTCCGATTACTTTTACTCTTATTGAATGAAATTCATAAGAACTGAAAATAACTTGGCTGATACTCACACAATTGGACAATGAAGATTAACTCTCCAACTGCCAAAGGCCGTGATCGCGATCCAATTACACTACGCATATACTGCTAAAGTCGCGATCGTGACCCTTTTCTTTGTGATTGTTATTGATATGCGATACATTGATATCTGAATCAGCGCCGGATTATTCTATATGGATTTGTAATCGAATGGTGTATCAGAATTAGTCTTTCAGTGTTTTTTTGTGATTTTTTTAACTGATTATGAAATTTTCATGAAATCTTTTCATTGTTGGCGCCATTTAAAGTGCCACTGTCGTGGTTTGTGCATTTTTTTATGAAAATAATTATTTTCACCCTAACAAGTCATATATTTTTGCAATCTGTGAATCGTTTAGCTCATTCCTATCGGCTATCTTGAAACTGTAAATTATATGTTTAATTTGTAACCACTCTGGCAATAAAGAAAACATATTTTAATATGAGTTTTTTTTAGTTTGCCTCTGTTCCGTAAGCGTGACTTATGCATTCATTAACAAGTTATAGTCGTTTTAGGTTCTCCTTTCCTTGATGATCAAAATGAATATATGGTTGATGTAGGTAGAACCATTGTTTATATTTTATTTGCAAAAATGTCATGCAAGACACTGAAAAAAAACCTCAGCAGTATGGAGAGTGAGTGAGCAGCTGGAGGGTTAAACTACAAACAACAACTGTAAGGCTGGGATATTTCACTGAGGCTCACCCAAACTCCAGAGATCACTCCTGTTGTCGTAAGTAGCATCAGGGTTCTCATCGCACGCTATCACCTCGGGAGCCATCCAGTACGGCGTGCCGATGAACGTGTTACGTCGTCCGATCGTCCGGTCCAGCTGAGCAGATACACCAAAGTCCACTGCAACCGAAACAAACGCTCAATCACCAGCATCACTGCCCGTTGGATGTTGTTAACAACGATGAACTCGGGTAAAACTAACATTTCTTAAATCCAGGTTATAATGACTTCATTCTGACACAGTAAGATGTGGTGATGTGGTTTCTTATGACACTTCAATAAATGTGAGGATGATTCCCAAAAACACTTTAAGCAGTTAGACACCCAAACTGTTTCTTGACTGATTCCTACAAATATTACTGGCTCTTACTAATTTAAATTGAAACATTTACCAATATTTGTAATAAGTTTTCAAATTTAACCTTAAAATTAGCTGATCGTTTTGTCATTCATCTTGAATTTTCCTACCAACTAATATGTTATTTTACCTCCATAAACCAAAGGGCTGATGGGGAATTCAAAGTTTTGTGGTTTACTCAGCATTAACTCTATAAATCAAACGTGTTGACTGAAAAACTGCTACTCTTTGTTCTTTTAACAAAAATCGCTTTAGTGCATTAACGTCACTGACCCAGTTTGACCTCTGCGTTGTCCGTAAGCAGCACGTTCTGGCCCTTGATGTCGCGGTGGATCACCTTGTTGCTGTGCAGGTACGACAGGCCGCGCAGTATCTCCCGGCAGATGTACGCGATCCACTCCTCCTTCAGCGACTGGCCCTTGGTGCTCTTCACCAGGTCCGTGACGCTGCCTGCGCCGCAATACTCCATCACCAGCCACAGCTGGTCGTCCTTGCCGGGCGGCGACTTCTTGATGAACGCGCCATAGTACGTCGCTATGTTGCGGTGGTTCGAGTACTGCGGGGCAAATAACCGATTTTGAACAACTGAGCCTAGAGTTAAACTGCGGTGATATTAACAGATGTAACTATACACTATTCCGTGTTCACCGTGCATTACAGGTTATGGATAAGGTGACCAGAAATCATCTTTTTGGAAACTTGCCCCGTTGCCCAGACCAACCCTCTCGAGACGCCCATTTGACCAGTTTTCGCTTTATTTGTACCTGATTTGCTCTTTTATGAATAGTTTTTCATCTGAAATAATTCTCAATTATTTCTAGCCCATCTACTTGGGTTCTGTTGTACTGTCGCCTTGCCCTAAATAGAAATGATCGTACTAACTTAAATTATAACCAACAATTAATAACATTGAGTTCTTCCCAAATCCCATGTTCAAGTTGTCTTTTGAGTAAATTTCAATACTTAGCTTTTGTTAAAATGAATTAAAGTATGTAACATTTTACTTACATTTTCAAAAGAATTTGATTTATTCCCAACGTTGTCTTATTGGGCTATGTCGTTGTCTTATCCATTGCCTTAATTTGCTAAATAAGTGAATAAAATACTTTGTCATTGGAATAAGTTTAACCCATTGGAGTAGACATACGAGCTGGTCTCGTTCCTTACTTGTAATTTTATTAACCTGTGAATTGGAGAATAAAATTGGTGTTTTTAAATGGATTAATGGTGTATTTTAATTAAAATATTGTTTTTTTCAGTTTAGAAAGTCGCATTGGCACACACACAGTAGACATAAGTAAAAATTAGCAAAATCAGTGTTGACCATGTGCAAGTCTCAAAGAATTAACCGATCCCGTCAACTTCCAAGCAAGCCTGCCACCGCTTATTTTACTTGGGCCCTCCCACCAACGTTGCCACAGACCGGTTAACTCATTGAGAGTTGCACAACTGGTCAGTTTTGGTTGTGTGCGGGAATCGAACCCACGAACATTGTATCACCACCTGGCCAAGGTGTTTCCACGACGTAGCCAACTCAGCTAACACGACCAAAGGCCTGGCGGCGATATTAAGGTTTTTCACTCAGTCCGCGCCCCTAGCGGATAGAACTGTAGACTCCCGCGGTCATTAGTTACATATTTTGCTACTAGAGCGCAGCACCAATCAATTCCCGTTATAGGCTACTGCAAATAGAATAAAATTACTACCTCAATGGGTTAACCACGATTCCTTTGATTAGCCTACATCCTTTTTAGCGAATTTCCCCCATAGGGAAGAAGCTATTACCGTAGGTCTCATGGTAAGACTTAAGCCCGAGACCATGATGACTTTTCATTTTGAGGCCCCCAGATGCCAAAAACACCATCCTATCAAATTTGTATATATGTATATATAAATATATATGTGTGTCCGTAAGCACAATAACTCTCGCAAAAAAGGTCCGATCTTAATGAAATTTGGTACAAATGTGTAAAGTACCATTTATTTGAACGAGTTCAAAAACCAGAAGAATCACACCATCCAAAGGGGGGTTTTGTACCCCAAAAAAAGGTTTTTGGGGTTTCTACATGTAATTTTTATTTTAATCAAATTTTAATTTTTACCATTGAATTAAGCATAAAAAACAACAATTTTGTATTTTGATCATTGCTCTACGTCAATTGGTTACTGAGATATTGAAAGTGCTAAACACAGTACGTTGTCTAATAATGTTATTCTTATGGAGAAAAAGAAAAATTGTATATCTCGCTTATTTATGAATATAAACTGACGAAATTTGGTGTATGGCTTCATCTGGTTGTGGTTTGTTGTTGTTTGCACAACAAAAATTTTCGCCTATGGTTCCTGTAGCAGCAAATCTAGGTACTTGGTGCCCATGTTATTCTTATAGAAAATAATTAAAATGTTGTGTATCGCTTATTTATGAAAGTATATGGATGAAACTTGGTATGTGACTACACTAAGATGAGTTATTGATATTTGCATAAAAACCCATTATTTTGTGTTCCTTGTTGCAGCATACCTGCGTACTCATCCCCAATGTTATTCATATGGAGAATAATTAATATTTTAAATATCGCTTGTTTGTGAATATATTTCTTATGAATCCTGTTGTGTTTTAATGTGTTATGTTATATATTCGTTGGAAATTCACTGAGTATGCAGATTTGCTGCGACGGGGGTATTTTTTCCTAGCTTCCTATCCCCAAAATAAATTACTTTATCCATGTACAAATCAAAATAACAGTTTTAATAGCTACCTTAAATTCCTCAAAACCCACTATTTTGCTCCTAATTTTCAAAAAATTGTCTAGAGGTGGACCAGTAAATAGACTTGTTTCATGCATCCCGTTTTCATAGTCTCCAAATCTGGTCACCTTACTTCATGCTACTACCTGAGCTGTAACAATCATGTTTGTCATCATGCGGGTTACGTCAACTGTCCTCGCGACCCACGTGAAGGCGCTAATGTATATTTGATTACTTTCTATACTGAATGATAAGTAAGGTAAAATGTGGGTTACCTTTTTTGCCTTTATCACGATAAAAGTGTTAGGAAAAAACAACTGACTAATAACAGTTTAATAAGGCCTAATTAAATAAATAAAACACAATTACAAAGTAAGGTAAGTTAGTGTTTTCAGGATATCTAGTACCTCCCAAACCGACATTTGAAATACATGGCTTATGGGCACATCGTACTGCACCATAAATGTGTAACAGTGTAGAGGCTCTTGCCTCTAACCTTCTCTTTAAGTTTTATCAGATATACTGTTTACTGGAAAATAAGTCAATACTATCTTAATGGTTAAATTTCACACCTGATTTTATTACAAAAATCAAAGTATATTATAATTATAAAGTGCACTAATAATAAAATAAAATATAGACTAACTTGCAAAAATACATCAGTATTTATTTATTTATATTAATCCATTTTTTAAGTTCAAACTTGTTATTTTTATTGCTTGAATATCTAAAAACAGAACATTCCTCTTTTCATGTTTGATGAAAATGCTGAAATAAATCTGGTTTATTCCTCAATCGCTATTTACTTTATTTACCTAATACAACATTTACAGAATATTAACAATCATAAAAAGGTAGTTTTATAATTACTGGACAGATGGCATCACAGATCAAGCAAAACTGCTTGGAATTCATTGAGGGAACATAATTGTGAACCACTAAAATTAAACTGTATTATTCTTTGAACTAAGCCTTGGATCTAGGAATGCATTAATTCTAAAGATATTTTACACAATCTACCATCCCCGGTAATTAATACAAAGTCTGTTTACTTCAGAATAAATTCTAAGTTAAAACCACTTGAAATTAAAATCCAAACAAAAAATAATCAAGGAAGTTATCTTCCCATTAAAAATGTTATTGTACACATAGAAACAGCAATTATATAAACCAGTGGGCATTATTTATCAGAGGCAAGATATGTGTTGACTAATGTCAATGTGTGAGTGTGACCTTGGTGATAGTGAGGTTTCACAGACAGTCAGACTGATAACAATACAGGGCTGGCCGCCCTGCTCACTCGACTGTGGAGGCTCACCATTCAATCTTCCTGTTTCACTTTCCTGTCCCGGTGTTCTATCAAAGTCGATATTCAATTCTGAATCCGACAAATACATGAAGAATGGACAAACCGTCTTACTTGGGAAAATTTGCCAAGTTGCAAGAAAGGAATAGATAAATGAAAAGTAATTCTGCACTGGTAACTAAATGTTTCATTTCCTGTTTTAAAAAGTACCAAGTAAGCTATTTTCCTTTTATAGATTGCAAAATTCAAAAGGAACGGTTGTTTCAAATGATAAACCTAGTGAACCTGCCCAGTTAATGAGAGTATGATGAAGTTGCAATCTGATTGAATAACGTCGTTTATCCATTTGATATAAAAATCTCACCACTCTTTTCTCCATTTTATTGTTTGTATCCTACACTTATAATATATTATAATATACTGTTCTTTGTTGATAAATATATAAATGCCTACTTATTTCTACCTGGATGTGATTTGACTTTTACTATTTAAGTTTCACCTCTATATATTGCTAATCTGTTTGGTTTAGTACTCTGTGGCGTTGGACGCTTGCTAGTCTCTAAGATACCATAAAACAAGATAGCTGCTTCTGCCACAAATGAAGACAACGCTGATACAAATAACAAATATACATATTTATTCCACAACATTTACATCTGAGCTTATAAAACTTCTCAGGGGACTAACAAATTAGATGATACAAAGGGGGTGATGGTTTAATAACTTGAATTTATGAGACAATTACTATTTACAATAGTATAAATGTGCTCGGCTCTGCTTCAGCAGTAGGAATAAAGTCTCTTTAATCTCAGGACATTAAAAGGAAGGGTTCATAGTAGTGAATCTCTCTCTTTCTAGGTTGTTGCTAATATAAACTGATTCTCCCTATTACAATTTTGATCTGATATGTCTATGTTCTCTTGACTGTGATACAATTTGATATGATGTTCAAAAAAACTAATTTAGGTAAGCCTCCCCCAAACATGTAGGCAGCCATGATTTTAAACAATTTGGACATAAGTTCTGTTATTAATTCACTGATATTAAAAATTTACTAAATGAGTTCTTTTCTTTTAATTTGGATTATAAGATTGTCTATTTAACAAATATCTTGGACTGGATCAGTAATTAGAGCTGCTCAATCCACCCTCTGATATTGTGTAGTCTATAAACTCAATGTAGATTTGGATTTGGTTTATCAAGCTGCATATTTCTCTTTGCTGAAAACTATTGCTTCTTGGCCTAATTGAAAAAGGGATGGTCTTAATAGTCTCAGCTCTTTTCCTAATTTGAAAAGATTGAAGTTTTAATGTTCAATACACTATTTAAGTGGGGATTTACTCAAATTGAGACAATGCTCACATTTACTATCTAACACTTAGACCATTTCTTTTGGAAGAGAGAGAATTGTGGTCATCACCCACACAACAATACACTTAGCCTACAGATGATCTTTCTCCAGATTCCAGCACACTTGACACTTTCACTTTTTACTTTAACTGAGATTACTAAATAAAATTTATGGCTTGGTAAAATTATTTGAGATCAGATTTGATTAAAATTTGTGTTTGAAGTAGTTTACATTAACATATGTTGAATAAGGTTATAGTAATATTCTATATGGGGTGATTTATACATAAATATTACATGGATAGGCTTATTAAAGTACAGTACTATATATGAAAATTATACATTGGCCTAATTAAGTTCTTAAGAGGGCACATTAATTTTTTATATAGGCCTATCTAGGTTTGATACCTCGTCACATATTATTTCTATAGACCTACTTAACTATTGTTATTAAATGTTTGTCAACATAATTTGTGAAGTGTTGCAGATAAAAATGTTAGTTCCTTGAGGACCGATGGGGCCAAACCCAAAAGATTGTTGAATATTTTCTGAAATTTGCTGCATGATAATGAGTTTTTACTGTGATTACATGTTAGCAAGAAATAACAACAAACTGTCCTCAAAAGAAAAGCAAAAAACATGGAGCCTTACGATGTCAGATTCATTTTCCACATGTGATTTTTGTGTCTGCTTTGATTAAGTACTAACATGTTCAAACTCCCAAGTATTTGACTATCCTCAGCATGTAAACGGTAAACAAAAGGATGGAACAGAACAAAGCACGGTTAGGGGTTTATCAGTATAGGTACTTTAAAATAAAATCTACACAATTGAATTATTTTCATGATTTTAATAAAAACTGTCCGTAATCATTACTCTAACATAATATTTCATCAAACACAAAAAAGTGTCAGTAAAATCTTTTTGTTATTATAAATATTGTTCTTTTAGACAATCAAATTGTTAATCGTTTAAATCAATAGCTTTAGCCAACTTTCAGTATAGTAAAATTCCCATTTATTTGGATTAATAGAGCATGCTTACAAATATTAATTTGGAACTTTTAAGAAAATTACCTTTTTAAACACTAAAAAACAATATCAACAAATTTTCAAAGTAACTTATGGTTCCAAAATTAAAAGAAATTAAACAAATTTAGCCTTTTCTGCACATTCTATTATGAAAAAATTATGAGATTAAAATTTGAACCAGATAACCCGTTAGTTAAATGTACTGTTACTCACAACTTGAATACTGTTCATTAAGTTTTAAAACTTAATTTGAATATTATTTTTTTTTTAGACAATACTAATTTTATTTTTAATAACAACTTTGAATAATCATTTAGGTTTTATACATGGTTATGTATTGAATGGCATTAATGCAGTACAGATAAAGTGTAAATACAAGTATACTGATAATTATAACTGTAAGTACCGTTGAATATTTTGACAATAGTTACCATTAAATTTAGCTTGGTTCCCCAATAATATAATTTAAATGAAGGGATGGTGGCATCATCAGTAACAGTATTGACCTGACAACACCCTCTGTTTTTTAGCAGTACACGATTGTAAACGTTTATACGATGATTTATTTCTAAACATAAATTAGTGTAATTTATTTTTCAACATAAATTAGTGTAATTGAAAAATTTAACAAACAATTTAATTAAAATTTACTGCCAATTTACTCAAGGACTATTCTAAGCGAACAATCAGTTTGACATTGTAAACAGTGAGCCGTGTTGTTTACGTTTGGCCGGTCAGCTCTGTTCAAAGGCTCGCAATATTGGCCTCCTGCTCACATCCCGGTTTACGGTAACATAAATAGATCGTTTGATCCCAAATAATCACTGACTCCTACCATCGCCTCCTCGTTAAAATGTCGGAAACATTTCCTTTTTATTTTAAAATTCTTTTACTCTCAACAAATAAAATTATTATCCTAAGTACATCCATTTAATTTATGAGTAAAATGTGAATTTGCAATTTTTGCATAAAGACTGGAATAAATTACTACTACACCCCCACTGACTTTCAAAGTGTAAAAATAGATTACTAATATTTCGGAACATCCAGGTGTATTGATTATGATGAGCCTATATTGAAACTGAAATTGCCTTTTCATCTATTATAATTAATATTCCAGGTGTACTGTGCCTAAACTATATTAAGTTAAACAGAAACAAAATAAATATAGCATAACAAATTTAAGATTTTGTTTGGACTTTAAAAAATATTTTATGCTGAAGCTAATTAAAAATAAGAGACAACATATTTGATGTGAGATTGGGTCAAACAGGGTAGCCTAAATACAGAATTGGGCCAATACATAAATCTTAAAGTAATTAAGACTAACACAAGAAATATTAAATGCATCAAGTACACACTATACATGAAAGAAAATAATCTGAACACATCAAAGAGGATTGTAAAAATAACAAATATATTTATACTCTTTTCAAAATAAAACTTTAATAGAACGGGTTCTTACCTTCTTCAGGACATTGATCTCTAGTTTAATCTCTTCTTCTTCATCCTAAAAAGACACAAATTATCTTAAGCTGATAAATCATCTTTAATACACAGTGATCTATCTCAAGCATGACAAATCAGGTTCAGCGGGAAACAAACACTTTGATTATTTGACGACAAACTTGTTTTCTTAAACAAAAAAAAAGGTACTCGTTTTCTTCATTAATTTAATTTTGTAAATTAGGTAGGTGACGCTACCATAAGTTTTTATAAATAGGAGCCTAGATAGATAACTTATTAAATAAAATAAAGGGGTCGAAGTTAGTCTACATATTTTAAAGCATATGAATAAATAATTAATTCAAACTATGAGAAAAAGGTGTTTTGAGATATCAGATGAAATTTTGTAAATAGTGAATGATTCAACAACTTTTTCCAATGAAAGTAAAACACACAT
This sequence comes from Allygus modestus, assembly GCA_963675035.1. Classification (NCBI taxonomy): domain Eukaryota; kingdom Metazoa; phylum Arthropoda; class Insecta; order Hemiptera; family Cicadellidae; genus Allygus; species Allygus modestus. The sequence goes on along the minus strand of OY776116.1, from coordinate 41,930,755 downwards.
TGTAAGAACTCGTTTTTCACCCTCAAAGGCATTAGACTGTGAGTAACAAAATTCAAGATCAAACTAATTTGTAATATTATGCCACCCCATTTGTTATTTGTGTTAAGAAATAAACTGACTTTCAATTATTAATTTCATCCCTTATTTTGATTAATAATTTCTATACACTGGCATGTATCCCATGGACGGTTGGTTAGTATAATATAAAACAAAGATTCAAACTTATTTTTAAAAGTAAAAAGGGCTGTGTTAGATTTTTTCTGTTTATAAAATTACACAATCTACTCTTAAACATTTCATCTAATTTTGAAAATAACTTATTGGTGGATAACAGCTCCTCAGGTGATATATTGTTTCAAAAGCACTAACCTTAAGTCACATTTACTTTTTAAGAAGGATATTTTATATTTTTAGCGAATTTCCCCTATAGGGAAGAAGCTATTACCGTAGTCGGCATGGTAAGACCTAGGCCCGGGACCATGATAACTTTTCGTTTTGAGGTCCCCAGACCCCAAAAACACCATTCGTTCGAAACTGTATATATATATATATATATATATATGTGTCCGTGAGCACGATAACTCTCGTAAAAATTATCCGATTTTGATGAAATTTGGTATAAACGTGTAAAGCAACATTTATGACTTAAAGTTCGAAAACCAGCCAGATCGCTCTATCCGAAGGGGTATTTTGGGGGGGTTTTGTACCCCAAAAATGGGTTTTTCGAATTTTTTACATATAATTTTGGAAATAGTCAAATTTTAGTTTTTCTCATTGGATTCAGCTTAAAAAAACACACAATTTGGTATTTTGATCATTTCTCTACGTCAATTGGTTACCGAGATATTGAAAGTGCTAAACACAGTACGTTGTCTAATGTTATTCTTATGGAGGAAAAGAAAAATTTTATATCTCGCTTATTTATGAACGTATACTGACGAAACTTGGTATACGACTTCATATGGTTGTGGACCATTGATATTTGCTCAAAAAAACAATTTTTTATCAATGGCTCCCGTAGCAGCAAACCTGCGTACTCAGCCCCATGTTATTCTTATGGAGAATAAGTAACGTGTTATCTCCCTTCATTATGAAAATAAATTAATGAAATTTGGTATGTGGCTTTACCTACATGAGTTGTATTGATATTTGTATAAAACCCCATTTTTTGTACTCCTTGCTTCAGCAAACCTGCATACTCAGCCGCCATGTTATTCTTATGGAGAATAATTAAAATGTCATATATCGTTTATTTATGAATGTATATTGATGAAACTTGGTATGTGGCTTTATGTGGTATTAAGATACATATTTATGCATTGGAAATTCGCTGAGTACGCAGGTTTGCTGCTACGGGGGTATTTTGATACTTTCATGGGTTTTAATGTTTTAATTGACTAACCTTCTCTAAGCCAAGCTCAGCAACCCAATACTAACCAATACTAAGTCGTAGAGTAGCCTAGGTAAATTCTATACAGCAAAGAACAATAATCTTTCAAAAATGTAAAAAAATAGAATGTAAAAAAATGTAATGCAAAACTTACCTCCGTGACGTCCATGACTTTGATTGCAGCCAGTTGACCGGTCTTGGTGTGTCGACCCTGAAACACAATTGCCACATTACTTTACGACTCCTTGCTTCTGGTCCTGGTCTTATCAATTAATTACTGATAGTATCACTAGTGCCTGCTCAGCATCAAATCTGTGCTTATCTCAAACCGCCATCTCTATTGAATGGGCCATATAAACTGTGGACCGTTCAGCTTGTTTGCTGAATTCAAAATGAGATAGAGAATTTTAACAAACTCGTGGATTTCATTTAATGTATAAGTGAAACACGACTTAAGTAACAAATAAGGATACACTAAGGACCCCCATTGGTCGATATTCTACCAATTTTGTTGACAACTAATGGCTGTTGGAGTGAGTGTTTAATCACATTATCCTGCATTAGCAGTTAAACAAAATCGTTTGTACCAGTGCCATGATGCTTCACGAATAACTAAATAAATTTGTTTAATTTCTCATGGTTCCTGTAGCTCCCTCTCTCTCTCTCTCTCTCTCCTCCTCTCACTCCTCCTTTCCCTCCCTCACCCACAGGTTTATTTTTTGTGTGGAATTAAAGCAGATAACTGAAGGGTGTTGCCACTCCAGCAGTTCCCATTAAGTTTTTACCTTTTAGAAAAGTGTATGTGGACCAAGCATTTTAAAGGACAATGCTTTAGGCAAAGTAAATTAGGACGTTCATGGTTTTAAGCTCAGTTTGTTTTATATTGGTTGGGTGCCAACAATTACAAAAGGTTAGCGAGGCGAGTTAAAGAAACTGGCAGTGATACATCAACAACTGAATAATCATTGAATGACTTTACCGATTCCACTAGAATAATCAACCAGCCGAAAGAAATTTTGAAAGAGAATACAAATTTAAAGCACTGAATTGCAGTCAATTTATCTGTCTTGTTAAATACATGTGACGTATTTTTGTATGTAGTAATGTAGGTGATTAATTTAAATGTTATTAATTTTATTTGTTGCAAACTACACTTTTGAAGGCAACCATTGTATTGATTCTCTGTCAATTAATTTTTAATAATAAATAACAAAGCTAATCTAGTTGCTCCAGTGTTAAATAGGTTGGCAATCCAGATCACTTAAGCAGCACACACTGACTTTGCTGATTAAACCTTATTTAACTGTACAATTCCTGATCAATGGGATCAACCTAATTTATCCTTTCCAAACTCGCCCAATAAAATACACTGATAGGAATTTTCTTGCAAAATACATCACAAAGACTAATTCCAACTCAAATCTTTCATTGTATAAACTTACACCAAAATTACACAACGGCTCGGTGTAACGTTCGCAACAATAGGACGAGCCCCACGTAACGGTGGGAACGACAGTGGAATTCTTCACATCAAAGAAATGGTCGGCAGGGCAGATGCTTAATTAACGTAATTTAGCTGGAGGCACCGATGTTCACAATGGAGCTGAATACGATCTCAGCTGGAGCCTCATACCTCAGCAATGGAGCGTATTGAAAATACAATTCCATAACGTTTTATCAATACTTTTTGCATTAATTTCTCCCTATGCATTGATTTAATTTATTTAACTTTGAGTATAATTTGTATAAGTTGTTATCAAAGTGTGACATTTGTTTCAAACGTACACATTTGATACTGTTATTTATATTATTTACTAAAATGCAACGGTAGATTTGTCATAGTATAAAATAGCCTGCATTTTTTAAATATACAATATATTCTATTTGCATCATGTAGCTAACACATCTTTGTTCTTTCAAACCAAAGTAATAGCAATCCTAAAACAGGATTTTATCCTAATGAGATGTTTAATTTACTTTGTCATGTTAAATCAAATTTGACTAGTTTTAAGAAACATTAAATTGTTATCTTTATTACTTATTTAATTGTACTTAGTTACTGACTGTACTTTTTCTATTGTATTTTTTTAACTAATAAAATAGGTGATGTAACTTATAAAAAACTATATTTGTTTCTGCGAAATAAATATATATTTGACTTTACTAGTAGACTAAACAAATTTAGATTGTAGGCAAAACGCTAGTACATTTCTACTATGGTTCAAAATAATAACACAAAAGTATATTCATAAGTGTTTTTTATATATTTTTTACAGGGAATTTAAAAGTGAGTACTGTATTATAAAATAATTCTATAGTTCTTATACAAAACAAAATCATTTTCCAGTTTTATTTTGTACATTCTTTCTTCAACAAGAACATATTACTAGATAGTAACAATTTTTATTGGATTTTTGCATAACAAATTGACACAATACAAAATTAACAATTGATTGTGTATCTTTGAGTGAATATAAATTATAAAAAAAACAATGAATTAAATGGAAGAAATTCATTAGTATTTTAATCAAATTGTACTCTTGCAATTTAATTGAACTATTTTACACAAGGCTTTGAATCAATACTTCCGACACCCATAATATTAAAATAGTAAATACTTGACTCTCCCATTTTTTTAAAATGTCAATGTTTGTCAATTATTTTAATCTTACTAAATATTTTTCATATATTTTAAATGTTTATTACTGTTAAAACCACTTTAATTTTTGTTTATTGTATGGATTTTATTCATTGTTTAACTGGCCATAACTTCAAACTTGTTTTTACCTGCTCTTAATTATTTTTATTTAAATAATTGTTTTTACTACAGAAATTTTATCTTTGATAATTTTTATAATTGGGCTGTGATAATATTATTAATAGGCGCTTTGCACGCTTTTTGTCAACTGTTGCTTGAAACATCAAGAATATAATACAAAATAAAAATAGTTCTAACCAGACTGTTTATTTTAAGTAGCCTATTGAAAATGTGATATATATTAGAATATTGACTAAGTCCATTGCAATAATTTATTATTTAAAGAAAGAATAAATTACTATTTATTAACGAATAAGCCTTCTATTATAATAATTATTGTATATAATTTTATATTATTTTTATCTTATAATTATTCTATAGTTATTATAATTCCGACTATTTCAGAGCTGCAATTCTCCAGTAAACCGTGCAAAACAAGATTCGAGTCAGCATTTGGTAGGCCCAGGTGCATCACGCAAGGCTTCACCCGTATAAGTGCACTGTCAGTGTCAGCATCAACACCCGTTCACAGCTGGCCACCGGCCAACAGACAGACTCGCTCTTCCTGCACGGCTTTCTCCCCGTACCAGGAATTTGACCAATCAAACTGAATTACCAAGAAAATGTTCTACAGTGAATTTCAAATATTTAGGAGGAAATAAAGGATGTTTCATGACTGGGGAAACTTAAACTTATGTATGTGTAAATAACTCTGTACAGACGAATCTAGATATCTAATTATGTAAAATAAATGTTGAAAGCAAAATTGTGTGTTTGGAAAATTACAGGAAGATGGGAAATGGTTCAATTGAAAGGTATGCTCGAGGGACTCAGGAAAAATCTTTTTCTCGTTGCATGTTGACCAGAAATAAGAACAAATTTTCGCCGTAAGAAGAGAATGGGGACTGTAAAACAACTGCTTTGATTACATTCCACCATGAGATTTAAGCGTCTGCTTTGTTTAAATATTATTAACATGCTTAAAGAAAAGGTTAGGGGCTGTAGGCCTTACAAGCCACCAGTAGGCCTATTTGTAAATTTGATCTCATTGATTTGAAAGTTAACACTAGCCTTATGGGAGGAGGCAAATATAAGAAACCCTAAATATTCCATGACTGTGGTGCCCTCTTAATGTAATTCCTTCAAGTAAACTTGACCTGGTTTGGTTTAGGGAAGAACATTTTTTCATAAATAAGGCTTATTTTATAAAAACAAAAACTTATAATAAGTATTACCTATACAGTGTGTTTTAACTAGATCGTTCAATTCATCTTATAGCTAAATAACGTTATCAAAAAGTACGAAGGGCTATAAAAAAGGAGAAAAATATTTATTTAAGATCAACTTATTTCTATATACTCTATTCTAATTTAAATCAGAAACAAACATTTCCAAATTTCTAAATTGAGTTTTTTGTATGGCCTATGTTTGATTTTATTTATTAATAAAAATCAAAATTTCAGACAGACTTGGCATCCGACAACAGCGCATAATAAAATAAATAAAAGCAATTACACTCCGCGATTTAAAATTAATCTAAAAATCTTTCAGCATTATTCTTTCCTCTACGTTTGAACTGATGCAAAACGCAAAAGCTGTTAATCCCCTTAGATCTTTAATAAAAACCCTGGATGTCTGTTTGAATACGAGTTAGCTAATGGTTGTGAAACTGGTCTGGTGAGCGGTGGCCAATAAGGTCATTACTCTCTCACAAGGAGTGTCCTCTCACACGTCTATATACCGTTCAAAGACAATGGAATACTGTAAAACAATACTTACGTCTGAAAATAATAAAACTAACACTTACTGCATTGATTACGATCTAACATAATTGATTAAGCAATAATATTAATTTTGGCAAGCAAAGTGGCAAGTTTCTAAATTAATGCAACCGTCTGAAAATTCTTCTGCGAGTACATCTGTCTAGCGGGTTAAACCAAACAAGTTGCCATAATTGTAAGGTTTTATCGTGAATATTCCATTTAAGGAGGCTGAAGTAGTACATTTCTGGTACAAAAACTGATTTAATTTTTGCTACGCAAACCATTTTTTGTTGTTGCTAAAAATATTTTAGATTCATCTATGTTGTTGTTGTGAACAAATGTGATAGAACTATTTGAACAACAAAATGTTGGAAACTCGAGATCAAAATCAGTCGTTTATTTTAGCTTGCACAGATGACTGCTGTCAAAACCAACTGTGAGATGCATATATGTTTTTTACAACATTTAATAAAAGTAAGTTTATTCTATTGGTTGAATCTGCAAATAATATGTATCAGAACTATTATTTAGAAAACGATAAGTCTGGCACCCATTAAACATACTATTAAATAGAAAGTCTTAACAGAACAATCAAAGAAGCAGTCTCTTTTATCACAAAAATCCTCTCTTAAAGAATTAAGAGCACCTTTTTCATAAAAGGGAAATGTAAACACATAAAAAAATATAGTGATTTAAAACAGATGTAGTTTTAATTTTCAGAAATTGAGATGAAGCACAGAGACTACATCTAGTAAATACTATAGCTAAAGGTAAAAATTAAGATCACGCAAAGCCGTCCATATATGCCAAAAATTATAATAGGTAAACTTTTCTGTAATAGGTAAACTTTTCTTGTTATTAATTGACTATCACCAAAAGAAACAAAAGTTTAAGTTTCAAGAACCCCAGAGTTAAGTGAAAGACGCTTGAAGCTAGCTCTAGAAAGAGAAGAGTGATGGAACAGTTCCCAGCAAGGAGCTGCTATCAGTGAATCACACATCAATTATTGAAGTCGGGAGTCAGACAACGGGCAAGTGTTGTTGAGCAACGTTTAAAAATAACAGAGAGGCTGGAAGTTGCAAACAATGGGATTGAAAATGTGTAGTTCAACTGAGAGAAGCGTCTCCCGCTGTGTGTGCTGGGAATGTCAAGCATCTGTCGGCAACTAGCCGTCAACTGAGGCGGCTTAGTCATGACACCCATCCTGCACACCGACACTGGTTAGATAAGGTCTAACCTCTTTATCCAACTAGTGTCAAGACCATACAAGGAAATTATTTATGACTGTTTATTTGTTGTTATGCCTACTTAAACAGAGTACAGTTTTCTTACTTGAACAGAATAAAAAAGTTGGTCTAATTATGACTGGAAAGGTACTGTAACAGATATTTTGGCAATTATCATCAGTCTCACTATAATATGTGTTATTGAGTGGATTTAATTAATACTTCTACCTTGGCAATGAATGCTCTTAGCAATGATAAACTATTATTAATATTATTATTAATTAATAAAATGTCAATAATATTTTTGTACTAACTATTTTAACTTTAAAAAGTATGAACTTTTATTCTTATTACAGTATAATACGTCACAAAAATAACTGTTTCAAATATATTAAGATATGCTCACAATTTTGGTTTACATCATGTAAAAATAGGACCTAATTCAGCCTTGACTCAAATATGTTTATTGTTTTTCTAACAGAATTAGGGCTTATTTATTACCTTTTAACGAATTTCCCCTTTTAACGAAGGAGCTATTACCCTGGTCGACCTGGTAAGACCTAGGCCCGGGACCATGATAAATTAACGTTTTGAGGTTCCCAGACCCCAAAAACACCATTCTTTTGAAACTGTATATATATCTACTGTATATAAATATATCCGTGGGTGCGATAACTCTCATAACAAAAGGTCCGATTTTGATAAAATTTGGTACAAATGTGTAAAGCAACATTTATGACTTTAAGTTCGAAAAACAGACAGATCGACTCATCTGAAGTGGTATTTTGGGGGGGTTTTGTACCCCAAAAATGGGTTTTTTGAAGTTTTTCCATATAATATTTGAAAAGGTCAAATTTTAGTTTTAACCATTCGATTCAGCATCAAAAAACACACAATTTGGTGATTTGATCATTTCTCTATGTCAATTGGTTCCATTAGATTCAGCATCAAAAAACACAAAATTTGGTGTTTTGATCATTTCTCTACATCGATTGCTTACAGAGATATTGAAAGTGCTAAACACAGTACGTTGTCCAATGCTATTCTTATGGAGAATAAGAAAAAAATTATATCTCGCTTATTTATGAACGTATACTAACAAAACTTGGTATACGGCTTCAACTGGTTGTGGTCTATTGTTATTTGCACAAAAAAAGCAATTTTTACTGATTATTCTCTTAGCAGCAACTGCCTACTCAGCCCCATGTTATTCTTATAGAGAATAAGAAAAATGTAACTTAATGTCTCCCTTAATTATGAACCAATTAATAAAAAATGGTATGTGGCTTCACCTTGTTGAGTTATATTGATATTTGCATAAAACTCCATTTGTTGTGTTCCTTGATGCTCCAAACCTGCGTACTCATCCCTAATGTTATTCTTATAGAGAATAATCAAAATGGTATTTATTGCTTATTTGTGAATATTTTTTATGAAACTTGGTATGCGGCTTTATGTGGTATTAAGTTATGCATTGGAAATTTGCTGAGTAAGCAGGTTTGCTGCGACGGGGGTACTTGCATATTTTTCCCAATCAAGATAAAAAAATCTAGGTAAATGTATGTATTTTACTTTTCTTAAAATCTATCTAAAATTTGTCATTTAAAAATCCTATTTTTGTTCATCACAAAGAAAATAAACTGAATTCCAACACTTAACAAACTACATTTATTGACTCTTATCTCACCTAAAGTAAGACGTTCTAAAATATCACATACTTCATGGAAAAGTAATACGTTAAGCGGAACAGTTGCGTGACGAGTTAATTGAGCGTTTCCTGGCCGAGTGCAGGCACTTCATTAGCAACTTGTCCCATCTCCACTGATGGAGCTGTTGGACAACTTTGTATATGAGCAGAGTTGTCGGCCAACTTTGAACAAGAACCAAGAACACGCCAAACTTGTCGTAAACCTAACCCCCGCTCGTTGAAACGATAGAAGGAAACCGACAGGGATGAAAATCAATCCAAGGCTTGAATTGATGACTTAAAATAACAAGAATTATAATTTTGTTACTCCTTGTTTTGGTATGTTAAAAAAATGTAATAGATTGAGAGAATTTATTTTAAAAATTAAAATCTAAATTAGATCACAAATGTTTCTTAGTGAAATTATATTTTACCTACTGTGAACTTTATATTTTACCTACTGTGAACTTATTAGTGAAATTCCTATAGAAAAGTGAACTATTAGCATGACCCGCACGGTGAAACTTAAGCCCAGGACCACTATAGAAGTTCCTAACGTGACCCCCTGAACACATTTTGGGGGATCGCTAACAACATTTATATATATATATGTGTGTGTGTGTGTGTGTGTGTGTGTGTGTGTGTGTGTGTGTGTGTGTGTGTGTGTGTGTGTGTGTGTGTGTGTTCGCACTCTAGCGGTCGCAATTTTTGTCCGATTTACTTGAAATTTGGTAGGAACCTTCCCTTCTGAACACAGTTAGACGAGTTCGTTGGGCAAAACAATCGGATAACTCTAACCCTCTTTTTTGGGGATTTTAATTTTTTAAATGCTGAATTTTGGGCCAAAATAAGGGTCAGAAAAGCCCCGAATTTAAAATTATTGCATATTACATTACTGTACATAAAATTCCATAAGTTTAAGCCCTCCCGCATCATTCTAGCACAAGTATTTACAGAGTTATTAAAGAAAACGTTAGTTGTCTTAACACAGTACGTTGTTGTCTTAAAGAGATTTTACACTGAAAAAGGCTGTTTTAGCGAATTCCCCCTATATTAAAGAAGCTATTACTGTAGTCGGCATGGTAAGACCTAGGCCCGGGACCATGATAACTTTTCGTTTTGAGGTCCCCAGATGCCAAAAATACCATTCGTTCAAAACTGGTGTGTGTGTGTGTGTGTGCGTGTGCGTGTGCGTGTGCGTGTGTCTGTGTGTGTGTGTGTGTGTGTGTGTGTGTGCGTGCGTGCGTGCGTGCGTGCGTGCGTGCTGTGTGTGTGTGTGTGTGTGTGTGTGTGTGTGTGTGTGTGTGTGTGTGTGTGTGTGTGTGTCCGTGAGCACGATAACTCTCATAAAAATAATCCGATTTTGACAAAATTTTGTATAAACAAGTAAAGCAGCATCTATGACTTAAGTTAAAAAACCAGACAGATCAACCTATCCAAAGGGGTATTTTGGGGGGTTTTGTATCCCAAAAATAATCCGATTTTGACAAAATTTGGTATAAACGAGTAAAGCAGCATTTATGACTTTAAGTTCGAAAACCAGACAGATCAAACTATCCAAAGGGGTATTTTGGGTGGGTTTTGTACCCCAAAAATGGGTTTTTGAGTTTTTTACAAATATTTTTTATTAAGTCAAGTTTTTTCATTGGGATCAGCTTAAAAAGACACACAATTTGGTGTTTTGATCATTGCTCTACGTCAAATGGTTATAGAGATATTGAAAGTGCTAAACACAGTACGTTGTCCAATGTTATTCTCATGGAGGATAAGAAAAATTGTATATCTCACTTATTTATCAACTTATGCTGATGAAACTTGGTATATTGCTTCAAATAGTTGTGGTCTATTGATATTTGCACTAAAAAACATTTTTTGGCAGATAGTTCCCGTAGCAGCAAACCTGCGCACTCAGCCCCATGTTATTCTTATAGAGAATAAGTAACGTGTTATCTCCCTTAATTATCACAATAAATTAATGAAATTTGGTAAGTGACTTCACCTAGTTGAGTCATATTGATATTAGCATAAAACCCCATTTTTTGTGTTCCTTGCTTCAGCAAACCTGCATACTCTGCCGCCATGTTATTCTTATGGAGAATAATAAAAATGGCATAAATCGTTTATTTATGAATGTATATTGATGAAACTTGGTATGTGGCTTTATGTGGTATTAAGATATATATGCATTGGAAATTCGCTGAGTACGCAGGTTTCCTGCTACGGAGGTATTTTATATCTTGATGTAGTTTTATCACCTCCAATACCCCTATACCAACTTGTTATCCAGTCTATATCTCCTCCTAACCTTATAATGTATAACATTGCCATCCAAATAGTGAATTTAAATATAACCAGGAGCATCAGAACAGCCAAAATATTACATTTTTCAATTTTCCAAAAAAATGTTACCAGTGTTTTTTAAACCTTTTATTAGATTTTTTTAAAGGTTTTAATGCGGAAATTCACTTCCCTCACGTCAGCGTGCTGCCTGTGAACTCCTTAAAAAAAATTAAAATCTATATAGGACACAACTGTTTCTTAGTGAAATTATATTGTACCTACTGTGCTTGTTTCTTGCTGGGTTATTGTTCTAGCTTTCACATGTCTAACGCTATTCATGAGTAAGGGGCCTCGGTAAGTAACAAGGCTGCACACATTCTGGACTAATAATTCAATCAAATTCATATTAAAATACTCACTAATTTTCGTCAGTATCATATTGATATAGTTTTAGAGTATAAAAGATAAAACTAATAACATAACGTTAAAATACTTAATACAATACCGGTACTTATTAATATCCTACCATTTTTTATGTGTAAATGGTATTTTTAACGTTCTAAATGGAATTTGCCCAAACCCACCCAAAGCTTGTCAAGGAATTATCAATAAATTAAATAGCAAAATCATCTCGTGGGGTGAAGGGATTTTCCAAACTTGGATAGGTTTTTACATAGCCTAGACCTACAAAAAATAATAGAAACCTTCATACAAAATGTCAACCAGTACGTAAACTAGAGGTTGACAATGATTTTGTGTACACAGAATAATCTGTTGAGATAACTTGAACTTATTGTTAGGTGTGGTGTCTTCAACGTACTTTATAATGCCTAGTGGCGGAATTTCAAATGACTTGTCAAAGTAGGTAAATGGGGAGGATCACTGAGGAAGGATGGCGGATTAAACATGAGATAATGCTGAAAAAGTATTTAACAACAATAAGTTTTGTTTTTGATCACACAAGCCTTGCTGAAACCCATTTAATATTTTTCTATTTTTTCTGTAGGCATTAAATTGTTAACTTGTAATTATTTCAACTAAGTTGATATAAAAAAATAAAAACACTACTAACTATGAAGACAAATACACTTTAATATAAAAACACTTTGTATAATTTCTTAGCTTAAAAAATAAAATAAAATATTTTAAAATAGTCCTTCAGTGATACATATTTGTCCTCACCATTCCGGTTACACCAAGAAACTTCCTGTTAATTTGTGTAAATGTTTTAAAAGGAGAACTGTTGTTTTAGCTGCATTCTGTGGTTTATTAAAATTTGTGGCCCATGAAAGTGTGTTTAAATACCTAATAGAATCGGTATCTGCAATATATAAACACTCAAAATGTAAGAGGAATACGTAGGGGTCAATAAGGTGCTCAACAGATATTCGAATAAACTCTGAATTTTGATACATTTAGGGGGTTTGTCTTGATATCATACTTAAATAATATGCCTACAGAATATTTCCTAACTGATTGCTACATATATTTCAAAATCATCTATTTTAAGAAAATATTAATACAGCAGAAAGCTATTAAATCTCACTTTATGAGGGCTTGACTAAATGAGTCAAAGGTCAATCAGAGCTATCTTGTCTTCCCTACCCACTTACACTTGTAACTTACCCAGTTACTTACACTGCGTTTGAAAACTTGCCATGTAGTCGTTGTGCTTATTTTAATATCATTACAATTTTTTCTCTAATCAATTAAATTACACTAAGTATACGCTCATACTCTGTATACACTTATACTGTATTGAACATGTAGGCAAATGGCTCATGAAAAGGACAAAGATGATCCAAGCCAGATATTAGTCTGCTGGAATCTGATCTATAAATCCAGTAACTTTGCAATGCCCAGTATGACAACGAACCGTTCAAATACGACCTTGGGATAGTCAACTACGAGGCATAACTGACCACGTGACCAGCCTCAACCACTGCGACTTGTCTCAACTTGAAAGTCACCAATAACTGGTTTCAAACACAAAACACCCAATCAGTTTCTTAGTGTTGTGTCTTTATGATCTAATGAGCATTTGATAATACAGATTCATTTGTTTCATTGTAAAGTTTACTAATGTTTTTGTTTCCTATCAAAACAACCAATGAGTTTCTGAGTGTTGTTTTTATGATGTCATGAGTGTTTTGACAGTACAGATGAATTTGTTTCATTTTGAAAGTTTACTATTTTTTTGTTTCCTATCAAAATAACAAATGAGTTTCTGAGTGCTGTCTTCATGATATTTTATGAGTGTTTTGACAATACAAATGCATTTCTTGCATTGTAAAGTATATTAATGTTTTTGTTTCCTATGAAAATAACCAATGAGTTTCTGAGTGCTGTCTTTATGATGTCACGAGTGTTTTGACAATACAGATGCATTTGTTTCATTGGATAGTTTACGAATGTTTTTGTTTCCTATCAAAACAATGAATGAGTTTCTGAGTGTTATCTTTATGATGTTATGTATGTTTTGACAATACAAATGCATTTGTTTCATTGGAAAGTTTACGAATGTTTTTGTTGCCTATCAAAACAACCAATGAGTTTCTGAGTGTTGTCTTTATGATGTTATGAGTGTTTTGACAATATATATGCATTTCTTGCATTCTAAAGTAAACTAATGTTTTTGTTTCCTATCAAAACAACCAATGAGTTTCTGAGTGTTGTCTTCATGAAGTTATGAGTGTTTTGACAATGCAGGTGCATTTGTTAAATTGTAAAGTACTTATACCATTTTTCTTGCTTCTGCAACCCTTTCTTTTGGCTGCCACTGATTATCCGACCTTTCTCATGTCCCAGCCATGGCTTGGTCCCGTAAGCGACGGTTATAAGGGATCCTACTGCGATCAAATCTATTTCTATAAATAAGAGTATATGATTTTAATCAAAATGTATTATTAGGCTATGTATTTGCCTTTATATCCATCTTAGCGAGTTAACATTGGCACTATGGATGTAGTCCTTGACTTGATGATATGGAAAATCATCCCCCTGACACACTGTATATCTTTTGTCCTATCTCTATGGTTCTGCCAATCAGTCTTTAGTTACTGTTTGGTTTGAAGTATTACCAAGCAAGGTTAAATCAGCAAAAAATTAATATTTTTTTTTTTAAAAGGTAAATAAATTAAACTTTATATGTATATATATAAAATTTAAAATATTTTTGAGATAGTATTATATTTAAACAAATAATTATTTAGTGGCTTAATTATGTAATACGAAAAATTGTGCTTTCTTCTCGTGTTTTCCCCGTTTCTAAAGCTTTATAAAACTATAACCAAGCAAATAATCAAGTAAGGATTTTATTTACCATAAACCCATCTAGAATCACTACAACTTAACTAAATTTCAGATGTTTAACTCTAGTTGGATCGGAGATATTACAGCTTAAACTTCAAAGAATGAAAACATTTCAAGTTTTAAGAATGATTAAAAAAAACCAAGGATACATTTAGTAGGAAGGATATTTATTCTGGTTGGCCTACTAAAAATGGTCAAACAACCAACTTTATTTTGGACCACTTGGTATGGACCCTCAATGGACTACCCAACATTTTTGTTGATGTTTTGTTCATTTAAAAGAGCAAACAAAAATCTGGCAATGAGTTCACCCACAACAAAATTCATAAATATTGAAAACTGCTGAATCACTGAAAGCACTAGATATTATTTTCAGGTAGGCTAGATGTCGGTGACTGGGGCCCTCTCTTAAGAGGGTGTTAAAGCCATTAGTCCTGCGAGACTGGTGGCCGAGAGAACTACGGGATCAGATATCCGCGCCTCTGCATATCGAAAGTAGTGTGACGTAGTACTACTACCCTCCTCCCCATAACGCTGGCGCCGTCACCCACAACCACCACGTGTCTGTCCAAGGACCAACAGGCACACGTTACTCTCTTTGCAGACGATACATAAGTTTTAATCAAAAGAACGTATGTGAACCGGGTTGCACAGCCCGGCTCAGCTCAACCTGGGCTCAACTCGGTCCCTACCTGTGACACAATTCATTTTCGGTTGCATGCCTCCCAACAGTTTTTTTTAATTTTCAAATAATTTTGTGTACAAATTAATCTCTGGGCTTTTATTGTAGAGGGTTTTCTGCCATTTTTAGTACAGGATTTCTAGAGAATTTCTATTTTCTATTTCCCTGACTTTTCCCTGACTCTTCTGTAAAAGTCCCCTGACCAACTGTTGTTATACGTCTTCGCATTCTCACTTTATAAACAAGCATGTGTACACAGTTATTATATATTTAATATGTAAAACATTATTCTCTATATCATGTATGTCATAAATGGTAATAAAACAAGATTAAATAAATTGATCTCAATAAAAACTCAATAATTGAGGATTGCAAATTGTTAAGAATAAACTCCTTAGGAATCCTTGGATCATGAGCCAACCATTGGAACTCCACCTGAAAAATACTGCTACAACAGATTGTATACAACCTGGAGCAAAGCATTTACTCAGTTTTTACATAATTGGGGATCAGATGAATAATAAAAGCAACGAATTGTCATATACATTTTATATAATTCCTCACAGGAAGTTATTCTTGTTGTGATAATGACCCTCATGACCTATTTTGAGACTTAACGAAGATTACAAAATTAATTTTGTGAAGTAGCGTTAAGGTGGAATAGTAATCAACATTGTCTATAAGCTACACATTTATTTTCATATCTTTAGTACATGGGGTCGAGACGTAACAAAATAATCTTTATCTCTGGGTTCCCTGACCACAGAAACCCTGTATTGGGGTGTGCTACTCTTTTGGCTAACAACAGCAGCTGAACACGACCCTTCTGAGTATGATTATTCAATTTCTCCTGCCAACTTCAATGCTATTTAATTCAAATGCTCTTGCTGTTGACATCGACAAGTAAACCTTTACTAATATCACTAAACCATCCAACTGCTTTTGTGACATTAGTTTGTGATATACAAGTCGCTCTTCTTTAATTATCTAGAGTCAAACAATTTGGTTTTCGCAGGGGTTGTAATACCCAGCAAGCACTTTTCTCCTTTGTAAACACTGCTTTGGAGGCCTTGGACGAGTCGCAGCATACTGCTGGAGTGTTCTGTGACTTGTCCAAGGCATTTTATTGTGTGGATCATAGTCTGCTGGTAAATAAAATGTTTGATTTGGGGTTACAGCGACCAGTCATTGAGCTTCTGGAATCTTATCTTGTGGATCATAAACAAAGAACAATAGTAACAAAATACAATAAAAAACATTTTTCAAAACGGAACAGCATTAAATACAGTCCCGCAAGGCTCAATAATTGGGCCTCTCCTTTTTGTAATTTATATCAATGATTCGCCACAGTAGCTTCCTGAACATATTACTCTCTTTGCAGACGATACATCAGTTTTAATCAAAATAACTTCTTTAGATGTACTAAAAAATGATATAAGTGGTATAGTACAACATTTAAATGAGTGGTTTTTGCTCAATGGACTTCTGCTGAATGAAAAAAAAAAACAAACATAGTTCAGTTTTCCACTAAAAATTCTTCTGATATGCTCACAACCAGAATAAGTTCAACCAAAGTGGGTAAGGTGCTGGGTATTCATCTAGACTGCAATCTCAAATGGAATCATCACACCATTTTTTAAAGTAAAAAGCTAAGGACTTTTAGATGTGCATTAAGTATAATGCTATGTCATTAGGTGTTTGTTTAACTGCATATTATGCTTATTCTTAAATATGGAATTATAATTTGGGGCATGACAACTGGCAAAGAAAATGTCTTTAAAGCTAAAAAATCAATCAGAACTCTTTGCCCCATTACAAAAAAAACCAGCTGTAAACCTTTTTTTAAATGTTTAAACGTCCTTCCTGCCATGCTTGTACATTTTAGAAATTGCAACTTTTGTCCATCAGTATCCCCATATTTTTACTAATTACACCTTTAAACATAATTACAACACAAGAAATTATCATCTGTATCAATATCCAGCACACCGGTTGACTAAATTTGAAAAAAAAACTTTGTACATGGGCCTCAAAATTTATAATAAAATCCCACAGTCTCTTAAAGGACTATCTGTTGAAAAATTTTCTAAACAAATTAAGTATATTTTACTTGAAAAGTTGTACTATAGCACAGGTGAGTTTTAAATGACAATCTTCTTTCATCTTTTTTTGTTATTGTTTTACATATGTATATATTACTTTTTAGTTGTTAGTATAGTTTATTTTTCTTTTGACAATGCACCTGTTTGCTTTACAAATTGTAATATGAAAGGTTATGTGCAATAAAGGATTTGATTTAAAAACAATAAGTTACCAGATTTGTTTCGTTTTCCTTTGGCCCCTCACAGAAATAGTTTCAGAACATTTAGAATGTTAAACTATGGTTAATTTCCAAATTTGAGGCAGCCTGCAGGCGAAACTAAGCATGTTGAGAAAAATATGGGGAATACAATTTTGTTATTCATGTCTTTTCCGACAACTTTCTCACTGACAAAACTTACCTGACCAAGTATAAAAAAATCCTCACAGACCAACTTTTTGATGCCTAACTTCAAAACAAAAACTTAATTTTCTTAGCTTTTAATTTGTTAAGGCTAAGTCGTTAAAATATTTTAATTTTTACTCCACTTGCATCCATTTCCCAGAGCATATTGTTTTATTCAATGTCGCACGTAATCAAAATATTATTTTAACGTTTATAAGGTGATAATTAGCGGATTAAAATTTGCGCCAGTCGCGGACAGTGTGCTGGCGTAGGGACCTACAAACATACGTTTTTGAGAGGTGGGGAATGTTAACCCAGAAAAAAATCACAAGTATTTAATATTTTCTTGAACTATAGAGTTATACAGAAAAAGTTGGTTATAGGTGATATTAAAATTGCGCTCACTGAAATCACTAGGTATATTACCTATTGTTCTATTAAATAAACCGTGAATAGACGATTCTGAATAATCTGTTGAGGAGGGGCGGGATTAGAAAGTTAACATTGCTTTATTGGAGAAGCAGGTAGAAGCCCGAAATGTTACGTGACTTGAGACCCTTCTTTATTTACAGTGACGCAGACACAGATATGCTTACCACAAACATTTCATCAAAGGAAATAAATCATTGGAACATGTCAACTTACAACTTTATTAGAATAATTATTTTTAAGAATTTGAAATACGAGCATCAGTGGTGCACTCGCAAAATATGCAGTGCCGGAACGTTTCATATTCTTCTTTTTATATCATGTATCTATGGTTATAAGTCAAGTAAAAGGGCTGATTGTAATTTAATTCAGATAATTATAATGGTAACTTTCATAACACAATGTGATTTTTAACAAATTAATTACATAAATATATATTTTTACTCTAAAAATTTTCAATCATGTACAGAAAGGTTTTGTGAAAACACAAAACTGTCCTGCTCTAACAATATTGAGCTTATGCCGCGGTCAGCCTGTCCTACGAGGTTACTATGTGTATATATATATATATAGAGGTCTCGTCCGATGAGTCAAAAAGTGAAACCTACATGCCGATCGTCATTTTAATCTCTGCCCCCTTTTCTATCTTATGGTAACTAATAAAATCCTCTCTTCACAAGTTATAAGTTTGTCAGCTGACCTTTTAAAACTAAAACTGTAAATACTGTAATGATTAAAAGTAACAGTTTTATGCAAAAATAAAAAATAAGTTTTGTTTACATTTATAAATTCACAAAATAAAATCAGAGTTTGACCATTTTTATAGCCTAGCCATTTTCTAAATATTATTTTTGTTTTTCACAGAGACTATATATTTTTAGCGAATTTCCCCTATGGGGAAGAAGCTATTACCATAGTCAGCATGGGAAGACCTAAGCCCGGGACCATGATAACTTTTCGTTTTGAGGTCCCCGGATGCCAAAAACACCATTCGTTCAATACTGTGTATATACCGTCAAACGGGGCTACTTTGTACGCGGGGGCTAATTTGTACAAACTTTAAAAAATCTGCTAAAAAAATCATATCTCCCACAATTTTTATTATATTTTTAAATTTTATGTATTAAAATTATAGTAAACTGTTAATTTTTAATAAAAAAATATTACAACACATTACAGATTAAATTTAAAAAATTAAAAATTAAAAACCAAAGGTACTTTTTTTGCGAAAAAAAAAGTTAGGCTACCCAAACTTTTGTATGCACAGCTAATTGCATAAATGATCACAAGCTATAACTGTTATATGTTGTAGGCTCACTTTCTGGGATCCAAACATATAAAATATGTTTTGAAAAAATGAACCATTAAAATTTTAAAAAATTCTTTTGAAAAAGGTACACAAATTTTTAAAACCTGGGGTAACTTTGTACACTGTTTATTTTCATGTTTTCATGCCATATCCTGCTTGCTTTTACCATATAACCAATCATAACCCCTACCCATAACAGAAGAGGGCTATTAAACTTCTCTCACAAGTTTGATGGGTTAGAAATATAATAATCAGCGACAACTTCGTAGCTACAGCAGATTTTCATCTGAAAGGGCTTGGCGACTCTTGCTTCTGAAGCCGATTTTCCCGGACATGACAAAAAAAAAACAGGTAACTTAGAGCCATATACCATTTTTTATTGTTAATAGCACTCTTTGACAACACATTTCATGTATCATTACAATTCTATGCATATATATATATATATATATATATTTCAAAACTCCTATGTCGTACCAAATCCCCCGCGCAAGTTTTTTTTCAAATACCTGTAACTCCCAAAGTAATGGAGATAGAGAAATGGGAGTCAAACCAAATTGTACAAAATAGCCCCAAGTCTAACCACCTTGGAGCTATTTGCAAAATCTGTGACTGTACATAGTAGCCCCGGACACAGGGCTACTTTGTACACTCAATTTTTTTAAATTGGATATGAACACTGATTTTTTTCTCCTACACAGTCTTATAGCTCTTGCAAATCCAGACAATTAGCCATTTTTTGGATAAAAATATCTTCATAAATAAAAAAGTTATTACAAAAATTCAAAAATGTTGTTACAAAGTAGCCCCTTGACGGTATATGTCGGTGGGTGCGATAACTCTTGTAAATAAACGGTATCAGGAAACTGACACATACTTTCTCCCTTTTAGCCCAACTTTAATGAATAAATTACTTTTTATTTGCTACATATAGAATACAAAGCACGGTTGAATGTACAGAAAATCTTGTAAACAAGTTGTTTAAAAAAACATCCACCCAAATCCCTGCTTTGGAGGCACTACAGAATCCATTGCTGCACTCGTGGTTTTAAGAGGGGAAATGCCCCCTATCCCTCCCCAGAGTTATTAAGGGGCAATATATTTCGAATTTCCTCTGTTGGTCAATGCTAACTTGACAAGAATATCAAGTTTGAATGAAATTTATCCGTAAATAAGAGAAATAGTAATTTTTGTATTCCCCATAAGAATAACATTGGACAACGTACTGCGTTTGCCGCAAAATGAAAATTCCAATTTTCTCCGCAACCAGCAATCGTAGAATAGTAATTCAAAATACTACATTATTTAGTTTTTTGAGCTCTTTTTAATGGTGGATAGTAATATTTTTATGTTTTTTTTTTATGAAAAATATTTAAAAAATGAATTTTTGATGTTTTAAGTCCTGTAATTTCTGAACCCGGATTTTTACAGACATGCGGGTGGTGTAATCTTGTTTGAAAACTAAAGTTCTACAAACGACCAAAGTTTAATCAAAATCGTTAGAGCCGTTTTCAAGAAATTTTGATTTTTCATGATTTTTGGCGGTTTTTGGGGGATAATTACCCTTAAAAATAAAAAATTCCAAAAAATGAAAAACACCTGGAGATATCGTGGATTAGTACCTACATACCAAATTTCATAAAAATCGGACCATTGGTTAGGGCTCTAGCTCTGTACACATCCACACAGACGGACACACACGGACACACACACACACACACACACACACACACACACACACACACACACACACGGACACACACACACACACACACACACGGACACACACACACACACACGGACACACACGGACACAGACATCACGTAAAAACCAATTTTTTGGGGTTCAGGGTGCACCAAAACGAATATTTCCACTAACAACTCAAATTCGAAAATTTTGACGAAAACAATACTTTCTCCATATACTATGTATAGGGGGAGAAAGTAAAATGGTCCGATAATGATGAAATTTTGGTGCAAACATGTAAAGCAACATTTATGATTTTAAGTTCAAAAACCAGCCAGATCGCTCCTTCCTAAAGGGTATTTTGGGGGGTCTTGTACCCAAAAAAATGGGTTTTATATATATATTATATATATATTAGAGATGTGCGAGTACTCAAAATTTCGAGTTCAAGCCGAGTTCGGCTCTGAAACTGGAGGTTTAACTGAAACTCGAAGGTTTCGAGCGAGTTTACTCCCGCCGTTTACCTGCGCTACCACGGGTCGTCCGCGGCCGCGCGTCGTCTGTAAATTCAAATTGAGTGTCAACGCATTTGAGGTGTTAAGAGTTAGTTGTGATGTGAATTTTAGTGTTTTATTAATAAATAAGTTGTGGCTTATAAATTTGTGTTAGCTTACTCTTTACACCATAAAGGAAGATTTACCAGGACCTTTAGATTGAGTTGTATGAACACTGCCTGTATGGTCATAGTCCACTTTTAGGTTAACCTAACTTTGTAAAAAAAATTAAAATATCAAAAACAAATCTGTAATGAAATCTAATAGGTAAGAATAAGAAGTTTGTGCTTGTTTTTTGTTCCATAGTGATTGAAATTGAGTCAAAAGAGACTCAATTCGGATAGGTTGATCTGTCTGGTTTTCGAACTTAGTCATAAATGCTGCTTTACAAGTTTATACCGAATTTCGTCAATATCGGATTATTTTTACGAGAGTAATCGTGCTCACGGACACATGTATATATATCGAATGGTGTCAATGGCATCTAGGGACCTCAAAACGAAAAGTTAACATGGTCCTGGGCCTAGGTCTTACCATGCCGACTACGGTAATAGCTTCTTCCCTATAGGGGAAATTCGCTAAAACTTTCTTCACTAAACCAAATTGCCCTTTTTAATTGGAACTCAATCCTGAAAAACTAGTATGTTTGCATCCAAACATACCAAAAACGAAACTCTAAATGTGCTAAAATTCCAAACATTTTCATTGGTGACAGTGAAATTTATTGTGCAACTGTGGTTGACTTTCTGGGGATGGTGGTATGAATTGGGGTGAGCAATTGGAAAAGATTTAGAAGAAATTGGCTAAAGGAATCTTTGTTTTGAAAAATCTCTCATAATTAAAATACCCCCGTCGCAGCAAACCTGCATACTCAGCGAATTTCCAATGGAGATATAAATGTCTTAATACTACATAAAGCCACTTACCAAGTTTCATAAAAATATATTCACAAATAAGCGATATATACAATTTTAATTATTCTCCATAAGAATAACATTGGGGCTGAGTACGCAGGTTTGCTGCAACAAGGAACACAAAAAATTGGTTTTTATGCTAATATCAATATAACTCAACTAGGTGAAGTCGTATACCAGTTTTTATTCATTTATGGTCATAATTAAGGGAGACGGAGCATTTAATTATTATCCATAAGAATAACATGGGGCCTGAGTACGCAGGTTTGCTGCTACGGGAGAATTATGCAAAAACAATTTTTTGGAGCAAATATCAATAGACCTCAACGAGATGAAGCTGTATACCAAGTTTCGTCAGTATACGTTCATAAATAAGCGAGATAAAAAATTTTCTTTTCCTCCATAAGAATAACATTAGACAACGTACTGTGTTTAGCACTTTCAATATTTCGGTAACCAATTGACGTAGAGGAATGATTGAAATACCAAATTGTGTGTTTTTTTAAGCTGAATCGAATGGTCAAAATAAAAATTTGACTTTTTCAAAAGTTATGTGTAAAATATTCAAAAAAAACATTTTTGGGGTACATAACCCCCCCAAAATACCCCTTCGGATAGGTCGATCGGTCTGGTTTTCGAACTTAAAGTCATAAATGCTGCTTTACATGTTTATACCAAATTTCGTCAAAATCGGATAATTTTTACGAGAGTTATCGTGCTCACGGACACATATATATATATATATATAGATATATATATATATATATATATATATATATACAGTATCGAACGAATGGTGTTTTTGGGGTCTGGGGACCTCAAAACGAAAAGTTATCATGGTCCCGGGCCTAGGTCTTACCATGCCGACTACGGTAATAGCTTCTTCCCTATAGGGGAAATTCGCTAAAATCTTGATCTTCTTAAATCTGCCTACTTCTGCTTACTCCAGTCGCATATCTCCTAATCAATCATTTTGTAGGGGGCTGCGGAATCCCATCTCAAGCGAATTTTTGGGTGGCAAAAGAAAGCATTAAGGGGTACCAAGGTTGCCTCACTCCCATTGCAAAGATAACGTCATTAGGCTGGGTCTACTCTCCGTCCCATGCTTGTACATCTATGAGGTTGCTACCTACATTAAGTTACACACTACAGAATAAATTAATTCAACACATAATTACCACACCCGTTTCAAAAACGAATTTGCAATCCAATATAACCTGTCTCTGTTTGAAAAGATGCCGAAGTACTCTGGTCTTAAAATTTGTCAGCTCTTATCAACATTAATTACAAAGCAAATCAATATTAATAGATTTAAAACTGATTTAAAATATTTTTTGTCTCAACACTGTTTCTATAGCTTGAGTGAGTTTGTTGATTTTTGTGGCCCTAACCCGCACTTTTTCTCTGCCCCCCCCCTTTCCTCACCTGTTGGTGATATGTTGTCACTGAACACATATTCTGATTACACCCAACGCCTGCGACCAGGTCAAATGGGAGGAGCACCAAGTATCCAAGTATGTTGCAAGTAAGTACCAACAGGCTATTTCTTTGAAAGGTGGCCAATGGGCTTAATGAAGCATCTTAATGAATCAGGAGAACCCAGTATTCAAATACAAGTACAGACCAACTATGCATAATAAAAGTTTTGGATAACTTAAGGGATAAAATAGGCCTGAACTTACCTTGTAAACCTGTCCATAAGTTCCATTGCCAACGACTTCAATAAGTTCAAAGATGCCCGCAGGATCCTAAAACAAAAAGCCTGGTCAAACAAGGGACTTTCAATCTTCTTAACATACTTTCAACCCATTTATACCTCTAATCAACACAGCACAATTTATTTTGGAACTGAAAAAGCAGATTTTTTGTATATACCCTCAAAATGTTGATTTACTGTGCGAGCGGCCGATTTTTGTGATATCCATGTTTGTAATTAATTGTGTCTTACGACCCGTGACATGTTTTAACTTTGGAGCCTGAAACTCAAGCACAGTGTTTTCAAAGGTCAATCAAGCCAAATAAATAACTTACAGTATCAATACTGTCTGTATATGTTGGTTTGATAGTAGGTATACTATCGATAGACATTGTCTTGATTTCATGAACAATAAGTAACGGTATGTTGGTTTTATTAATTCTAAAAAGGCCTAGGCCTATGTAGCACTAGTTACGCTAACACTTGATTATTAAATCAAATCTCTTTATTGGACCCGGAGCAAATCCATATGATAGTGTAAAAATAGAGATAATTATGTCCAGTAGACCATCTCTTAACTGACCCCAAATCAACCGCCGCTCAGATTAACTGCCTCTGCCCGGGCACAAAATAGAGGTCGGTTCATTCGCCCTGAATTTTAAAACTGGTCGGTTTAACCGACTAGAAATTGAGACTTCCGTTACCATCCTTATCGCTTTACTAAAATAAAAACAATGGATCACATGGGAAACTTCACAATAGGTATTGTGAAACGTCACTCAACATCAGTTTATCGCTACTCTGCATCGAGTACAGTATAGAGCTACTTCGCTAGTGTGATGCACGTGTGTACAGCCTACCGGATCACAATATAGTACTGTAATGACTGTACCGAGTGGTGACAGTATAGTGGTGTTTTTATAATCAACAGCGTATTTTATTATTTTTTTATTGTTACCTACTCAAGTATATTTCATAAGAAAATTGCAAAAGTAAGCTTTAATACAATATGCAGCTGAGTTATTTATTCATATAATATCAATATAATTACATTTATTTCTATGGTATTTTACATGTTTACATAGTTGCCCGTTTTAACCGACCTTTTAGGTGTTTTTAATTTTTTAAGTCACTAAAATATTTTATTTTTTAATCCAACTTAACTCATTGCTGTTGACATACTGTTTTATTCAATTTCACAAAAAAAAATATACTGGCTTACATTTAAGTTACAGTTGTAATGAGATGCGGCGAATTAAAATTTGAGCCAGTAGCGGCCAGTGACTGAGCCGTTCCGTCCTTTGAGTGGTGGGGGACCGGCTTTAATTAATACAGTCATATACAGTGGATAGGGATTGCCAGTCTATGTTAATCTTTGGTCGCTGGGCCTAACTTACTGCAATTAGGCTTCACAGGTAAAATAGACCTATTGCACTTGGGCATGTACCTACTGATGATATCCTAACATAACATAGCAACCATAGTGTAATTGGCTTTACAATGAAATGATGTTACACCATTCACCGGTAATAATAAAATATTTGGATTTAATACCCTAAAAAACTCTAATTCTAGATTTTATCCAGCAAGGGATGTGTAAAGCATTTGGTGTCCTATAGGCTTAGGCTCCTTTGTTTTAGCAAATAAATTGTGGTTTTGTTTGTGGAGGCTACCAAGCCTTTATTAAACTAATGTTGTGTGGGTGTTATGTTATGTCAACAAACAAGGCCTAGGCCTAGTCCAGTGATCTCTAGCAACTTAATATTAGTCTGATTTTGCAACTCATCAAAATTAGGCCTAGATCCTTCAAGTTTTTTATATGCCAGAGATGTGAGGGGAACTTTCTGATTAACTTGTAAAAATGATTAGGTCCTACTTTATACCAGGCATAAGCCAAAACAATAGGTAATAAGTGAAGAACCTACGAGATTCTATAACTTGGACTACATAATTCAATTTGTTTCATGTGTGGAAAGAGCTCCACCAAGTAATATTCACACAAGCATACGCCAAAAAGGGATAGGCCGTCAACAAATCGAAATCGGTCTACCAACACAGACGGAGACTATTGAGCTTGAACTTGTTGGAGTGTCATCATAATCAACCTAATGCTACATTTTTTCGAACACCACGTTTACGTAAATTGCAGAACAGGGGAATTCCAAGCATTTTTATCTCAGGATAACAAAGTATTTACCTTTAATGCATTTAAGTCAATGTCATCTAAGGAACAATTCACACTAGGGGCCAAGTTATTATGCGCCATCTTGAGCACAACAACGAGTACGGAATTAACTCGATGAAATCACTTTAAATTAAAAGAAAAATTCAACTAAGAAGCCAAGGACAGATCTTCTCCCTTGGCTTTTGTGCTACCTAGACGCACTACACATATTTTGTAAACATAATAACTTTTTAACACTTGTCACTTTGTTTCACATTCTTTGTCCACACCTACTTATCAACGCCAGGGCGTGACGTCATCTTTCCGACACAACATTACTTAAACTGTTGTACCAACATCACAAACTTGTTCAGAATTATAAAAAACGTTGTTGGCATAGCACTATATAAAGGTAATAGTAACTTTTAAGAATAATAATGATACAAAACTCTTCTACTAGAAGTAACAGTGCATTCGGTTATGCATGATCGAGATATCATTGCATTGTTCACACCCTTTAAAATGTGTCCATTTGGATATCTAAATAGATTTGATTTATGTAAGGGACTGACCAACGCAACGGTTTTCAAATTTAATGCATAGTCTGTGCATATCCCTTATACCTGGGATGTAGGTCTAAATTGATCAGATATCGTTACATTATTTCAAGAAACTTTAACTGTGGTTCACTTCAGGCATTCAGGGGCGGATTTAGGAGATGTGGGCCCCTGGGCACAATCAGTGCAGCGGCCCATTCCGCTCAGGTCATCAATACCCTGACTTGACTTTTATTTACTTTTTGATTGTCTGAGGCTTTTGTATATGGCAATGTATGGGTGCAGGCCTCCTTTGTAATGCAGGCCCCTAAGCTTGCGCCTATGGAAGCATAGGTGATTAATCCGGAACTTATACGGTATTGAAATAAACGCTTATAGCCGACATTTATTTTTGTGTTTATTGGAAAACATTTTAATTGTTGGCTGTTCTAATGCTTTTGTTTCTGTGCATTTTAAGGTTAGTACGAGGTTCACTGGGGAGTGAAAGGAGGTATATCAGTGTTGAGGGTAATAAAACTACGCCGTTATGAAAACATTCTTTTCCAACGTAATTTCTCCATGTGACAACATACAAAAGCAAAAGTCTCAATCAAGCAAAAAAAGTCAAGTCAGCGGGTTGCTGAACTGGGCGGAAAGTGCCGCACCACTGATTGTGCCTAGGGTCCCAAACCTACTAAATCCTTAATCTGGATCTGAAAACGCTTGTATTGCGGATATTCGCATCCCTCATTAGACCTACGTGTAGACAAGGGCGGATGTAAGCATAGGCTACATAGGTGCGTGCCAGTAGGGACCCTGACTACGACATTAAAAATAGCCTCACACAAGCAAAAAAAATACTCCCGTAGCAGCAAACCTGCGTACTCAGCAAAATTACAATACTTGCATATGTTTCTCACTACCACATAAAGCCACTAACCAAGTTTCATAAAAATACATTAATAAATAAGTGGTCCATAGCATTTTATTTATTCTCCATAAGAATAACATTAGGACTGAGTACGCAGGTTTGCTGCAACAAGGAAAACAAAATACGTGTTTTTATGCACTTACTGGTACTTACTTACTGGTATTATACGGATGCCACTATTTTTGGAGGTTAAATTTTTACCGGATACAAAGGATAACTACATAATTCGAAAAAACGTACTTTTATTGACTTACTGTACAAATTTTACATCATTCTGATGAGCGGTCTTTGTGTTGTGGCTCCCAAAATGCAGCGATGTCCGCTAGGATCGTGTTGAATGCGTCGCCGCCGCTAGCAGCCACACCCGATCGCCACATGTATGAATGCCAAAACGTACGGTTTCCCCGAGGTAAATCCCACACCAAAAGAACGTCACTCATTATGAAAACAAATGTAACGTAGTGCACAGCAATAAATCACTCATGACACCGACCCAGATACAGGCGGTGACAGGTGATGAGCGCGCTCCGGTCAACGACCTGACCTTGGCCTATTTGGAGGGGGTTTGGCGGCCGGAAATATAACTCATCAGGTATCGTTCGATTCGTAACGAAACAAGGAAAGTCCTACAATCATTTTTATGATAACCCGTCCTAACATAACTGCCGCAGCGCGCTGTATAAGGGTGGCATCCGTATAATACCAAAGTATTCAATTATTAATATAACTCAACCAGGTGAAGCTACATAATAAGTTTTATTAATATATGTTCATAATTAAGGGAGATATCAAACTTTACTTATTCTCCATAAGATTAACGTTAGGGTTGAATCAAATCAAATCAAATCAAATCAAATCAAATATATTTATTGCCACAAAACAAAATAAATTGCATTAGCATACGTCATTACAAACATTTTTCTAAAACTAAACATATTTCTTGTCAAAATAATCCTTAACACTATAAAAACTACTTTTAAGTAAAAACCTTTTTACATTTCTTTTGAAGGTCACTATATTACATTCTTGTTTAAGAGTGGTCGGAAGGCTATTGAACATTTTTATACAATTATAAACTGCGTGGTTTTTGAAAAATGTTGATTTGTGTGGTGGTATATTATAATTGTGCTTGTTTCTGGTTTTACTATTTGACAATGGCAAAAATTCTTGAAAAATGTGCTGGTTCTTTTTTAAAAAAATAAGTGATTCAAATATATAAATAGATGGAAAGGTGAGCAGATCAAAATCCTTGAAGTAGGAAGCACATGATACTGCTTCATCGATTCCTGCAATTATTCTCACAGCTTTTTTTTGAAGAATGAAAAGAGTCTTCGTATATGAGCTCTCAGACCCCCAAATCACAACTGCGTATGAAAGAAATGGATAAATGAGGGCATAATATGCTGAGAGAAGAACTTCAGTATGCAGGTTTGCTGCTACTGGGATAATCAACAAAAAAAATCAATTGTTCATGCAAATATCAATATACCAGTACTACGTGAAGCCACATACCAAGTTTCATCAATATACATTCATATATAATCGAGATATCAAATTTTATTTATTCTCCATAAGGATAACATTGGACAACGTACTGTGTTTAGCACGTTGAATATCTCTGCAACGGTTGGGCGTAGAATCACAATTTAAACACCAAAATGATTGTTTTGTAGAGCTGAATTGATTGGTAAAAGCAAATGTGAAGTTTACATTAAAATGAACTGAGGAAAAGCCAAAAACCTTTTTCACATAAGATTAACATGGGAGATTTTATGAGGAGGTTTTTGGATTTTCTCCGCAACCACTTAACCTAGGTTAATAATTTAAGATACTATATTATTTGTTTTTTTAAGCTCTATAAAATGCTCAAAACCAAAATTGAGAGTTTTAAAAATGTTATGGTGAAAAGTGCAAAAAACTGATTTTTGTAAAATTTGAAACCCTCATAAACCCCCCTTCCCATGGTCCGATTTTTCTAGTTTTAGAACTAAAAGTCATGAATATGTCACTTTATACATTTGAGCCAAATTTCATGGAATCGGAATTGGTTTTTTACTCAAGTTATCGTGTTAACGGACACACACACACACACACACACACACACACACACACACACACACACACACACACAGACACACACACACACACACACACACACACACACACACACACGCACACGCACACACACACACATATATAAATATGTATATAAATTTGAACGAATAGTGTTTTTGACATCTGGGGACCTCAAAACAAAAAGTTATCATGGTCTTGGGCTTAAGTCTTACCATGAGACCTACAGTAATAGCTTCTTCCCCATAGGGGAAATTCGCTAAAAGGTAACCAACTTGGACCTAGATGGCAACAAGAAATCTCTTGTTGAGCCTAAGAGCCCACAGCATCTAAATCCAGCCCTGGCTCGTTTTAGCGAATTTCCCCTATAGGGAAGAAGCTATTACCGTAGTCGGCATGGTAAGACCTAGGCCCGGGACCATGATCACTTTTCGTTTTGAGGTCCCCAGACCCCAAAAACACCATTCGTTCGAAACTGTATATATATATATATATATATATATATATATAAATGTGTCCGTGAGCAAGATAACTCTCGTAAAAATTATCCGATTTTGATGAAATTTGGTATAAACGTGTAAAGCAACATTTATGACTTTAAGTTCGAAAACCAGCCAGATCGCTCTATCCGAAGGGGTATTTTGGGGGGGTTTTGTACCCCAAAAATGGGTTTTTCGAATTTTTTACACATAATTTTGGAAATAGTCAAATTTTAGTTTTTCCCATTTGATTTAGCTTAAAAAAAACACACAATTTGGTATTTTGATCATTTCTCTACGCCAATTGGTTACCGAGATATTGAAAGTGCTAAACACAGTACGTTGTCTAATGTTATTCTTATGGAGGAAAAGAAAAAATTGTATATCTTGCTTATTTATGAACGTATACTGACGAAACTTGGTATACGACTTCATCTGGTTGTGGACCACTGATATTTGCTCAAAAAACAATTTTTTTCCAATGGCTCCCGTAGCAGCAAACCTGCGCACTCAGCCCCATGTTATTCTTATGGAGAATAAGTAACGTGTTATCTCCCTTAATTATGAAAATAAATTAATGAAATTTGGTATGTGGCTTTAGCTACATGAGTTATATTGATATTTGTATAAAACCCCATTTTTTGTACTCCTTGCTTCAGCAAACCTGCATACTCAGCCGCCATGTTATTCTTATGGAGAATAATTAAAATGTCATAAATCGTTTATTTATGAATGTATATTGATGAAACTTGGTATGTGGCTTTATGTGGTATTAAGATACATATATATGCATTGGAAATTCGCTGAGTACGCAGGTTTGCTGCTACGGGGGTATTTTATTATTTCCATAACAAATTAATGCCTGTTGTTATGACTAGTTAATAGCTTATACCTACCCATAACTTAACAAGTATAACCAATAATTCCTTAACATCTAAAAGTTTTTAGTGACCCCCAAAAGAGTGTTCAGGAAGATACGTTAGAAACTTCTATTGTGATCCCAGTCTTTGCTCTCACCTTGTGGGACATGCTAATAGCTCTCTTTTCCATAGGAAATTCGCTAATTTGGCCCCTATAGGCTCAACCTATGACGCGGGTCCTTAATGTCCAGGTTGACAACCTTTTTATATGTTGTGTTTATAATTGTTGTGGTTAAGTTGGTACTTGGTGATTTGGCTCGACGTAGTACAATCGGTGTCCGCTAGGTAGCTGCACTGGACAGCATACCGTGCGTGCGTTGTCCAATACCACTTCAATTGCATTGGTTTATATCCACATATCTTTGATTATTTGATTTTTCACTTTCTTATACGTAATCTTATACCAATGTACTTTCTACAGTGACGCTGCAAGCAATATTAATTTTGTTTGTTTACTTTTAAAATTGCTTTCTTCTTTTAAATAGTTTGGTAATTTGTTAGTTTAATATTAAACTTGTGCCAGAATGTTGTTTGTTTATAGTTGAGTTATGCTGTAGGCTGTGGAGTTAGTCCAAGGTTCGTAGAGCTTTCAGACCAGGTGTGCTTATTTACATAAGAGTAATGTTCGCAGCAAAGATGTCTTACGAGGGCGTCCAGCTGAATCATAAATCAACAATATACCATAAAGTGTTGCCAACCTTAAGGGTATAATAATGGTACGGCTATTTTTAAATTATCACTGGACATGCAGAAAGAAAATTTAAACCCTTAATAGATTAGTCTAATAATACAAATAAATCAAAACAATATATTAGTTTCATAAAATAACAGCTTATCATAGAATGTAAGCAGTTAAACAATGTTAATTCTAATTACATGATGAGGAAAATATGGTTCTCGTAAGATAAATATCGTGTTTCCAGCAACACTGCAGATTGGATTGGTGATCACGTGACCTTCCAGCTGTTTTTACGAGATCTCTTCCGGTTAAGTAGAAAACCTTAAATAGATCGACTCAGCACACCTGGTCTGAAAGCTCTGCGAACCTTGGAGTTAGTCTAGGTCTATTATTATAAAATTATTATAATAATAACAAAAACTTATTGATTTTTTCAACATTGATGATTTGGTTTTGCTTCTATTAATAAATAATATGGTTTCTAGATTATAAAATACACTACTAGGAAAAGTTAATCTGTTGTGATCCTGAAACATTCGCTTACATGAATGATGTGAGTAATTTGAAAGTTATAATCGCACGTTTTTTGTAAAATAAATATAGTGTTTATAATTGATTATTATATAACATCTTATATCTTGTATTATCAAACAGAATTTAATACCGTGTTTTGAAAACTCAAGTATTTAATCAATTCAGATTGTATAAATAATTTGGCATCATAAAACCCCTTTATGTGTTTTTGAACAAATTTTACATATAACAAATCTATACCAACGAAAAAATATTTATTAAGCTACAATGTGTGAAAAATCAGTACCGCTATGCATTTGGAGAACTGATTAATAGATTGGCAAATGGTTAATCGATTCAAGAAACTGTATAAGTGTTGAAAAATAAATAAAAATAGGCTACGACTGTGGTTCAGTTTGTAGAGCATTTTCCCCCAGATTTGACATTTCCATAAAGATCCTTTTGCTCAAGGCCACACAGGTATTTTGAGACACTCCTTCCTGCGAGGTATTTTAAAAGAAGTAAATTCATAATTTGTTATGCAATAATGTAATTTTTACACGTAGTTAGTTAGTCTACTGGAATAAATTTAAGAAAAATTCAAAGTTTTGTAATTTTTTTAACAGGTTTAGGTTGAGTATTTCCTAAACAATCATACTTATCCCTATTTAAAAAGCTGATTTCAAAATATAGGTTAATGTAAGCAATTTCCTGGATGTTTTTCTCATAACATATCTAAATACCCCCGTAGCAGCAAACCTGCGTACTCAGCGAATTTCCAATGCATATATATGTATCTTAATACCACATAAAGCCACATACCAAGTTTCATCAATATACATTCATAAATAAACGATTTGTGACATTTTAATTATTCTCCATAACAATAACATGGCGGCTGAGTATGGAGGTTTGCTGAAGCAAGGAACACAAAACATGGGGTTTTATACAAATATCAATATAACTCATTTAGGTAAAGCCACATACCAAATTTCATTAATTTATTTTCATAATTAAGGAAGATAACACGTTACTTATTCTCCATAAGAATAACATGGGGTTGAGTACGCAGGTTTGCTGCTACGGGAGCCTTTGTCAAAAAATTGTTTTTTTGAGCAAATATCAATGGTCCACAACCAGATGAAGCCGAATACCAAGTTTTGTCAGTATACGTTCATAAATAAGCGAGATATAAAATTTTTCTTTTCCTCCATAAGAATAACATTAGACAACGTACTGTGTTTAGCACTTTCAATATCTCGGTAACCAATTGACGTAGAGAAATGATCAAAATACCAAATTGTGTGTTTTTTTAAGCTGAAACCAGTGGTAAAAACTAAAATTTGACTATTTCCAAAATTATATGTAAAACATTCAAAAAAAAACATTTTTGGGGTACAAAACCCCCCCAAAATACCCCTTCGGATAAAGCGATCTGGCTGGTTTTTGAACTTAAAGTCATAAATGTTGCTTTTCACGTTTATACCAAATTTCATCAAAATCGAATAATTTTTACGAGAGTTATCGTGCTCACGGACACACATATACATATATACAGTTTTGAACGAATGGTGGTTTTGGCATCTGGGGACCTCAAAACGAAAAGTTATCATGGTCCCTGGCCTAGATCCTACCATGCCGACTACGGTAATAGCTTCTTCCCTATAGGGGAAATTCGCTAAAAGTAATTTTAATTTTTAGCGAATTTCCCCTATAGGGAAGAAGCTATTACCGTAGTCGGCATGGTAAGACCTAGGCCCGGGACCATGATAACTTTTCGTTTTGAGGTCCCCAGACCCCAAAAACACCATTCATTCGATACTGTATATATATATATATATATATGTGTGTGTGTGTGTGTGTGTGTCTGTGTGTGTGTGTGTGTGTGTGTGTGTGTGTGTGTGTGTGTGTGTGTGTGTGTGTGTGTGTGTGTGTGTGTGTGTGTGTGTGTGTGTGTGTGTCCGTGAGCACGATAACTCTCGTAAAAACGATCCGATTTTGACGAAATTTGGTATAAACAAGTAAAGCAGCATTTATGACTTTAAGTTGGAAAACCAGACAGATCGACCTATCCGAAGGGGTATTTTGGGGGGGTTTTGTACTCCAAAAATGGGTTTTTTGAATTTTTTACACATAATTTTTGAAAAAGTCAAATTTTAGTTTTGACCATTCGATTCAGCTTAAAAAAAACACACAATTTGGTATTTCGATCATTCCTCTACGTCAATTGGTTACCGAGATATTGAAAGTGCTAAACACAGTACGTTGTCTAATGTTATTCTTATGGAGGAAAAGAAAATTTTTTTATCTCGCTTATTTATGAACGTATACTGACAAAACTTGGTATACAGCTTCATCTCGTTGAGGTCTATTGATATTTGCTCCAAAAAATTGTTTTTGCATAATTCTCCCGTAGCAGCAAACCTGCGTACTCAGGCCCCATGTTATTCTTATGGATAATAATTAAATGCTCTGGCTCCCTTAATTATGACCATAAATTAATAAAAACTGGTATACGACTTCACCTAGTTGAGTTATATTGATATTAGCATAAAAACCAATTTTTTTGTTCCTTGTTGCAGCAAACCTGCGTACTCAGCCCCAATGTTATTCTTATGGAGAATAATTAAAATTGTATATATCACTTATTTGTGAATATATTTTTATGAAACTTGGTAAGTGGCTTTATGTAGTATTAAGACATTTATATCTCCATTGGAAATTCGCTGAGTATGCAGGTTTGCTGCAACGGGGGTATTTTTATATGTTTGAGAATATTGAACACTGTTGAATTTATTGTAAAAAACATTGTAAATATTAAAAACATTTTTGGAAATAAATCATTCTATTCCAAATTAAATGAGGGAACCGCCAAAACATATTTGACGTTGTTTTTATGACTAAAGCTCGCAATATATAACGTAATAGTATGTTCGTTATGATTCCTTCATTTATTCAGTGTATATTTAAAACTCCATACGCCTTTATATATGTGTATCCATTAGCAGGCAATGATTTTATTTGGTCCAGGTGATTATTTAAACATGTTTATATCCTCCTATCGTACAGAATTGGGCTTGTTAGTCTTAAGGGTGCGCCCTACCCAGATTGAATTCATTGTTGTTTAGCGCCGCGCCGGCGCCGCCAACAAGCAGGGCCATGCATATTTACGCTTGAAGACCATTTTGTTCTCCTCGATCGCACTGTTATTTTACAGATTTCTACCAAACTATTTGCAGTTTCACACTTTTCAGATTCAATCTAGGGATCATACGGTTCCTTTTCTCCAAAATAATTTTTCTCCATACGTTAGAAATCTTTAGAAAAACGCTTAATTTGAGAATATTACTAATGGCCTACCACTTATTTTGAATTAAAATCACGATTTTTAAATCGTATGATCTCTAGCTGAACATTTATTGAATTAAATAACATCAAATTATTTTTAATTGGTTAACAATTTAGCCTACAATGAGGGAGATGCAAACCCCTTACTTGAGCGTGCGGAAGGGAGGTACGGCGCACCCTTAATTAGCGAATTCCTGTGGAAAAGTGAGCTATTCGCATGGGAGAGTTAAGTCTGGAACCATGGTAGAAATTCCTGACGTGACCCCCTGAACACTCTTTGGGGGACACTAAACACCTTACATGCGGTTGTGTATTTGCACTATTTACTGTCCAATTTACAATTTGGTAGAGCAAATAATTGTAATTAATTTTCTTTTTCTAACTGGTTGGAAAATTGCGTAGGACAAAAAATCGGTAACTCAACCAAAAAATTTACCCGACTGTAAAATAAATTATAAAAAAATATATAACGTAAATACCCCCGTCGCAGCAAACCTGCATACTCAGCGAATTTCCAATGAATATATAACATAACACATTATAACACTTAACAGGATTCATAAGAAATGTATTCACAAACAAGCGATATTTAAAATATTAATTATCCTCCATAAGAATAACATTGGGGATGAGTACGCAGGTTTGCTGCAACAAGGCACAAAAAATAATGGTTTTTATGCAAATATCAATAGAACTCATCTTAGTGAAGTCACATACCAAGTTTCATCCATATACATTCATAAATAAGCGATATATAACATTTTAAGTATTTTCCATAAGAATAACATGGGGACCAAGTACCTAGGTTCGCTGCTACAGGAGCCATAGGCGAAAAATTGTTTTTTTGTGCAATCAACAATAAACCATAACCAGATCAAGCCATATACCAAATTTCGCCAGTTTATGTTCATAAATAAGCGAGATATACAATTTTTCTTTTTCTCCATAATAATAACATTAGACAACGCACTGTGTTTAGCACTTTCAATATCTCGGTAACCAATTGACGTAGAGCAATGATCAAAATACCAAATTGTTTGTTTTTTAAGTTGAATTCAATGGTATAAATTAAAATTTGAATTAAATTAAAATTAAATGTGAAAACCCCAAAAAATCTTTGGGGTACAAAACCCCCCAAAAACCCCCTTCGGATGGTGCGATTCATCTGGTTTTCGAACTCGTTCAAATAAATGGTATTTTACACATTTGTACCAAATTTCATTAAGATCGGACCTTTTTTACGAGAGTTATCGTGCTTACGGACACATATATATATATATATATATATATATATATATATATATATATATATATATATATATATATATAAGTATATATATATATATATACATATATAAAAATTTGAACGAATGGTGTTTTTGGCATCTGGGGACCTCAAAATGAAAAGTTATCATGGTCTCGGGCTTAAGTCTTACCATGAGACCTACGTTAATAGCTTCTTCCCTATAGGGGAATATCGCTAAAAAAAAAAATTTAAGCCCTCTCTTATCATTATAGCACTAAAATTTACTGAGTTATTAAATCAAATTTTAACTGACCAAACACAGTACGTTGTCTATTGGGGATATTACGTTGGAAAAGGATGTTTTCATAATGGCGTGGTTTTATTATCCTCAAAACTCACCTACTTTTACTCCTCAGTGGACCTCGTAACAACCTTATAATTCATAACATTGCCATCCGATTACTGGAGATAAATATAACCTGGAGCATTAGAACGGGCAACAGTTAATGTGTTTATAAATAAATAAATTACATAAGCGTTTGTTTCAACACCATTTAGGTTTGTATTGCGAAAATTCGCTCTACTCATGAAAGCGTGCTATATGTGGACTAATTTTTTATTAGTTTTCATTTTAAAACATTAATATCCGTTAATGTGACTAGTTAAAAGGTTACACTTACCCTAACTCAACAAATCTAACCAATAACCCCTTTACATCTTAAGGTTTCGAATTCCTTTTAGTACTCATACAATTATAATTGGATCCTTAAAGGCCATAATGGCGTGGACTTCTAACAACTATTCAAAGATTTTCTTATTTTTGTTATAAATATAGGGATCACAACAAAGACGAAAAAATAGTTATCATAATGTACGAAATGAGAAAACCCGATAATCAAATTGAAGTTGTATAAAATAATTAGGGATCATATAGACTAGTCTTAAAGCTTGCTACTGCAAGTGTTCAACGACTACAATGCAGGTATAGTAGGCAAAGCTACACGATATTTTAAAATATAATAGCTTATTGAGATGACGAATTCAGAGGTCAGTTTGACGTCAAGAATTGTCTCGGAATTATAAAGTGCAAGTAAATGAACCGCAGCCAACGTTTTATAAAATGATGTAGCGACATCTGGTCCATTTAGGCCTGTATCCCAGGGATAAGCACAGCGAATGCAATAATTTTGAAAACCGTTGGTCAGCCCCTTTCAGAAATCGAATCTAGAAATCCAAATGGACACATTTTAAAGGGTGCGAACAACGCAATGATATCTCATTCACACGGGATTAGGACGGAACTACTTTCGTCCACCCACAGATGTCGTATTTTGGTTTCTTTTGTTGGCAACACTAGTGACCACTTCCTGTTCCTCCCACCCGCCGGGTTATCCCTAGACATCTGCCATTTAAACATTTACCCATTGTAAACGTGTGAAATCGTCCAGTTTTCAGTCCAGCTGTTTGATCCTTTCTTTGTTGTCATTTACTCAGTGCACACGTTTGTTTTACAAAAAATAAAGCAAGAACTTAAAGGAGTAGTTAATTAAAACGAAGTGACTGCATACACGTCCAATGTAAGGGCAAATTCACTTCGCTACCGCTTAGGTTAGGTTGGGTTAGGTTACGTTACGTTATGTTACGTTAGGTTAGGATAGGTTAGGTTACGTTAGGTAAGGTTAGGAGGTTTTCTGGCTCTCAATTTGTTTTAAAAATCACAGGAAAAGTAACGTACAAAAATTTGGAACGGACGTGAACAGTAGTGGCTCACGTCGGACGTGTACGTAGCCACTGCCTAATTAAAACAGTAGCTGTAAGAAAGTATTGCAAATGTAAAATCAGCTGTTTTTAATGTCAGCTGTTTCATCGAACAGTTAATCAGCTGACAGGTGTGGCGCTGCGCACGCGCCTTGTAATTATACCGTGGGCATCAGAGGCGCCGCCCCAGGTGGCTGAAATATTAGACAACCATGCCACCAGTTTTTGTTCCCATTAGGGTAAATTAAACGGGAATCGTTTAAAAATTAGGTCAGATTATTACTACCTGGTAGAATGGTGTTTTTGGAAACATTTTTGAAAAGCGAGAAACGGTTTGGTTACATCACATTTGTTGATGAATTTTATCTGATCTTGGTATTTCTGCAGTATAAATTCAAACTTACCTGAAAAAATGACCTGATATAATGTAAAGCAGTTACAAAACGATCTTAACTCAGTTTTACTTAACTTTTAGTCATTATCTTTTACTCCACGATTCTGTTCTCGCTTCCCTTTATACACAAACATTACTAGTTTTGTCCAGCCCATTTAATTAATGAGTACACTCAGTGTATTCGAATACAAAACTGTAAATTGCAAATTAATCGCGCGAAAATACGTTTTTGTTCGTGGTAAAAAATAATTTCCAAACGAGGAAAAATTTTTAAATCCATACAAGAGAGGGCACCATTACTGAAAGTGTTTCTACCTGTTTTGTCCATTAGATCAATGTGAATTGTTAACCCCCCTAACCCTGTTTTCTACTTTGAAAGTTGATATTTTGGGGATAATTTTAAAGTATACAAATAAATCCTAGGAACATAATTACCTATCTCCATATCAGTTATATCTCATCCAAGATTTGTCAGATACTCAATTTGATAATTGAGTCCAGAATACGTATCCAACTTCTGCGTACTGTACTCTTTCTCATTTTAGATTCTTTAAAAGAACCATTTACTATTTAGCATAAACGTCCGACCTCCAGTTGAGGGGCTTACATAAAACAAGGATGAAGGTTAAGAAATACTGTAACATTGCTCTTATGGACGACGAAGGTAGAATAGAACCCCGTCATAATAGCATCCAGTTTTTTGACAAACTAAATCTTCCTAACCGAAAGTTCAATCGCAAAAGATATAGGGGCCATCTGGATCAATCCGGCATCTGCGATCGACCAATTTGACATAACTGTTCCCCATATATATTACGCAACAAAACGACGCCATTTTGTCGCACTGGGGGACGTTTTTTCATCTAGAGGGGAGTATTTTACCCTCCCCTCGGTTTTTTCTGCCGCGCGTTGCCGGGAACGTGGTCGCCACGCGAGAGAACGCTGCCGCGGTTTTTTGCGTCAGTCGCCAAATAAAACGCCTATTTCCTATAGGCTAAATACCTTTTAACCTTTTAGTTTTTCGAGTCATTTTTTAACCATTGGCTTATAACTATCAATATATAGGGGAGACTCGCAAAAAGCTATGTAGCAATCTGCGAAATATTGAGTTGATATTATTTATTGATTTCTTCTCCAATGACGCTCCTGAAACTGAAACTATTTTACATAAATATAATTTATTTAAAAAAGTAATTATAAGTCTCCTTTGTATTTTAATGATATGTCCGTAGCAACAAAACTATATTTGTTAATACTAAAACCCATAATTTAATCAAATGATATTATAATTGTTCAGGCTGGATCTAATTATATAACAGTATATGCGCACGGCTGCCCTACAATATCCGTATTTAATTTAAAACGTCCGTCGGACAATACAGCATTAGTATTGTGTTTATCTTTAACTATTAACACCTTTTGCCCTTCATTTTATTATCTGGATAAATACCAGGAATGATGTTTACTGAGTGCTGAACAATAATTGTTTGTCTCATACGTATCGTCACTAGTATCCTCAGTTTGCAGCAACTTTTATTTCCTAGTCGTGATCTTCAATAGAGCTTATTTTTTTCATCGTATGTAATTTTTATATCACATTTTAATCCCAACCAAGTTAAACTCGATATATCTCTGACAGGTTATAACAGATTTAACTATCCACATTACCTAAATCATTAGCTTTTAAATTGCTCGAGATATTTTTAACATTGGTAGTTTAAATGTGGTAAATATATACAAAATATTACATTAAAAACAAACTTATTGCTGTTTCTTTATTTCTTTATTGGTAAATTGCCATAATTAAATTGTAGTTAAGAGTAAATTAAATTAATAGAGTATGTAATGCTAATAATAACTGATACAATTTTCATTAATTAAATCCTTGAATCTTACAAATAAATTAAAATAATCCTTGAAACCACAACATTTTGATTTTAAATTTATATTATATTTTCATTCTTTTTTTCATTTATTAAACCTTCAATGTTGTATGGACATTTCTCAACAAGGTTGAGAAATTACCATTACTTTGATTTATTTTTGAATTGTCTTATGTTATGTTTAATATTAAAGAAGTGACAACAATACAATTTCTAACAAATTAATAATTGTCTATAGATCTTGTTAAATACGAGATACAAAACAACGAACTGTGTATACAACAAATATAAACAATAAGTGGAACGCTTTCTTTTTAATCACTGCTGAAATATCACCAATTTCTTCACATCGAAAAAGTCCTTAGCTTGAAAACTACTCATCAGTATTTTTGTATTACTTTTTAACATAAGTTAAAAATCTACCAAAAAGAGGGGTCTAGGTATTCCTTAAGTGGAATCCTAAAATATGAGTAAAAGTGTTTTAAACTAATAAAAGCTTAATATACTAGAGCAGGTACCCATAATACTTCAGCAAAAACCTAGAGTTTCATTCCCGTGCTGTTATCCGGAGAGATTTGAAGGAAAATTTAAAATGCTCCCGCGAAATAAAATCTTTAGTGTGGAGGAAATCTGGATAGGCGAATCTAGGATAGTTCAAAGGGCGAGGTAGAAACAGCCGAAGACTGATGGGCAGGCGTGAAACTGCTCCATTTAGCGGAATATCAAGATGTGGAGGACGAGGGTGTGGGGGGGATGACAGGACACCTTGTTATCACGAGATGTTATCAGGAGCGCCACAATGACCTGTGCTAGGACCGTCACTCTTCCACCGCATAACCTTGCGGAGACACCGCCTGCTTGATGTTTACCTGTCATCTTTTGAATGACTCTAAAGGTAAGAGGAGTGTTATTCACAGATTTGACAGAAAGGTGGGATAGCGAATTGTAATCATAAAATGTGCATCGTGAAATGCTTGCGATGAAGAAAGATTGTTATGGGTATTGAAGAGTGAATACAGGTAAACACTTTTGATATTGATTAATATAAAACAGAGAACAGAATGTTTGTGTTGCAATCGAATCTATTCATCGTGCTTCAGTGAGGTAATGCTATTATGATTGGATGAAAAATCATTCTGAAGATTCACTTACATTTTAAAAAGTCTCAATTTTCGTATGTTTGTTAATGAGTTTAATGCAACACTAAAGGAGATCGCACGCAGCACGCTGACGTGAGGGAAGTGAATTTCCGCATTAAATATTTTTTTAAATCTAATAAAGGGTTTAAAACAACACTGGTACACCGTTGTTTTTGAAAATTGAAAAAAAAAAATATTTTTTGGCTGTTCTGATGCTCCTGGTTATATTTAAATTCACTATTAAGACGGCAATGTTGTACATTATAAGGTTAGGAAGAGGTATAGTCAGGATAACAAGTTGGTATAGGGGTATTTGGGGTATTTGGTAAAACTACATCAAGATATGAAAAAACAGCCTTATCCAGTGTAAAATCCCCATAAGACAACGTACTGTGTTAAGACAATTAACATTTTCTTTAATAACTCGGTAAATACTTATGCTAGAATGATGAGGAAGGGCTTACAATTTTTTGCATTTTACGTAAAACATTTTAATATGTAATAATTTCCATTCGGGGCTTTTCTGACCTTTTTTGTGCTCAAAAACTGAAAATTTGAAAGATTAAAATCCCCAAAAGAGGGTGTTATAGTGGTTGGTTTTTCCCAACGAACTTGTCCAACTGTTTACAGAAGGGAAGGTTTCTACAAAATTTCAAGTAAATCGAACACAAATTGCGACCGCTAGAGTGTGAACACACACACACACACACACACACACACACACACACAAAACATATATATAAAGTTGTTAGTGTTCCCCCCAAAACGTGTTCAGGGGGTCACGTTAGGAACTTCTATGGTGGTCCCGGGCTTTAGTTTTACCGTACGGGTCATGCTAATAGTTCACTTTCCCATAGGAAATTCACCAATGCAATCCCTACATCTCCCTTGACACAGTCATCACTGTATTATTTGAAAACACTGCAGCGTCGCGTCGAGACAAACGAAAACAAGGGGAACGTTGTGTTATTTTTGGAGAACCGTAGGAAGGGTATCTATCCCTTTTCAGAAACTCATGCTATGTCTCTACAACCTCGTGGAAACAAAAATAAATTAAGTTGAGAAATCGGTAATTATCAAAGATGACAATAACATTTCTCTAACTTATAGTTAGAATGGTAATGAAGTTACCATTCTACAATACTGTAAAAATCTATTGTTAAAACATACTGAATCCTGAAAGAAAATGAAACAGGGTCTGTTCAAAGAAACATAACCCAGGTTGGCATAGATAACCCTAACAGATACTGTTCATTTGAAGTGCAAGGAAAATATTTTTTTTATTTGAGGTTTTGAGAAAACGCATAGGAAAAATCAAGTCTAATTGACAAGAGGAAACACAGTTTGTTTGTGGTTTTATATTAAAATTTGTTGCACAATTTTTTTTCTTTAATTTCCCAATCACTACAAATCATTGACTATAATATAGTTAATGCTACAAATATGTTCTTAACAAATATATACATAGTTAAGAAAATAACAAATTAGAAGAACCTTTCCTATATACAATTCAACATTTCTTTGTGTCTGGAAGCGTCATTTCGCGTTGATATTTGGATTGTTTGTTTTAATTTTTTAT
Source organism: Allygus modestus (assembly GCA_963675035.1). Lineage (NCBI taxonomy): Eukaryota > Metazoa > Arthropoda > Insecta > Hemiptera > Cicadellidae > Allygus > Allygus modestus. The sequence goes on along the minus strand of OY776116.1, from coordinate 41,886,941 downwards.
CAACGCCCATTGTGATAACGTTATCTCGGTTGACTCAGACAGGAGACCTTCGGCCCAACTTATCACTATATTTGCTGTTTTTTCTTCTGTCTTCTCAGAGTGGAACGTACTATAAATTCTTTGTGTATAACTGGCAGAACTGTTTGAATTTATTTACTAATTATGCATTGTGTATTAGAGTAGACAGCGACCTCGTACTTTACTTGATTCTTTTTCACTATCAGACATTTCTGTGAAAAATAAACTTTATATTGAGTTCTGAGTAGTCTACTGTCCATTTTCTATACCAGCAATTAACGTATCAACAAGAAACAAACTAATTTGTTTGTAGGTTATTTTGTTTACGTGTTAACGCGTGAAATCCGTTGTTTATGATTTCATATGAAAAAAAGTTAATGTGGGAATGTGAAAGCATTACATACATTTGAAATTTAAAGTCAAATAGAGTATCAAACAGAAATTGACTTACTTAATGTCTCATCAGTATCAAATCACTTTCTTCGTAATCAGTAAAAATATTTAATATCCCATTTCTCATGAAGAGCAAGATTTATGTAGAGAATATTTACATTTTGAAATCTGGGAAAATTTACGTGATCTGTCGTTATTAAACATGAGTTGTTGTTCTTTTAGTAATGGATAGTTTATATGGGTTCTATATTACATTATTGGAAATTTAGCCAGTCACATGACCAATGACCTTATTCACGTTACCCATGAGGTATGTTTACACGATACAACACCATTAGCATGATAGTTAGTTTAATATTGGTACACATAAATGCCAATCGCTTATCATCAGTAACCAGAAGACAAGAGGCGAGTGACTGTTTCCACCGTGCCAGCCACTGGAGAGTCATCTACTGGCATCGTAAACAGACGTCTTGGTGATGAATAGTTACATAACTCCAAATACGCAGTAAGAATTGTTTAATATTGGTACACATAAATGCCAATCGCTTATCATCAGTAACCAGAAGACAAGAGGCGAGTGACAATTTCCACCAAGCCAGCCACTGGAGAGTCATCTACTGGCATCGTAAACAGACGTCTTGGTGATGAATAGTTACATAACTCCAACTACGCAGTAAGAATTGTTTAATATTGGTACACATAAATGCCAATCGCTTATCATCAGTAACCAGAAGACAAGAGGCGAGTGACTGTTTCCACCGTGCCAGCCACTGGAGAGTCATCTACTGGCATCGTAAACAGACGTCTTGGTGATGAATAGTTACATAACTCCAACTACGCAGTAAGAATTGTTTAATATTGGTACACATAAATGCCAATCGCTTATCATCAGTAACCAGAAGACAAGAGGCGAGTGACTGTTTCCACCGTGCCAGCCACTGGAGAGTCATCTACTGGCATCGTAAACAGACGTCTTGGTGATGAATAGTTACATAACTCCAACTACGCAGTAAGAATTGTTTAATATTGGTACACATAAAAGTAGGATACCCCCCACTATAGCAAGCCAATCAGAAGCCAGCATTTTGTAGTGACGTCATTCCAAGATGGCGGCGCCCATGGCACTTTATTTCCCGCCAAATTTCCTAACCTCACTTTTTTAAATTTTAACTCATTTTGCTCAGTTCTGGCAACCTATGCTCTATGATAAATTATTTTACATATACACCATTATATATATATATATATATATATATATATATATTATATACTGTAAATTATATGTATATATGTTCCATGGTTCGACTATTATATACTCTATGCGATTGATACTATCATATGGCAATGTATATACAATATTATACATATACTTTACAGCTACACCATTATATAAATATAATCTAGGATATATTAAAAAGTGACGTCACACGTCACTTGACCGCATGGGCTGAGTGAATATATACGTCATCTGAGGCTGAGCCAGTGACGTAGACGGTTTTGTGACGTAATGAGGGAAAGTTTAAAGTTCAGGGTCACGGGGAGGTTATTTAAAAAAAGTACTACCTCGCACGCGTAAAATTCGATTGTGATTCGATAGGTTAATCGATATAAAAAATTTAATGAAAACAATCGAGCTAAAGAGCTGATCAGACATCCATTCCATCACAGCTATCGCTTAGAAACCCGGTGTTCATAGCCGTTAACCCCGTATACTAAGTTTCTGTTTGCTTGGGTGGGGTTTGAGACCATCCCGTGCATATGCACCCAGGTTAAACATTATTCCATACGTAGGCCATCCAGATTACCTGGTTGATGCCCAGTACGAACTAATGTCCTCTCCCTTTTTAGCAAACAAAGGATAGAGTATTTTTAGAAAAAAAGCCATAGCCCCTCCACCGCCATGACCCGTGGAGACCTTCCAAAAAAGCAAGCTAATTGTCTCCTCCGTTCATTTTTTACTTTTACAAGTCCCACCGTACGGATTCAAGGAATAACTTGAGTACACCATTCACTCTAGGTCCTTCCAAGGAGTAGCCAAGGGCTTACCTAGACGCCTCAACGTACAAGACCCTTCAATTTACATTCAGGTTTACGGGGCTTTTCGTCCCCCACGCCATTGACCTTCATTCACACACACACGCTCACACACACACACACACACACACACACACACACACACACACACACACACACACACACACACACAGAGAGACATACATACAGTGGGAACTTTTACAATGTCCAAGACATGCTCAACTATATTTACAATTGAACTGTTCATGAAGTTAAGTGAGCCATTTATTTTAAGTATTGTGCAGTAGTACAGATTCGAGCAATTTAGGGCAGGATCGGTGACCAAAGTGGCTGAGACAGAGCTAGAGGTTATATCATCCAAGTTAAAACCTGAAATCAGGTCACGTGACCATGTTTTTTTTACAAAGGGGACGAATCGTTCCCAATACTACCAGTCGTGTTTACTCAAGTTTTTGGATTTTATAACCATAGGGTAGTGTGTCGTGCTCACCCTCGAGCTTTCTTTTTGGTCCAGTAATTTTGAAAAGTTTTGATTCATTCACAGTTACAATATCGCGGTCTTTCGTCCTCCTGATTCTAGATTCCTTAATTTCTATGCTTTCAGCTGACTCGCTAAGAACCATTTCTTTTAGTTTTTCAAAGTTAAGTGTTTTGGAGGTCTTAGAATTAAGAGTGAGGCCCTTGATTTTGCAAACAGATTTTAGTTTTTGTTTGTTGGTTGACCAGACAAGATATGCGTACGTTTTAGGCCCCCCAGAAACGAATTCAACGATGAAAGATCCAGGTCCGTATTTAACCAGCTCGTCGGTCATTTCCCCGAGGTAATCCCCCGTAGGGACCCTGTACAAACCTCCCTTATAAATATAGAGGGTTGAGTCTGTATCGTAGTACAAGACTTGTGCACCCAGGGCCTCCAGATATTCATACAGTTTCAGTCTAGCTTGAGCAGTAGTATAGGCCGCTATGACTACATTCACGTTTCTTAAGGGCTCGCCGACTTCCTCCAGGTACTCCCAGCTTACTACCACTACCTCTTCGTTTACTATCTGTATTCTATTCACTATTATATAGGGTCTTGTCATCATCCCGAACAGTGTTTTGGGGTCTCTGACTATCGTGGCCTTTGTCTGGTTCTCCCGCTGTCCAAATTTACCCCAAAATGAATTTAGCATGAGTTTAGCCATTGATCTCAAACCTTCGTTTTCAGCAATCTTGGCGGGGTCCAGCCTGATTCCTTCATGAGTGAAGTAGTTCTGCACGTACCGGTCTTTATCAATCTGGGTCTTACACCATTCTGGGTAGCCGGACGCTTCTTGTTTCATTTTCAGGAATTTATTGATGAAATCTGTAAAGAGTCCCCCTTTCTCGTATGTCGCCATTTCATATTCCCATAATTCATACATATCGAGGATGACATAGCCTTTCTCTGCCGCTTTCCGCACCTCATCCATTGTCCAAGTTCCTACCAGGGCTCTTTCTTCGCTTTCGTGTTCACAGTCTTCTTGGTTTTGGTTTTCACCACATGTTTTACAGAGGGCAAACATTAATTTATTATTCATCCTTGCTGGGAGCACTGGGTGGTAGAGATCCCAAGGTGGTAGGACTTTGCATTTCAATAAACCATCTACTTGGAGACCTCTCTGCCTGCACTCTCTGTCTCCTACATGAATGGTGGGATGACCTAGGGGATACTTTCCGTACTTACACACATACGGGTAGAGCGAGCAAACGTCCACATATTGGATCGTTTCTCCTTCGACGCATTTGTGGTAAGTCTTAGAGTTACCCGTTCTGCCCCCAAAGAAAGCCTGTCTCGGGTCTAGTGGGAGTGTGTTCAATATTGGGAGAGAGTCCAAGTGTTTGAGTTTTTGTTCTTTCTTTAATTTCCTAAACTCACACTCCCACATCTCGACTACTTCGTAGTCATTAAACTTAGCGATTTTGGACTTAGTTCTCTCGTATCTTAAGTGAAGTGAGTCTGAGGGATCCTCCTTCAGAGGAGCCTCTCGATTGAATGGGAAGCAATTGGGGCATCCATGCCAGTAGCATCCGTGAAACTCGTAGATGTTTTCCCTGTCAAACCCATCTACTTTCAGTTTGTTAATCTTTACTTCTTTACCCCGCCCCGCATGCTCGATCCTCACTCCACGTTTCTCTTCTTCCCAGCTCAACCACTGAATGGCGATAGCTGACTGGTTATCCACTAAACGGTAAACGGTAGCCGTTCTTTGGGATGAGGCCGATCGTGTTTGGTTTCAAAAAGTTGCGGCGGAAGGCCAAGTTGCAAGCACTAGCGATCGTTACAGCCTCTAGGAAAGGATCAACATTACACTCTTGGAGGAATATCGATCTGAACTTAAGGCAAGCTTGGGCCAAGATCTCCACATCAGAGATGCAATACTCCAACATTTCCTTTTGAAAATCAAATACATAGTTTTCCGCTACTCTTTCATGGTACCAGATTTTAAAGGCCTTATTGGACTTTTTAAACATTGACTCTGGGCAATAGTACTGTTTATCGGGGATAGGGCCTACATAATTTTGGTTCGCCAGAGTGTTGAACAAGTGAGGAAAGTAACCCTTCTTTCTCTCCGGAGGCAGATCAAATGACTTAGGGAGTGCAGCGAGGGCCATAGGAAAATAGTTAAGTGAGTCCACAAATCTAACGTTGTCCATTTCCATGAGAATAATTTTGCAACCCTTCATGACCAGATCGGGTGTGAATTTAGTTTTTTCAAGAACATACTTTAACAAAAATTGAAAATCAAAGCCCTGACCGTTGTGGGCAATTACACAGACATCTTTAAAACCTTTTCGGACTTCCATGACGTATTCCATGAAATCTTTAACAGGGTCAGAGTTGAAGACTCTCGTACGGTTTTTACAAACCCTGCAAAATTCTGTTTCGATACACTGGTAGCAAAACTGCTGGGAAACACACAAGTTTACTTTATGTACTTTTTGTTCGGGATCAGAGGGGAGAAACTCGTCTTGGCGAGTCTCCAGATCAAAGAAAATGAAAAGGTAGTCCTTTGGTTTAGGCTTACCATCGTTCCGCTGTATGAAACATTTGTGATTTGGATCTTGGAAAGATCCGCAAGGTTTGCAATAGACTTCTCCACACTTGTGGGGCGTGGATCTGTCTCTAATCCAAACTAATTTACCGCAATCAAGACACTTTTTGACAACTTTACATTTATCGACTTGGTGAGCAGTGAAACACTGTTGATTTCTCAAAGTCATATTACATTTTGAACAAACTATTCCTCCATGCTCCTCTTTGCAGGGAGGCGAGATGGTCTGACACTGAGAACAGATGCTTGAACATCTGTGTTCACCTTTGTGATCATAGGGAACATGGCAAGCTTCACAAAAATATTTACAAACGAAAGCAGCAGTCAAACTAGTTATTACGTTATAGTGCCCGTTGTAAAACAACAGGTTGATCTTGAATTTAGCATTTTCAACACTGCCCTCAAAATAAACGTCCCGGCCTTTATTATCATAATTGAACACGGTTATTTTGAAATCTTTCAACAAGTCTTGAAACTTCTCAAGTTCTGGGATTCCCGCGCCATCCTCGGGCATCTCTACTCTAGCCCGACGAATAAGTTCCTGAGCCCTTACGGTTTGCCTTTTTTTATCATCTTGCCGAATTGACTTGTACTGAGGATCCTTTGTTGCATGAGCGATACCTACAACCAAGGCCTTGGGGAGACACAAGTTGTCTTTATTTTTAATAACTACGATACCCTTCCTTGCTTTGCACTCCTCGTCAAACGTGTTAAAGATACCAGGTCGTACCCTCCCAGAACCTACAGGGAGATTAACTCGAGTACATTCTACTTTAAAAGTGTCAGTGGACTTGACGGATTCAGAATTTGACTGTATGATCCCTCCAAAAATTTCCCAAAGGATGTCTTCATCAATTTCACCAGCGGGTCGAAATGCGACATACCCCGGATCTCTACTTTTTAGGTTAAGACTCTGCAAAGTGAACCCGAGCTGATCATTTTCGTGGGCTTGGCCTTTCATCTCATTTACAATCTTGGCAAAACCTTGTCTGAGCCAATCTATCTCACTAGTATCAGAAGGAGGGTTAGAAAATTTGAAAATAGTTTTCGTTCCGTACAATCTAAACTTTTTAACATAAACCTGCTCGTCACTGAGTACTTCAACGGGTTGAACAACTTTAGCCATTTTACTAGTTGAATCAAACTAAAAGTTAAATATAAATTAAAACAATAAAGTGAGGTTATGTTAAGCAAAAGTAAGGTTATGTGAACCCAAAGAGAAACTTGAGTAAATACAACGCTAGTCCTAGTAAAATAATAATTAAAAATATTAAAGTGAGGTTATGTCAGACTAAAAGAGTGAGACTATGAAATAGAAATATATGTTTGACTCTCAAAAGTGAGGTTAATATATAAAAGTAGGGTTATGTTATACAATAAAATTGAGGTTAGACCTGATACACCAAATATAATACGCGTTAAATACTAACGACAAATTATAATAGCACTTACTGTAATAATTGCACAATACTATCACAACTCACTTACCACAATAGCAGAGAATGAAGCAGCGCAAGGACCTCTGACCAACACAAAAGTCTGGAACAGAATGAATGAGGAAGGCTGTCTGCACCGGTATATATAGGCACCAACAACCAATCAGCGATCAGAACGCCTAATACGACCAATGGGGAGCGAGCTTATTCCGACCAATCACAGAGCTGTATTTTAACCTGTTACAACTGGATTTTTTTAGGTGACTAACAGTAATTCAGAAACGCTACAATAGAGCAAGAAGAAGAGGGTTTGGAGAAAACCCGTTATTGTTCTAGCATATATAATAGTGTAGACCATATAACGGTGAGATAGGCCAAGTTCAGGGTCATCCTGAGCATGTTTTAAAAAACTCTAACGGTTTTATTTGATAATTACATTCAATATAATGCGTATACTTACGCATATTACCAAATGAGCGCAGAAATCATACAGATTTATTATTAATCGCTAAAGATAGCTGCAGACCTTAAAATACCATCCAACTACGGATAGGCAATGAAGTGAAAACATCTATCAGATCGAATAGTGTACTGTCTATTCGCTAGCTAGCGTTCTGGTATCAAATACAATGGTGGGGGGGGGGGGTAAAAGTGTAGGATGCGGGGCAGATGGAAGAGGCAGATAGTTACAAAGCAGCTGGCGTGGGGCAGATGGCGCGGGGCAGATGGCAGCTGGTGCGGGGGAATTCGAATAAAATATCCATTAGTTAAAACCCATCAAGGATAACGTAATTGCTTCTGCATCAGAGGATATTGTGGTAGACGCTTCTTGTACTTGTATTTGATCAGTCGTTTCATTAGTGTCAGCTTGGTAAATATTAGAAGATGAAGATGTGTAAGAAACATTATTGTCTTGTATTTGTGAATCCATGTTTACCGCGCAAGAGCTGGGCGTATAGTGATATAGCGTCTGCGTGTAGGTTAGGTACTCGGCTCTTCCCCCACCACACCAGTCCCCCCCACCATACCAGTCCCCCCACCAAGTTTTACTTCGCACAATAACTAGTTTACATGTGTTTGTTAGGGTTTAGCTCTTAGACTGTCAAGACCTCAGCTCAGTAACTGAAAACTTCAATAATGTTTGCTCAACGCTGTATAATTATAACAGTTACTATGGTCTAAACCAGTGTAATCTGAGAACCCACTTGGCATATGTTAAACCAGAAATAAATAAATTATTTAGATTTCACCTTCAAAATAGTTGTTTTTGGCTATTCCTGCTATACCCTTGGTCGGATCTGAGTTCTGTTTGCACCAACTTGTTCGTCTGATGAATCCGCGTAATTTAAGTACCCACTTAACATAGTTTAAACCAGAAATAAAGAAATTATTTAGATTTGACCTTCAAAATAGTTGTTTTTGACTATTACTGCTATACCCTTGGTCAGATCTGAATTCTGTTAGCACCATCTTGTTCGTCTGATCAATCCGCCTAATTTGAGTCCCCACTTGGCATATATTAAACCAGAAATAAATAAATTATTTAGATTTGACCTTCAAAATAGTTGTTTTTGGCTATTACTGCTATACCCTTGGTCGGATCTGAATTATGTTTGCACCATCTTGTTCGTCTGATCAATCCGCCTAATTTGAGTCCCCACTTGGCATATGTTAAACGAGAAATAAAGAAATTATTTAGATTTGACCTTCAAAATAGTTGTTTTTGGCTATTACTGCTATACCCGTGGTCGAAACCAAAAATAAAAAAGTGCGATACCCTTGGTCGGATCTGAATTCTGATTGCACTTCTTCCAATTATAATCAATTAATATAATACCCGGCGTCAGGCTACTGCGAACCCAAGTTTTTACCAAGGTCAGTTTTAAAGCGTGAAAGAAAAGTTTATATTTCATTAGTAAATAAAACACTTCAAAAAACCAACATCAAACACAACAATCAGTTAAACTAACTACATTTACTAGCAACAAACTACAAGCGTTACTCTAACATGCTTAATAATAAACATACATGCCTTAAGCTAAGGTAGCATCTCTAATATACAGTGGTACCAACTCTATACTAGAGATACTATTGCGGACAGTGCAGGCAACCAGCTAGCTAGGCTGTCGGCCTGCGACTGCGAGCCCTCTGCGGACAGCCCCTTGGTTTTATAGCCGCCAGCGTTGACGCTGCCAGACAGAGGAGAGCAGATGTCACAGCAGATGCCGCAGCGCGCCGGCGCGGCGGTGCACCGTCTGTGTTTGCAACTATGCTCAAAATGGTCTTCAATAAAGTCGAAACGTAGCACCTCTGGCGGGGACCTAACCGGTTCTTAAATCACGGCTATCCGGTTTTAAATATGCATATAAAAGGTGTTTATTATTCTTTTCACCATTTTTAAGGTAAAACTTCACTATACATTGTGTAACATGTCATAGATTTGTTTTTAAATGTCAATAACAATTTTAAAATAGGCCATTATAAATAAAATCTATTACATATTCGTTGTAAATGTGTTATCACTATAATACACTTATAGACTAATAATAAATGTAAATTCTTTCATAAAAAGTGTATCACATATTTGACTTTTCATAAAATAAAGTGTTATGTTGCATTTATATTTATATAGACTTATGAGGAATCATATAATTTGATATGTAAAGCAAATTAGGCAGTAAATAATAAGATACTTATTTGTTACATCGATAAACATATCTGGTTAGTGATTATAATTTACTCGTGAAGCAAAAACTTGAAAATAATTTTTCACCAAAAAAATACACATAAAAAACATTTTTGTCTTGATTACTAGAAAAATAAATTGATGAAGCGGTTTGAGCAATAACGGTTGAATCTTTAGAGATTTTTGATTGCCTTTTTGTTTCATTTTGGAAATGTATTAATATGAACCAACAACATAATTGCAAAAGTTATTAGTGATACTCAATACATGCAGAGTCAAACTGTATTCAAGAACTACGAGTAAAAATTCAGCCTAAACCTTCAATTCAGATTTATTCAATTCAGTTATAGTTGATTACTTAAAATGGATTGGAGTTATAATAGATAGATAGATTGATTGTAGTGATGCTGTGGGCATTTTACAGTTTTCTCAGTAAAACTACTGTGCAATGATTCTTTTATATTGAGAAGAAACAGATGTGACAACGCAATTGGTTGGTTTAACTTCTATAATGACCGAATAAAAATGAGAAATTTACATACAAAATATATTAGGGCTAAATTAACAAGTGTTTTACTTCTAATCAAAACAACGTTTTCTTCTACAAAGTGTTGTGACGACCTTAGATTCATTCAACACGTGGACCACAAATCAAGGACAGACAGACATTCAGCCGGTCGGACAGCTGTACCCACACCTGCTCTTACAGCTATGTTCGTACGATTCGTACGGAATAGATACGAAAGTACGAGATACTAATAGCATTGACTATATAGTCAATGCTAATAGCCTACAATATTGTAATTATAAGGAAATACTAGAAAAATGGTTTTATTCTTGTTTTACGATTGAATAAATAAAGTACTCTCCTTTTTAATATGATTTAATTAAATTTATCTAAGGGGTTTAAAACTATTATATAAAAAAACTAACACACGCTTAGGGTAAGAGAATGGTACTGCAATATATGTAAGAGGAATAACCACATGACGCAGGACTGCAGATTCAGGACATCTCAAGCCCAAAATTACTCTCAATTTCGAGGGAAATACTGTGACAATTGCAGAATGTCGAACCATAATAGAGAGGAATGTTTCAGGCTAAAAATAACTCAACAGCATTAAAAGAAAACTAATAAGGAGGCGACCTTTCTATACTAACTACACAGAGAGGACTCCCCACCCCTTCATTGTTACGCCAAGTCACAAAAACACTCGCAATCAATTTCAAATAAACAATTATGACCAGGAGTTTCCTACTTTAACGGAATCTTTTCGATTTTCGACTTTTGACCTCCTAAATAGTATTTTTCCCCACTGTGCGCCGGTAGGTAATCTTTAGGCCTACAGTAATAAAGCCTTGGGTGATCAAAGTACAGTGTGTTCAGCTGTTAGCACTGTTGAGAGTTGTTTGTGAAAGAACCGGGTATTATTTAAGTAACAACCTAGCAAACCCTTGATTATTTCTTCTTTGTGAAACTGATTAAAATAAGTAAAAATCAGAGTTATCCTACTATGCGTCGTATAGTTGTCAAGTACGGTATCGAGCACTTACGAAGTCTCCTGACTTCTGATCCACTTTATTAAATCGGGCTCTGATCCAGTAAATGTTACTGGCCATACGATTAGCATGGGAGGTTTAGTGGATACAAGCTCCCACTAAATCCGAGAACGAATAAGCGATATAGGAATTTTAAAACGTTAATAAACTACGGTACTAGGAATAAAAGAATATCACAGTTCAAAACAAATATTTATTATTATAATAAAAATCCTAAAAGTTTGACAAATTTCACCCTAACATTATAAATTTGGAAACTTAACAAATGTGTGTAGTAGTGTTGTGTAGTGTGTAGTGTGTTTCAACTTAACAAATATTGAATTTTGTAGTTATTATTTACTTAAAGTTTTAGCTGTACAATTGACAAATATTGAATACAAGCTGTACAAGCTGTTTATTGAATACAGCCTGAATTGGCACACCTATGCATTTCATGCCGACTTATCTGAATAATACTTTTTAATTAGGGGGTTCATAATGGCGATTTAGTAAGGTCCTAATTTCAACTTAAAAGATAACTTTTGGCTAATCATGATATCCAGGAAACTCCAAAAATAATAATCTGAATATCATATTGAAGAATAACACAATTTTAAATCTCACCCCTCTCGAGGATAACTTTAAATGTGCAGTAACAGACATTTACAAGGCTTGCATACGTTTTTACACTTCACACACTTTTTACACTAACTTCACAGTCACTTTTTAACGTCTTGAAGCCGTCTTTAAACTCCGCTTTCGTCGGTGTCCATATTTTTTCTTCTTTGATCTTGCCCAAGTTTAGAAGCTGAGGAAGAGAAGAAGGAAGGCAGCCAAGTTTTATTTTTCTTCATTCACTGCAAAAGAAAATACCCCCGTCACAACAAACCTGCGTACTCAGCGAATTTCCAATGCATATATATGTGACTCACTACTACAAAGAGCTATTTACCAAGTTTCACAAAAATACATCCATAAATAAGTGATATATAGCATTTTATTTATTCTCCGTAAGAATAACATTTAGGGTTGAGGACGCAGGTTTGCTGCAACAAGGAAGATAAGTAATGTGTTTTTTTTTGCAATTATCAATACAACTGAACCAGGTGAAGCTACATACCAAGTTATCTTAATGTAGGTTCATAATTAAGGGAGATATACAACTTTACTTATTCTCCATATGAATAACATGGGAGCCGAGTATGCAGGTTTGCTGCTACGAGGACTATCAACAAAAAACTTGTTTTTTGTCTAATATCAATACACCACAACTAGTTGAAGCCACATAACAAGTTTCATCAATATAAATTCATAAATAATCGAGATATAGAATTTTATTTATTCTACATAAGGATAACATTGGACAACGTACTGTGTTTAGCACTTTGAATATCTTTGCAACGGTTGGACGTAGAACAACGATTAAAACACCAAAATGTTTGTTTTGTTGAGCTAAACACATTAATAAACAGAAATTTGAATTTTTTAGTAAAACTATCTGAGAAAAATCTAAAAACCTTTTTCCCATAAAATTAACATGGGACACGTTTTTTAGATTTTCTCCGCAACCACTTAACCTAGGTTTATGATTCAGAATACTAAATTATTTGTTTTTTTAAGCTCTATAAAATGGCTAGAACCAAAATTGAGTGTTTTTAACATTTTGGGCTCACATTTGCAAAAATAAAAACGATTTTTGTAAAATTGTAAACCCCCATAAAACCCCCTTCCCATAGTGCGATTGATCTGGTTTTCGAGCTTAAAGTCATAAATGCTACCCTCCACATTTGTGCCAAATTTCATCAAAATCGGGTGTTTCTTTCAAAAGTTATCGCGGTAACGGACACACACACACATATATATACATATATACATATATATATATACCCCCCGTTGCAGCAAACCTGCGTATTCAGTGAATTTCCAATGCATATATATGTGTCTCACTACTACATAGAGCTACTTACCAAGGTTCACAAAAATCAATTTATAAATAAGTGATATATAGCATTTTATTTATTCTCCATAAGAATAACATTAGAGTTGAGTATGCAGGTTTGCTGCTACGAGGAAGATAAAAAAATGTGTATTTTTGCAATTATCAATTTAACTCAACCAGGTGAAGCTACATACCAAGTTTTATTAATTTAGGTTCATAACTAAGGGAGATATAAAACTTGACTTATTCTCCATATGAATAATATGGGGGTCGAGTATGCAGGTTTGCTGCAATCGGGATAATCAACAAAAAATCCATTTAGAGTGCAAATATCAATATACCAGTACTACGTATACCAAGTTTCATCAATATACATTCATAAATAATCGAGATATAAAATTTTATTTATTCTCCATAAGGATAACATTGCACAACGTACTGAGTTTAGCACTTTGAATATCTCTTCAACGGTTGGACTTAGAACAACACTTAAAACACCAAAATGATTGTTTTGTAGAGCTGAACTGATTGGTATCAGCAATTGCCAAGTTTTCAGTAAAATTATCTGAGGAAAATCCAAAAACCTTTTTCCCATAAGATTAACATGGACAATTTTATGGACACGTTTTTTGACTTTTCTCTACAACCACTAAACCTAGGTTAATGATTCAAAATACTAAATTATTTGTTTTTTAAGCTCTATAAAATGGTTAGAACCAAAATTGAGTGTTTTTAAAATTTTAGGGAGAAAAATTTTAAAAAACTGATTTATGGAAAATTTAAAACCTTCATAAACCCCCCCCCCCTTCCCAGGGTTCAATTTTTCTGGTTTTCGAACTTAGTCATAAATGTTACTCTGCACATTTGTGCCAAGTTTCATCAAAATAGGGCGTTTCTTTCAAAAGTTATCGCGGTAACGGACACACACATATATATATATATATATATATATATATATATATGTTATCGCGGTAACAGACACATATATATATATATATATATATATATATATATATATATATGTGTCTGTTACCGCGATAACGTTTGAAAGAAACGCCCTATTTTGATGAAATTTGGCACAAATGTGCAGAGTAAAATTTATGACTTTAAGTTCGAAAACCAGAAAAATCGAACCATGGGAAGGGGGGGGGGGGGTTTATGGGGGTTTTAAATTTTCCATAAATCAGTTTTTTTAATTTTTCTCCCTAAAATTTTAAAAACACTCAATTTTGGTTATAGCCATTTTATAGAGCTTAAAAAACAAATAATTTAGTATTTTGAATCATTAACCTAGGTTTAGTGGTTGTAGAGAAAATGCATTTGAATACTGAATTACTTATAAAAATGTGATTACTATAAACAACTTTAATAAAATTTAGGTTTTTGATTCAAATTTAATGAGCGAATCCTGATGCTCGAATTTGAGTAGGCTAAATATTTTTACTTTCGGATAACCAGCTCATATGGGCCCTATTAGTTTATATAGTAATGCCATTCCATAAGTCAGCTTAAAACAATCATTCATGCTTCTGAACTGCATTTTTACTTAATAGCTGTTAAATGTGTAATGAAATTGACCTATTTTCTTCCATAAGATAAACCCTGGGGCAAAGCCTTAAAGGTGTTTTTTTCCCCAAAACCCCAAAAGGCACAAAAAGTTATATAAACATAGTGAACAACATTTAAGGTATGATCTTGAAACTTGATATGATGAAATGATAATTTGGTATTGAATTTGACGTTTCTAGGTTTTATCATTTTAAAATGGCAGCCATTAAAAAGTGTACATTTTTTGTATTAATCTAGACATTTAAAACTTGTAAAAATACGCCAAAAAAAGTTAGTATAGGCCTATGACGATATTAAAGATTGCCTAAACCATGCCTTAGTGACTTCAATGTTAATAGAAAAACCTGTTTAGTTAAGGAAAATGTTTATAAATTAAACTCAAAATAAAATTCAAATTTAATGCAAACAACAACATTTTATTGTAATACAAACTTATATTTATAATACTATTTATAATACTATTTACTGTACGTTATATTATTATTATATAAGTTTATATGACAGTAAAGTGTTGTTCTTGACGTAAAATGTGTTTATTACTTTGATTAATTATTAACAACACTTGACAAAATTATCTTTACAAATTTAACACCTCTGTTTTCGTTTTACAAGTTCTAAAAACAGGACAATATAGACTTGAAGTAAGTTGAACATGCCACTACCACCAGCAATTATTGTTTATCATAGTAGTTATATATTCGGTAGTAGTATAATTAATTAAAGTCCAAGGTAATGTAGCTACTTACAGTTTACTGACCCTTATCCTTATCAAAGACAGGTTTGATAAAACCACATAAAATTCATCTTCAATAGGCCTACATTAACTTAAACTTTGAATTTATAACCTAAAACAGATTAAAGAATACGTACCTTCGGATGATGTATCATGTTCATTGATCTAGACCCCATTCATTTAAAATTTGTCTTACTTCTTCATATGGATCTGTTTCATACATATTTAGTGAACTTATAACTTGAACACAGTACGAAAATCTCACAAGCTTGCACGGTTTAATGTACAGTGACCTGAGTTGTTTATTGTTTTAACTTATTGCACTGTGCACACTGACACTCTGCAGACTGAAGAGACACCGTCACTGTAAACGCCAACCACGCACAGTTTGTTAAAACTAACCCATCACACAAATCAAGTTGTTTCGTAATTATAACCGAGTACATGGTAAGATTTCAACCAACGCTAAGGTTACTAACAAACAACCTACAAGGTTGGATGCAACCTAGATGACTTCTTAGTTATCACGTACAATGTTGCTAGGTCAAATTTAACAAACCTTGCTTCGTAAAATCAAGACTTTGTAAGTATTACCAACTACTCAGTTACCGATAACCACCTCCATCATAACTATTTTTACATGGTTGGCAATAACTAAGCCAGATTCGTTCCAGTAAACTGAACTCAGTTAATAGTAACCCTGTGGCATTTAACCCGGACTTGGTTAACGAGTTGTATTTTCCGTGTAGACTTATGAGAAATTATATAATTTGATATGTAAAGCAAATTAGGCAGTAAATATTAAGAGACTTATTTGTTGGAAGGAATACCACATGATTAAGAAAATGGATAAACATATCTGATTAGTATTATATTTTACTTGTGAAGCAAAAACTTGTTTTAATCAATAATGAAATAAAATACTTTAGTAAGAAAACATAATGTTGCCTTTTTATAACAACAAAATCTACTTTATTTTAAACTATCTGTTACTTAAACATTCCCCCTCCAAATACGAAGGCTTCTTAGTCGTAAATTAATTGATCTAGCTAAAAATGTAATCAAAACAATGAATAAATATATGTTTTTTATATAAAAACTCAAAACTAATCCTCTATACATATCAACAATATAACCTATCCTATAAAAGTATGTTTGACGTTAAAAGAGGAGGAACATTCAAGGAACTTGAATACGAAGGATACTTAGTTGTTAATCAACCTTCCTACAGAAAATATAAATTCCCCGTCACAGCAAACCTGCGTACTAAGCAAATTTCCAATGCATATATATGGGTATCACTACTACCTAGAGCCACTTACCAAGTTTTACAAAAAAATACATTCATTAATAAGTGGTATATAGCATTTTATTTATTCTCCATAAGAATAACATTATAATTGAGTACGTAGATTTGCTGCAACAAGGATGATAAGAAATGTGTTGATTTTTTTGGAATTATCAATATGAGTCAACCAGGTAAAGCTACATAACAAATTTTATCAATTTAGGTTCATAACTAAGGGAGATATAAAACTTTACTTATTATCCATATGAATAACATCGGGCCCAAGTATGCAAGTTTGCTGCTACTGGGAAAAATTAAAAAAAACTTTTTTGTGCTAATATTAATATACCACAGCTAATTGAAGCCGCATACCAAGTTTCATCAATATAAATACATAAATAATCGAAATATAACACTTTATTTATTCTCCATAACATTGGACAACGTACTGTGTTTAGCATTTTGAATATCACTGCAACGGTTGGACGTAAAACAACAATTAAAACGCCAAAATGATTGTTTTGTAGAGCTAAACTGATTGGTGGAAAGAAATGTGGAGTTTTCAGTGAAATTATCTGAGGAAAATCTAAAAACCGTATTCCCATAAGATTAACATGGGACATTTTATGGACACATTTTTTTACTTTTCTCCACAACCACTAAACATAGCTTAATGATTCAAAATACTAAATTGTTTGTTTTTAAGCTATATAAAATGGCTTTAACCAAAATCTAGTGTTTTAAAAATTTTAGGATAAAAATAAAAATAAACTGATTTTTGTAAAATTTAAAACCCCCATAAAACCCCCTTCCCATAGACTGTTCGATCTGGTTTTCGAACTTAAAGTCATAAATGTTACTCTCCACATTTGTGCCAAATGTCATCAAAATCGGACGCTTCTTTCAAACGTTATCGCTGTGAAAACAATAATGTCAATGCAATATGGAGTAAAAATTACATAATTAATATTTTCTAGGTGAAGATCTAAGTAAAATGAGGAGCGTTTTAACTATGCAGAATGTGGTAGAACAGCGTGGAGCCGTAGTCCGCGGCGTTGGGGACGAGATATACACCAATAGACAAGGTTGCGGCTTATCACCAAGGCCACAGCACATCGGGGCGTCGCGCGTCGCGGCGTCGGCCGCACCGTAACAGACGTCAACAGCTGACTACTCGCTCCTGCTTGTGTTATTTCAGCTGATTATTTAGCCTACATTGTCAAATGACGTGCCGCTTCACCGTGATTACGTACATGCGAAATTTTTAATTGATTGTAGACAACTATTTTAGGGGAATAGTGGTGGGAGTTATAAACTAAACCCTCTGAATATTATAAAATTATAATAAAAGTGTACAAAATCTTTCCAAGATGCAATCCACTGTAAATAGACTTTCAAGTCACATTTAAATCTGCAATTTATGATAGTTTTTTATAAGTATTGTATTAGCCAATTTACTAATCAAGGAGAGGATTAAAATAATAGTGAAAACGAGTCTTAACGTTGTACAAGAAGTTTTGTTCATGTTACAGTAATAACTTTTGAACAGCCCCTCGGATGTTCGCTTTCAAATATTTAGCCTGACTAACTTACAGTATATTTCGTACCCATTAATATTATGATTTGAAATAAATTGTGGGTACTAAGAGTGTATGTTTATCTCACGAATAATAATCATGGCAATAAAACACCCTCAGTCACAACACTTTGTAAAAGTAAAAGTTGTTTTGATTAGAAGTAAAACACTTGTTAATTTAGCCCTAATATATTTTGTATGTAAATTTCTCATTTTATTCAGTCATTATAGAAGTTAAACCAACCAATTGCGTTGTCACATCTGTTTCTTTTCAATATAAAAGAATCATTGCGCAGTAGTTTTACTGAGAAAAAACATGCGTCACAACATGCCTCGGTTTTGCTGTTATTTTGCTAAAATGCCCACAACATCACTCCAATCTATCTATCTATCTATTATAACTCCAATCCATTTTAAGTAATCAACTATAACTGAATTGAATAAATCTGAATTGAAGGTTTAGGCTGAATTTTTACTCGTAGTTCTTGAATACAGTTTGACTCTGCATGTATTGAGTATCACTAATAACTTTTGCAATTATGTTGTTGGTTCATATTAATACATTTCCAAAATGAAACAAAAAGGCAATCAAAAATCTCTAAAGATTCAACCGTTATTGCTCAAACCGCTTCATCAATTTATTTTTCTAGTAATCAAGACAAAAATGTTTTTTATGTGTATTTTTTTGGTGAAAAATTATTTTCAAGTTTTTGCTTCACGAGTAAAATATAATCACTAACCAGATATGTTTATCGATGTAACAAATAAGTATCTTATTATTTACTGCCTAATTTGCTTTAAATATCAAATTATATGATTCCTCATAAGTCTATATAAATATAAATGCAACATAACACTTTATTTTATGAAAAGTCAAATATGTGATACACTTTTTATGAAAGAATTTACATTTATTATTAGTCTATAAGTGTATTATAGTGATAACACATTTACAACGAATATGTAATAGATTTTATTTATAATGGCCTATTTTAAAATTGTTATTGACATTTAAAAACAAATCTATGACATGTTACACAATGTATAGTGAAGTTTTACCTTAAAAATGGCGAAAAGAATAATAAACACCTTTTATATGCATATTTAAAACCGGATAGCCGTGATTTAAGAACCGGTTAGGTCCCCGCCAGAGGTGCTACGTTTCGACTTTATTGAAGACCATTTTGAGCATAGTTGCAAACACAGACGGTGCACCGCCGCGCCGGCGCGCTGCGGCATCTGCTGTGACATCTGCTCTCCTCTGTCTGGCAGCGTCAACGCTGGCGGCTATAAAACCAAGGGGCTGTCCGCAGAGGGCTCGCAGTCGCAGGCCGACAGCCTAGCTAGCTGGTTGCCTGCACTGTCCGCAATAGTATCTCTAGTATAGAGTTGGTACCACTGTATATTAGAGATGCTACCTTAGCTTAAGGCATGTATGTTTATTATTAAGCATGTTAGAGTAACGCTTGTAGTTTGTTGCTAGTAAATGTAGTTAGTTTAACTGATTGTTGTGTTTGATGTTGGTTTTTTGAAGTGTTTTATTTACTAATGAAATATAAACTTTTCTTTCACGCTTTAAAACTGACCTTGGTAAAAACTTGGGTTCGCAGTAGCCTGACGCCGGGTATTATATTAATTGATTATAATTGGAAGAAGTGCAATCAGAATTCAGATCCGACCAAGGGTATCGCACTTTTTTATTTTTGGTTTCGACCACGGGGATAGCAGTAATAGCCAAAAACAACTATTTTGAAGGTCAAATCTAAATAATTTCTTTATTTCTCGTTTAACATATGCCAAGTGGGGACTCAAATTAGGCGGATTGATCAGACGAACAAGATGGTGAAAACAGAATTCATATTTGACAAAGGGTATAGCAGTAATAGCCAAAAACAACTATTTTGAAGGTCAAATCTAAATAATTTCTTTATTTCTGGTTTATCATATGCCAAGTGGGTACTCAAATTAGGCGGATTGATCAGACGAACAAGATGGTGAAAATATAATTCAGATCCGACCAAGGGTATAGCAGTAATATCCAAAAACAACTATTTTAAATGTCAATTCTAAATAATTTTTTTATTTATGGTTTAAAATATGCCAAGTCGGTAGTCCAATTACGCGGGTTGATCAGACGAACACGTTGGTGTAAACAGAATTCAGATCCGACCAAGGGTATAGCAGTAAAATAGCCAAAAACAACTATTTTCAAGGACAAACCTATATAACTTCTTTATTTTTGGTTTTAAGTATAACATGTGGGCACTCTACTGACGTGGCTCAGCAAGAGGAACAATAAGGTGCAATTATAATTCAGATCCGACCAAGGGTATACCAGCAACAGTGAAAAAAAACTATTTTCAAGGACAAACCTAAATAACTTCTTTAATTTTGGTTCGAAGTATAACATGTGGGTACTTCAATTACGCGGCTTGACAAGACGAACAAGAAGGTGCAATCGGAATTTAAATCTAACCAACGGTATAGCAACCGTAGGTGTCTATCATACACGATAACGCTACATCATTATACTTCCAGCTCTTGACGGATGAACATCTACCTAGAGGGTCTGAAAGATGTCGCAGTTTTACAGGAACATGAGGAAGGTGACCTTCAGTAGTCCACTTGACACCACCTTCTACTTCTCTGACAATGAAGACAGAAGGTCTACGCTTTTAGTGGACAATGAGCGGTTTCGTAGAAGAATAATCGAGGTTGAAACACTTTTAGCCAGTTGTTTGCTACGCAAAAAGCACCATATGAATACATGCACTGGTTTAGATCATATTAACTGTTATCATTATACAGCGTTGAGCAAATATTATTGAAGTGTTCAGTTACGGAGCTGAGGTCTTGACAGTCTAAGAGCTAAACCCTAACTAACACATGTAAACTAGTTATTGTGCGATGTAAAACTTGGTGGGGGGACTGGTATGGTGGGGGGACTAGTGTGGTGGGGGAAGAGCCGAGTACCTAACCTACACGCAGACGCTATATCACTATACGCCCAGCTCTTGCGCGGTACACTTTGGTTCACAAATACAAGACAATAATGTTTCTTACACATCTTCATCTTTTAATATTTACCAAGCTGACACTAATGAAACGACTGATCAAATACAAGTACAAGAAGTGTCTACCACAAAATCTTCTGATACAGAAGCAATTACGTTATCCTTGATGGGTTTTAACTAATGGATATTTTATTCAAAGTCTTCCTCCCCGCGCCAGATGCCATCTGCTGCACACTTGCCACCTGCCGCCTGCCATCTGCCGTCCACCATCTGCTCCGCCCCACCACACTTTTACCCCCACCATTTTGTTTGATACCAGAACGCTAGCTAGCGAATAGTCAGTTCACCTCCGGCTCTCGACCGGTGAACATCGAGCTCTCCGAGACGCTCTTCACAAAATAATAATATTATGTCACTCGAGATCTGATAGATGTTTCCACTTCATTGCCGTCAGGTAGTATTTCTACCTGACGGTAATGAAATGGAAACACCTATCAGAATAGATCGGTGTCAAAAAAACAACATGGACTCTGCACAGGAATCAAAGTATCTACCGTCTTTTACCAGGAAAAAACACGATGGCCGCGACTCGTCGAGATCAACAACTTCGATTATAACCAACAACGGCGGAAGCTTCGCATTGTAAATAAGGACAAACATTGTAAATAAAATAAAGTAATTTTTGTAATAGTACTACCTCGCACTCGTATCATTCGATTGTTTTCATTAAATTTTTTATATCGATTAACCTATCGAATCACAATCGAATTTTACGCGTGCGAGGTAGTACTTTTTTTAAATAACCTCCCCGTGACCCTGAACTTTAAACTTTCCCTCATTACGTCACAAAACCGTCTACGTCACTGGCTCAGCTTCAGATGACGTATATATTCACTCAGACCATGCGGTCAAGTGACGTGTGACGTCACTTTTTAATATATCCTAGATTATATTTATATAATGGTGTAGCTGTAAAGTATATGTATAATATTGTATATACATTGCCATATGATAGTATCAATCGCATAGAGTATATAATAGTCGAACCATGGAACATATATACATATAATTTACAGTATATAATATATATATATATATATAATGGTGTATATGTAAAATAATTTATCATAGAGCATAGGTTGCCAGAACTGAGCAAAATGAGTTAAAATTTAAAAAAGTGAGGTTAGGAAATTTGGCGGGAAATAAAGTGCCATGGGCGCCGCCATCTTGGAATGACGTCACTACAAAATGCTGGCTTCTGATTGGCTTGCTATAGTGGGGGGTATCCTACTCATAAATGCCAATCGCTTATCATCAGTAACCAGAAGACAAGAGGCGAGTGACAATTTCCACCGTGCCAGCCACTGGAGAGTCATCTACTGGCATCGTAAACAGACGTCTTGGTGATGAATAGTTACATAACTCCAACTACGCAGTAAGAATTGTTTAATATTGGTACACATAAATGCCAATCGCTTATCATCAGTAACCAGAAGACAAGAGGCGAGTGACTGTTTCCACCGTGCCAGCCACTGGAGAGTCATCTACTGGCATCGTAAACAGACGTCTTGGTGATGAATAGTTACATAACTCCAACTACGCAGTAAGAATTGTTTAATATTGGTACACATAAATGCCAATCGCTTATCATCAGTAACCAGAAGACAAGAGGCGAGTGACTGTTTCCACCGTGCCAGCCACTGGAGAGTCATCTACTGGCATCGTAAACAGACGTCTTGGTGATGAATAGTTACATAACTCCAACTACGCAGTAAGAATTGTTTAATATTGGTACACATAAATGCCAATCGCTTATCATCAGTAACCAGAAGACAAGAGGCGAGTGACTGTTTCCACCGTGCCAGCCACTGGAGAGTCATCTACTGGCATCGTAAACAGACGTCTTGGTGATGAATAGTTACATAACTCCAACTACGCAGTAAGAATTGTTTAATATTGGTACACATAAATGCCAATCGCTTATCATCAGTAACCAGAAGACAAGAGGCGAGTGACTGTTTCCACCGTGCCAGCCACTGGAGAGTCATCTACTGGCATCGTAAACAGACGTCTTGGTGATGAATAGTTACATAACTCCAACTATGTCATTATATCAACAGTATTTTAAAGCTGGTTATAACAATTTTTTATCGGATTACTTAAATAATGGAAATCCGTTGTGACTTAACCTATTACTATTATGGGCGTAAAAGCGGTAGGTAATGTTCACATAAATTCCAACAAAATCTTCACCAGTTGTGAATTAGATTCAACTCAGTCGATTAATATTCAAATTGAACGAATCCGAGAACAACTCGCCGCTACCTTCGATAGAAACAAGTTTTCTTCAAAACGGGTTATCTTTGTAACTATACCTATTTATAAGATATAACTTTTATTAAATTTGAAATAAATTACACAAAATTTAGTTTAACATAATTTACTTTTTAAATTTAGATCCTCTTATTTAAATAACACGTGTTTATGGCAAACAGGTTACCAATTTCAGACGATTTTAAGAATTGTTTTATTACTACGTTTCGAACCCATTATCAGGTATCAGGTAACCTACTTTCCTGTGACACCTACCTTTCCAACCCGGAGTTTCCCGTGCTCCTTGATTTATTCATCGACGATCCGCGCACGTGGTGCGAGGGGATGTGGATGTGGATCAAAGTTGGCCGTTGGCAGTGAATGGAGACGCCAAGTAGCCTATAACTCACTGGCTCCACAAAGGCCTAAGTTCGGTTATTTTAGGGCTATTTCGGCTCGGGAGAGGGGAGAGGAAAAAATCTGACAAAAAATTCCCTCCGCGGTCCGAGTGCAACAATAATTCTGGTGTCCGAGTAAAGGGCAGCTTCTCGCAGGAGCACCTGGCTATAGGGGTGGCAGCTGCCGGTGGCAATTAGGGAAAACAAAACTGGCACGTGGGGTGATATCGTCGGATTGGAGTGTCAAACTTGCTGCTGGTCGTGAAGCAATAAGCTGTTACCAGTTCGAGCGGAAACTTGCTTTATCACTGAACCCTTTGCATCTATTGTTTTACACTGTTCACTTAAAATACGTCAAGCACGTTTTATGAAAAAAAGTATACTCCTATTTGTATGTTGTTTTTTTTCAAGGAGCGTTTATTAATTTGGTATAAAGAAACAACAAAATGACATACTGAACAATGTGTGTATTTTTTAATACTAGCGAAATTCGTCAAAAAATTACTCCATGTAAACCCAAAACGGGCATTGCCCGATATTCACCTATCATCGGTAATGGGTAAGCATCGTACCCAGACCTCAGTCGAGTGCTGTAGCGTCTAGTAAAAGGCCGTGGCATTCTCGCGTTAATGGCAACAACAGGTTAATGGCTGTTTGCGTGAATGTATTGCCACATCCTGCGTGAGAATTTGCATTATAACCAGAGTCATTATGCTGAACTTCACAAATAACCTTTCTTTCTCTCTTCCCCCTCCCCCTCAATCACCCTCTCCCCCTCAAACCTAGGTTTATTTGTTTAATGTGGAGTTTAAAAAGATAAGAGAAAGGTAAACCATTCCAGTAGTCAGTAGAATTCGTTATTTACATTATGTCTAAAACATCTGATCTTGCTGTTTTGCTAGCATTTTTTTATATCAACTGCTGTCAAAAATACAATTCAGTCAATTAATTTTCTTCCATAAGATTAACATTGAAACTTTTAAAGGTTGTGGAGCGCAGCCCTGAGGGCCGATGTAAATTATAATGGGGTTCTGCTCATCTACAGGACAATACCTTTCTAACGGTATGCGTGAATTTCTCCTACGATGCACACAAGCTGAGAAAAAAGGAGGGACAGTTTTGTTCTTGCCTATTAATATAAAGATTTTCAGATGCAATGTTACAATATTATCAATTGCAATAATTTGTAAACGAATCCGGATTAAATTTTAATTTGTAGGCACGATGAGGATACATTGATTACAAGAACAAAATTCATGTTGTATTTTATAAAGTAGTTTTAAAATATTATAAAACACTAAAAATCACGTAGAGAGAATGTCACTGCAAAAAACTAAATATAAACCCTTCGTTAATTTTATGTTAATTTAGATTTTGGACGAATACATAATAACCTAAATAATCTGACCATTTTGTATGTGTAAATATCAAATTAAAAGAGTTTATTCCTGACTGAAAATCTCAGATTACAAGAAGTAAAGAGGGTAAACAAGAAATAAAAATAATCCCTATATAAGAATACTTCCCGTTTGTGGTTGGGGAACACATAAACACCGTGTATAATGTTTTATCCATTTTATGTTTGATACAGCTCAATATGTGTTTTTATCACCATTTCGCAGGTTCCCCATGAAAAAAACATTGATGAGAATGGCCAAATACGAAAACAAATAAATAAATTATACTTTTAAAAAAATGCGTCTTTGGAAAATAGAGGGATTAAACATCTATCATCTTCTATTTTTAATTTGGTTATTGTAAAAGGCATGTAATCATATGGGAAATCCACCGTACTAAATATAAAGGTGTTGTCATGACAACTCCCCCTCATATAGCATATCGATTTGCTCAATACGATTCCTACATGCAATCAAATTCATAAAATGTTCTGAAAAATAAAAAAAAACAATAGTTTTATTGTTATTACAACAATATAAATTTAGCAATGTTAAATTTGGCAAATAATTTTGGATTTTAACAACACTAACTGTAAAATATTATTACTCATGATAGTTGATAACATAATATTGCGGAACCTAGTTTAATCTAATCTCATACTAAAATTGTTGGTTCAATTTCCAATACTACCAAAGTTTTATTAAATTATCGCTCTATTATACAAATTTCAGAATGGTCTATAAATTCATCGACAGTATTAAATTTATTTTTTATGAGATTTTATTTTAATGTTCTCTTACAATATGAAGAATTTCTTAAATGTTGTAATTCCACTGGTAAATTATTAATGAGTCTAACTCCTGCTTGGAATGGGATATTTTTTTAATAAATGTAATCTGTGTGGTTGAGAGCAAAACTTATAAAATTCCTTAGATCTAGGACGATAGGCTTTTCAATTTGTCTATTACGATAGTTTGATATGATCAGGTTAAAACATGTGATTACAAATTATAGTTTTCAAAATGAGATATTTATATCGGTATAACTGGGATCAATTGATTTTCTTAACTATAAACCTTTCATAGTAGCCCCTATTTCGAGTAAATCGTCAAGACTGTCTCACAATCCTAGGGCAGCTGGGGCGGATTAGGGTCAAGGAACAAAATTTCGTTTTTTGCAAACCGGGTGGCGGCGATCCTACTTACGCGGCAATGAATATCTTCGGTGGCCACGACAAATACCCCCCTCCCCCATAAAAAAACTCCAGCCGCTGCCCCCGGGGGACGACTGTCAAAACCTGACGGATCACCCCCACCCCCGCCCCGTCAGCGTGTTTTTACTTTTGCGGAGTTTTTTTTTTTTTTTTTGTATTATGTGCTCGTTAGATTTCTGAATAAACCCTGGGCCGGGGTTCTGTCAGATTGTCAGTTACTGATTGCTTGAGTCCATGTGCCAGAGGAATGACATTGATTTGAATCTTGGATAAACAGAGGAACGGTCAAAGGTTATAGGCTTATTATTTGAATTTGTTACGTTTGGGAATATTTACATAATATTTTACGTTACTTATATGGTTTTATTTAGTTTTGCCCACGACATAGTTTTATTTTGGAGGTTATTTAGGTAATTATTCTACAGAACAGCCCTATAAAGAAAGTATTCTTGCGTCACATGTTTCGATAAAGTCGGTTATTTCCAATATTGGACTCTTTTCTACGAAAGAGAATAATAAATTACATTTCTTATTGTATTGTATAACTTATGTTTGTAGCTGGGATCTGACTTAAATTATAGTCTGTAATGGCCCGCTTTACTACAATTTGATATGTTACGGGTTCAGTTCTCATTGTATACATTGTATAACTCATAAAGTCATTCACCCATGTCCTCATATATAGAAACTTAACTTATCGACTCGTGTTTAGAACCTCCACATACTGCATATACAAATTTTCTTCCTTTGCTTTCTTCCTCGTATGTTTCCGAGTTATTTTAAAACCAAGTTATTGCCAGGGTTAGTCAAATACAAAGACCTATCTGGGGGTCTGGGGTTTACCCAAAACACCGTAACATCTTTGCTCAGCAGACTGAAAAAGAGCTCAGACGGGCGACTCGTACCACACAATGAGCAACTCGGTCGCCCCGGGGTAACGTCCTGGCGCTAAGCTTTTTAACGAGGCTGTTATGACTGTCTCGGTCATTGTTCCGGGCAGTATTGTTATAAGCTGAAGAAAGTGTAAAAACCAAGCCCACTGGAATGCGGAAATTCGTTGAAGTATTTGAAGATGAGGTTAGTTACCATTTGCGGTATTTTCTAAGTTGGCTCTTAGAGAACGAGTAAGCAGATATGATAGTTTATGCAACTCGGAACATTGTCGATAGTTTGGTTGGGAATAACACCTTTTTTCACCTTCTCGAAATGGATAATGCCTAAAAACATACAAATTAAAATATTTATAAATTAATGTGCAATTAGTAGTATTGAATGAATTGTTTTAAGGCGTTAAACTAGATAATCTACTAGGTGTACGCTCATTCCTCTCGTACAAGGATAGTCGAAACACATGATCAAACTTAAATCGACTCTCACTAAAATAACTAATAAACTCGCCCCGTGTAATTGAACCTTTAATGTTACTTAAACGTCTTAGATCTTCAGAGCAACTCCACTTCGAGTAAGACGGTATCGAGCAACCAAGCAGTGTTGCCACTTGGTGCAATATAACAAAATATTTACCATCTTGAACACAAAAGCCATTGCGGATTTGTGGGCATATGAATCTAGATCCACAATGGTATGCTGGAATAGATTTTTTTCAAGAGACGTCATGAATGCTTCTCTCGCAGCTGTTTTCCTGTGCCAAAATTCTTTTCCCATTTATTTGTACAATTTCAGACCAAAAAACCCCAGAAAATGATGGATCGAGGCCCTCGCACTCCGCGACAGTCGCTGCCGTGACTTGCGGGACGTCGCGATTGTGCGGGAGTCTCGCCGCGGTTCTTGGACCATTTTGCTCAAAATATCCGTGACCGGCGAAATATCAGGATAATGCCCACATCATTGAATGTTCATTTGATTTCACAGACACTTTTGTCGCGCTTTTTGCGACACTCGACAATGGGTAAGATTAAAACGAAAATAATTCCGTCTTCTTCAGAATCACGGGAAACGTTTTTTTTATGCTGACTTTAGAGTCTTCTTTCTTGGCAATATTTATTGAACTTCCCAGCAGTTATTTAAGGAGTAGATATCAGACTATTTTATTGTGGATTTGTTACTTGAAACACTCCTTTTCATAAATCCTGATTAGATCGCATTAAGTATATACACATTTTTTCATTAATGCCAAAAATGCGCATTAATCACGCATGTGAATGTATCTGTATTTTAATCATTGATGCCAAATAGTAAAATTAATGTTTTGTTATTTACGAATTGCATGATAGATATTTAAGACTGTGGCTGTATATCAAGAATTGTATACGTACAGTATTAGGACATCCCGTTGGCCTTTATAGCTCCCACGTGTTATTAACCATTTTTTTGGAGATTTCTCCAACAAAAATGGGTTTTCACTCTAACCAAAGAAGTTTTTCTTTGGTTTACATGTTCATAACAGGAAAGTTCTTGAGATTGATCACAGAGAACACATGTTCCGGATCTAATATTCTGCCGGAAGATCCAATAATAATTATATCTACGTGTTTATTTAAACACGTAGACCACTTTTACGCATTTTATATACAACTTTTTTACACCAAAGTTTCGGAGGCCACCTCTCGTCAGCAGTATTTATCCTTAAAAGACCCACACCCACCCACAGTCCATTCAGGTGTCCATCTCCCCGGAACCTTCAGTCTTGTTTTCGCCCTTCCCGACAAAGAAGCACGCGCAACGCTCACTCAATGACCACGAAATCAAAAAGAAGCTAAGCCTCTCAGCATCCGGTTTTTTGAGTGGGCCCTTGGGGCTAGACCGCTACTCCGGTAAATGAAAGACGAAAAAAGAGGGTGTATGGGCAAGCTGGGCAGAGCTCGCTCGGGCGACTGCGCGTGCGGCGGCCAGATAAGATCCGCGGTGTCAAGATAATGGAGACAGTTGCTTGTGAAACCTCGAAATCTGATCGGTCTAGGTTTACCGGGACATCGTGAATTCAGGGCCTTTCATGAGTTTTTGGGCACAATCTAGATAACCACGAGAGTGAGTCTGATCTAAAGTGAAATGAGTGAATATCTAATTTTAAATTATACCAATATATCAATCAAGATATGCTTTCCAGAACGAAATTAAGCTAACTAGTACCACCAATTATAGTCATTATTCCAGTGAAACTCCCAATAATACTGCTACCAGAACATATACGTTGACTTACTGTTCTGAATATGTAGTCATCGTTATTTTTAACAACAACCTCTAGAACATTTACCAAATTTTGAGATGTATTCAACACTAATCGGGTCCAGGTTCAGAAGATGGCTCTGGAAGGTATATCGTTGGCAAGCATTACCATTCCTGAACTTTGCATTTGAGGTAAAAACTAAAACATTTTATTTAACTACAGTTTAGTAGTAGTAGTTTAGTAGTAGTTTAGTAGTAGTAGTACAGTTTAGTAGTCGTTTAGTCAGTGTTAACATCTTCTCGATTTTAACACTTCACTTATTTATTTCATTATAACCTCTGTGAAAAAGCTGCTTAGATAACATAGCTTTCAGTTTTCCAGCATTCAATAATTGTGTAAATCAAAATTATCCTAACAAATAACTCAAATTTAGATACAGAACAACGTGTGCTCCACTCCATAACTCTTCACCCTTTCAGCGGCCATTTTGTAGCCACCGGTGGTTGTCGACACCGCTAATTATGATGCTACAAGACCCTCCCCTCAGCGCCGCCGATCGTCATGCCGGGGGTATAAAAAACCGCGCGTGTCAGATCCGATTACAACCCTTCGCCCAAAAAACTCCCCTAATAAGCTTTTTATACGCCCCTTGTAAACAAGTCACCGCTATTTTAACCCCCCTGAATCGTGGCTTCCGGATAAGTGGCTTATAAAAACATCCCCGCGAGTGGTTATGATGCAACGGGAGGTTTTTTGTGGAAGGTGAACTGGCAAGAACAGCTGTATTGATGGGGCGGTGTTGTCTAACGGGCAACGACACGGCGCGGCGCGGCGAGTGGTGCACCTTTTGTTGAAGTTATTCGCGTCTGTGTGGAAGCAAGAAATCGTGTTTTGGCTATTTATCACTAGTTTTGATTTCAGTTGTAAGGTAGCAAGCGCGTAAAGGGAAACTTTGAAGAAGGTAACAAATTTGGGACCATCACAAATATTAGTAAAGCACTATTTGTTCTCCACCAAATTAGTTCTCCAGCATATGCTTTGATAACAGCTAAGTTATTCATAATATTTGCTTGATTACCTAATGTATCCATATTACATTTAGTTAAAGGTACAAACTTAATGAACCTTAACACAGTCAATTCTAGCTCCTTCAACCCCGATCCACAACCGACCCGCAAACCCTCTCGAGAAAGCACGCAAATGACAATGGTTTAACATCTGATCACTTGTCTGACAGTCGGGGTTTGCTACCGTACAAAACAACTGTTAAAGACTTTTCATTCAATTATGTATTTTGTGGGTTTATCTCTTGGCTTTCTCAAAGGTTCCTTTTACGATTTTTACCTTACTGATATTTACGTTAACGTTGTTCTCAAGATATATACATTTTCAACCTAAAGAAAACGATATATAGGAGAATCCAAGTCTCCATCTTTCCAAGTGATGTGTTATCGCGGGTTTACTGTAGTAAAAATTAGATTTTTCTAAAACTTTATTGCTCATGGTGAAAGTATTTTGTAAGCTCATTCCTGACTTCAATCCATCACACAACGGGACATTTTTTTGCTGAAGAACACATATTAAACTTACCTTAAGAAATTCAAAATTTCCAAACTATTGCTATTATTATCTCGCCATTATTAATGCTGGGTAATGTTGTATCCCTTGGGATTGCTGAGGTCAGCGCCAACCACAACCGGAAAAGACGGGATCATCCCTGAAGCGTGCCGCCGTTGATCCCTGGGGAACTACCAAAGACGCCGCCAGGATGTCTGGACACATAGCCGCCCATCACCCGCCTGCCCCTAGGGAGCAACAATACGAAGTGCCAAACTGAGGAAGAAGAAACATTCAGATTTAACAGTGTAAAAAAAGTATATAGTAGCTACTTTTTCCTTTTTGCAAAACCGCTACAGCAATTAAAATCTTTTATTTTTTACCTCTTTATAAACATTTTAACTTGCTTCATTCAATCCTTTCAACATATCCTAGTAAAAATTACTTACATTATTTTTGTTCTTATGAATTACGCTGAACTGGAAAATTTATTTTTTCAACTATAGGGTTAGTGATTAAATAATTAATTAATGATTGGTGATTTAATGAATTCCCCCTATACTATAGGGAAAAGCCAGCGCCAGGGAGAATAGCTAGAACTAGCTACTCTACCAGTCAATGCTATTACGGTACAGCAGTCGGCATGGTAAGACCACGCATCATGATAACTTTTCTGATGTTTACTTTACTTTATGGGGTCTTACTGGTGGTAATGGACCGGGACCATGATAACTTTCATTTGTTGACCCCCAGGTGCAAAAAAAATCTCGTTCAAATGTTTGCTTGCGTTGCAAGCACAGCAGTAATATCGTAGGAATGTTGATCAATTTTAATGATTGGATTTTTAAGTAATCTTTATATATAATTCTGTAAGCGAAATTTTTAAGTCAAAATTGTGGGAGTTTGGCTAATCGTAGAATGATGGGAGACGGCTCAAATTAAAGGTCTTTATCCCAGGGACTCGGGAAAAATTCCCAAAAAATTATCAGCAAACAAGAAATAACGTAAAACATTTCCCATAAAGAAACGCATGGGAATTTAAAAACCTCTGCTTTGTTTACAATAAATACTTTGTTTACGATGTGACATGTGTTCCTACTTGGAGCAAGACAAGGTTTGGGGCTATCGCCCCTTCTAGCTACTAGTCATAAAATAAATGTTCATACGTTAAGAAAGTTTGAAGGTCAAAGGGGTAAACCATAAATATATTTTAGAAATGTGTGTCTCATTGCTTCATTCTAGTGTAAAACCGGTTCTGTCCATCTTTAATTTTTAGTCAATTTGTTCAGGAGTTTTTCACTTCAAGTACAAACTAGCCCTATAATGTACAGTATGAGTGGTAGAAATGTTCATTTTTTCTGTAATAAATAAATACATTGTAGATTTTCACTAAAATATTGCGTCTAGTGATTTATCTCGCAGTTCCTGAAATTCCTCCAACTTCCTCTTTCCTCTTCGCTGACGTTTCCGCCATCCGCCAGCTCGTTAGAACTCGTGTAAAAATGTTGATTAGGCTGACTAATGACTGCAACAAGTTTTTTACCCTCGTTGCTGATCATTAGAGCAGTAGCTACCGTCCCCACCCCGCGTCACGTCCCGGGTGTCCCGGCCCGGCGTCCCGGGTCGTCCCGGGTCGGGGGGCGGGCGTGCGGCGCGGGCACGTGGACTCCCAAAACACAGCTGTGGGCACAACTTCCTGCCCGAGTCGTGCCTTCACTCAATTTTTTTGGCGACCTTTAACCAAATTTGCGAAAATCAAGGTTTTAGAAAGGACAGGGGGTGGTATTTCAATTCCAAAGTTACCTAGACTCGCTAAAGTAAAAGGGTAGGTTTATTGGTTGATTGGTTGGAGTGCAAGATATCAAATTGATATGAAGACCAAGCTCGAGTTAAGCAGGCAAGTAATTAATTATATAAATCTTGATTCAAATAGCATTAGTTTAAGAAATAAAAAACAGATTTAGCAGTATTAAAATAAACCTTCAAAAGCTACGTTCTTTGATCACGATAAGAGGGAAATGTTGTTCTTATTGCTGTGAAGATTCCTGTATTATCTATAGATGGATCACAAGTTTGCATATAATGACGAATTTAATTCGCTCATTAAAAGCGTTCAAACTTGTCCTCCATAAAAAAGGAAAACGCTTCGTCATGAACTATAATGTGACCCTCATTCTTCCCTTAAAATCCCTTATCAAAGGTCGGTCCCTGGGATGTAAGTATGTACTTTATTGTATTTATATGCCAATTAATTTTCAATCAAAAAATATATATACCATTTTCTATTTTTTTATGGAAGTCTGTTAAAGTGCAGACCACGAAATGTAATGTTATGTGTAATAATGCTAACATATTATAGTGTGCATTTTTTTAATTAATGAAACAAATTATCATTTGACTTGAAAATGTTTCAAATTTTATAATTGACACAATGAATAGCGAATGAAAATTAAATCCCGATCGCCATAATATGTATTTTCCAATTTCAGATAAGGCTATGGAACTTTACACATCAATAACATTAATATAAATCTACTTACCAAATGTGATATAACAAACTTAGTAATGTTCATCTTTAAAACTTCATCTTCCAATCGCACTTTCAGTTACTACTAGTGTGTATGTGGCCCACAACCATTATAGTAAACAAAATAATTTAAGACAGAAAGCCAAATTTATTTTATTAAATCAACATTATACAACTGAACTGTAAACATCAACTTTAGATATGAAAACATGTGGTACAAAAACCCTGTCCGCACTTGTGCGCTTTTCCGTGCGCTGGACGCATGCGTAGGCACTTGGTACATGCAGCAACACACAAGAGGCATGGTACTGCATTCGTTTTAGCGGATTTCCCCTATAGGGAAGAAGCTATTACCGTAGTCGGCATGGTAAGACCTAGGCCCGGGACCATGATAACTTTTC
Source organism: Allygus modestus (assembly GCA_963675035.1). Taxonomy (NCBI): domain Eukaryota; kingdom Metazoa; phylum Arthropoda; class Insecta; order Hemiptera; family Cicadellidae; genus Allygus; species Allygus modestus. The sequence goes on along the minus strand of OY776116.1, from coordinate 41,852,705 downwards.
GTTTTGAGGTCCCCAGATGCCAAAAACACCATTCGTTCAAAACTGTATATATATGTGTCCGTGAGCACGATAACTCTCGTAAAAATAATCCGATTTTGACGAAATTTGGTATAAGCGTGTAAAGTAGCATTTATGACTTTAGTTTGAAAATCAGACAGATCGACTTATCCGAAGGAGTATTTTGGGGGGGTTTGTAACCCAAAAATGGTTTTTTTTTAGTTTTTACATATAATTTTTGAAAAGGCCAAATTTTAGTTTTTTTCCAATGGAATCAGCTTAAAAAGACGCACAATTTGGTGTTTTGATCATTGCTCTACGTCAAATGGTTACAGAGATATTGAAAGTGCTAAACACAGTACGTTGTCCAATGTTATTCTTATGAAGTATAACAAAAATTGTATATATCGCTTATTTATCAACTTATCCTGATGAAACTTGGTATATTGCCTCATATCATTGTGGTCTATTGATATTTGCACAACAAAACAATGTTTTTGCCTATAGTTCCCGTAGCAGCAAACCTGCGTACTCAGCCCCCATGTTATTTTTATGAAGAATAAGTAACGTGTTATCTCCCTTAATTATGAACATAAATTAATAAAATTTCGTGTGTGGCTTTGCCTACTTGAGTTATATTGATATTTGTACAAACCCCATTTTTTGTGTTCCTTGCTTCAGCAAACCTGCACACTCAGCCGCCATGTTATTCTTATGGAGAATAATTAAAATGTCATAAATCGTTTATTTATAAATGTATACTGATAAAACTTGGTATGTGGCTTTATGACCGGTATTAAGACACATATATATGCATTGGAAATTCGCTGACTACGCAGGTTTGCTGCTACGGGGGTATTTAAGTTTAGTGACATAAGTTTGCCTCAGTACCTTCGACGGTTGTTTGGTTGATCTTAACAACTTAGTTATATTATACAAAGTAAACGTTCATACCGCTAGAAAACAAATGCAATCAAATATTTACCGTAGATATCTCTCCGTTGACAAATAAGCCAAACAACAAAGCATAGTAACAAAACACTATTTGAGTCACATATTTGTCTTATTTGTTATGACTGTAATACTAATACAAAACTGAGAGTTATAGACTTTGTTTGTGGATCTATCTCTATTACACACCAACTTATGGACAGATTGAGCTGAATTTTGGCAGGGCTATTGATAATAGGTCCGACCCAAATTCCAAATATCCTTGATTGTAATCAAGTTGTTATATTTCCATATTAGGATCAAGATGAAACATTTAAATTAATCATTGTAAAACAAGTTTTGAAAATAGGTTAAACTAACGCTAATTAACGTATAGCATTCTACGATTCCGGACTAAGCTGCTGCGGCCATCGATCAGATGTCTCTAACAAACCGAAGTGTACTTTATTATTGTCGCTTTGTTTAAATGTTTCAACTTTCTGTAGAATTGTCGGTATTTTTCCAGGTATAGAGAGTATACGCCTGGAAAACTGAAATACCGTCATGGACTTTTTAAAACTACCGGAGTATTTGCCAGCGAATCACCGGTAGCCTATTAGTAGCGCATGTTTTAAAGTGATTTTATGTCTAGCTGCTTCAAATCCATAACCTTGTTTATGTCTTATCCTAGATTTTTTTTAAACAAAATATCTCAATAATTATTATAAATTATTGGCTCTGACGCGAAATTTAACTGCATATCATAGCTAACAAGTTTTAAGATCCAGGCACAAAGAAAAACTATTTCTAACATACAACAGCTTAAATTAATATCTTTAAGATAATTTTCGATTGCAAGAGGTATAACACCGCTACTAGGCATATTACATAGTAGTAGAAAGCTGCTAGTTAGATATTTTTAACTACAGGTACCCTGATGTTCATACAGGCCAGACATTCAGAGAGAGTCTATCAAGCTGCGTTCAACCGGCTTGTGCCGAGAATGTGTCTAGCTATTTTTGATCTAGAATAATGTCACTCATCAATTTACCCTTCACATAAACTACCACTTTCTGTCCCTAACACCCCAGTCATTACTGCTGAAGCCTACCTTGCCCTACGACAAAGAAATCCATTTTACAATAATCAAACCCCTGGGCCAGTCCGAGGTGCGTGCGTTACCCCATTGTGCCCTGGTCGTGGTCGTGGGAGCCGAGGGTCGTGGCTAGGGATGGTCATCTCGGGGGGGGGGGTGGTCAGCGAGAGGGTGGCATACACAATGTCCGGCAGGAGCGAGGGTGGGCGGGCATGACTCACTATACACCCGGCCCCTTCGTTACATGCTCAAAATAGCTATCTGTTTTCATTGGGGAAGATTCTTCTGGCTCATAAAAGAAGAAAAGAGGTGCTTTAGTTTTATCACATCCATTGTGTGGCCTCTGCTTATAGTTCTGGGTGAATACTACGTTGTTTAGAATCGTTGTATAATTATTAAGATATAAAAATGCTAAGCATACGTAAAGCATAGGATAAGCAGAGCTAAATTAAAGCTATGGTTAAATGGATTGTTAAACTCAGTGTATCTTTTGCCCTTATAATTATAGTATAACGCAAGCAGATTGTTTTGGAGAGCGAGATGTAAGGTACTACTGAACTGATTTGTATGCTTGTTGAGTCAAAATTAAATAAACGGTATCAGGAAACTGACACATACTTTCTCCCTTTTAGCCCAACTTTAATGAATAAATTACTTTTTATTTACTAAATATAGAATACAAAACATGGTCGAATGTACAGAAAATCTTGTAAACAAGTTGTTTTAAAAAACATCTACCCAAATCCCTGCTTTGGAGGCACTACAGAATCCATTGCTACACTCGTGGTTTTAAGAGGGGAAATGCCCCCTATTCCCCCCCGGGTTATTAAGGGGCAACATATTTCGAATTAACTCTGTTGGTCAATGCTAAATTGACAAGCATATCAAGTTTGAATGAAATTGATCAGTAAATAAGACAGAAATAGTAATTTTTGTATTCCCCATAAGAATAACATTGGACAACGTACTGCGTTTACCGCTAAATGAAAATTTCAATTTTCTCCGAAACCAGCAATCGTAGAACAGTAATTCAAAATACTAAATTATTTAGTTTTTAGAGCTCTTTTTAATGGTGAATAGTAATATTTTTTAATATTTATTTTTTTTATGAAAAATCCAAAAAACTGAATTTTGGATGTTTTAAGTCCTGTAATTTCTGAACCCGAATTCTTACAGAAATGCGGGTGGTGTCATTTTGTTGGAGAACTAAAGTTCTACAAACGACTAAAGTTTAATCAAAATCGTTAGAGCCGTTTTTGAGAAATTTGGATTTTTCATGTTTTTTGGGGGATAATTACCCTTAAAAATCAAAAATTCAAAAAAATGAAAAAAACGCCTGGAGATATCGTGGATTAGTACCTACATACCAAATTTCATCAAAATCGGTCCATAGGTTAGGGCTCTAGCTCTGTACACATCCACACAGACACACACACACACACACACACACACACACACACACACACACACACACACACACACACACACACACACACACACACACACACACACACACACAGACAGACATAACGTAAAAACCACTTTTTTGGGTTCAGGGAGCACCAAAACGAATATTTCCACTAACAACTCAAATTCGAAAATTCTGACGAAAACAATACTTTCTCCATATACTACGTATAAGGGGGAGAAAGTAAAAACAAGCAATCCGAATTATTTACAATATACCAAGTTCGGAATCATTTTACAACTATTTTAAAGATTCAAAAATATTAGCTGTACATGGCCGGTATATAGCAAATTTGTTCTTAAAAAATCAAATCATATTTACTGAATCTCAGGTGAACAACTTTGATACAAGAAAAAATGGTTTACATCATATCCATCGAACAACTTTGTACCAAAGATAAATTATATATACATCTGGAAAATTTATTAATCACATAAAAAAACAAGTACAATTTAGCAATGGAATATATAAAAGATTTAAAACACCCCTGTCACAGCAAACTGCAAACTCAGCAAATTTCCAATGCATGTATATGTTTCTCACTACCACATAAAGCCACTTACCAAGTTTCATAAAAATACATTTATAAATAAGTGATAAATAGCAATTTATTTATTCTCCATAAGAATAACATTAGGGTTGAGTACGCAGGTGTGCTGCAACAAGAAACATAAGAAATGTGTTTTTATGAAATTATCAATATAACTCAATCAGGTGAAGCTATATACCAGTTTTTAATCATTTATGTTTATAATTAAGAGAGATAACAACTTTACTTATTGTCCATAAGAACAACATTAGGGCTGAGTATGCAGGTTTGCTGCTAGGGGAAAAATCAACAAAAAATCATTTTTTGTGCAAATATAAATATATTGGTACTATTCGAAGCGACATAGCAAGTTTCATTAATATACATTCATAAATAATCGAGATATCAAATTTTATTTATTGTCAATAAGGATAACATTGGACAACGTAGTGTGTTTAGCACTTTGAATATCTCTGGAACGGTTGGGCGTAGAATCACAACTTAAACACCAAAATGATTCTTTAGTAGAGCTGAACCTATTGGTAAAAACAAATGTGTAGTTTGCAGTAAAATTAACTGAGGAAAACCTAAAAACCTTTTCCCCATAAGATTAACATTAGGAAATTTTATGAACAAGTTTTTTTTGGATTTTCTCCGCAACCACTAGAATAATGATACTAGGTACTAGGTTAATGATTTAAAATACCATATTATTTTTTTTAAGCTCTACAACATGGTCAAAACCAAAATTGAGTGTTTTAAAAATTGTAGGGTGAAAAATGCAAAAAACTTATTTTTGGATAATTTTGAACCCCCATAAAACCCCCTTCCCATAGTCCGATCTTTCTGGTTTTCAAACTTAAAGTCATGAATATCACTTTACATATTTGAGCCAAATTTCATCAAAATCGAACGATTTTTACTCAAGTTATAGAGTAAACGGACACATACATAGATAAATAGTTACATATATATAAATTTGAACGAATAGTGTTTTTGGTATCTGTGGACCTCTAAGCTAAAAGTTATCATGGTCTCGGGCTTAAGTCTTACCATGAGACCTACGGTAATAGGTTCTTACCTATAGGGGAAATTCGCTAAAAATAAAACAAATATTTTGTTTAAAAGCCTATATATTACATAGATGTTGATTTTCGCCAACTATAATGAAAAGGATCTAATACAAAAACCCGAGTGCCAGCAAGAATGTTTATTCTTATACATTTGTGTCTCCTTTCTTATACCATATACATAATTCTTATATGTTGTACACATTTATAACATTTGTATAAAATAAAGATCTGTATCTGTATCTGCCAATTTATAGAAGTCGAAGTGTAGATTATATACGAATGTATTTATAATTCGCATTTGCCTTTTCTGCTCTGCCGCACAGGCCAAAGCTTCAATGTAAATCTTATGGAAGAAAATAAATCAGCTGAATCGTATATTTAACCGCTATTGACACAGTAAAATGTCACAACAGAGAAGCAAGAAAAACATATGTTGCATACATTATATAAATACCCCCGCCACAGCAAACCTGCGTACTCAGCGAATTTCTAATGCATATATATATATATATATATGTGTGTGTGTGTGTCTCACTACTACATAGAGCAACTTACCAAGTTTCACAAAAATACATTCATAAATAAGTGATGTCTCCATAAGAATAACATTAGGGCTGAGTAAGCAGGTTTACTGCAACGAGGAAGATAAGAAATGTGTTTTTTTCAACCAGGTGAAGCTACATACCAAGTTTTATTAATATACGTTCATAAATAATCGAGATATCAAATTTTATTTATCCCCCATAAGGAAAAGATTGGACAACGTACTGTGTTTAGCACTTTGAATATCTCTGCAACGGTTGGACGTAGAACAACAATTAAAGCACCAAAATGATTGATTTGTAGAGCTAAACTGATTGTTAAAAATAAATGTGAAGTTTTTAGTAAAATTATCTGAGGAAAATCCAAAAACCTTTTTCCCACAAGATTAACATGGGACATTTTATGGACGCGTTTTTTGACTTTTCTCTACAACCACTTAACCAAGGTTAATGATTCAAAATACCAAATTGTTTAAGCTCTATAAAATGGCTATAATCAAAATTAAGTGTTTTTAAAATTTTAGGAGGAAAATAAAAAAAAATGATTTTTGGAAAATTTAAAACCCCCATGAAATCCCCTTCCCATAGTCCGATCAATCTGGTTTTCGAACTTTAAGTCATAAATGTTACTCTATACATTTGTGCCAAATTTCATAAAATCGGGCGTTTCTTTCAAAAGTTATCGCGATAACGGACACACACACACACACACACACACACACACACACACACACACACACACACACACACACACATCTGGCATCTGGGGACCTCCAAACTAAAGGTTATAATGGTCTCGGGCTTAAGTCTTACCATGAGACTTACAATAATAGCTCCTTCCCATAGGAACATATTCAACTATAGGCCCTTTTAGGATTTACATACATATATATATACATATATATATATATATATATATATATATATATATATATAAATTTGAACGAATAGTGTTTTTGGCATCTGGGGACCTCAAAACAAAAAGTTATCATGGTCAAAGTTATAATAGTGACAATTAAATGCCTAAGACTTGGTTAGGGATGATGTAAATTTAGAAGTATTAGAAAAATATTTGCTTGAGTTAGAGCATCAGGTCCTGGTTATAAATGAGCTGTATCTCTAATATCATGCTTTCCTTTCTGACGATACTAACATTACTTACAGCACCAACATACTACCTATAGACTTTGAGACTAATAATCGAGTAAAACTGGAGGTTAAAGTCTTGGAAATTCCCATTACTCACCTTTATACATATCAGTTTGGTTCAACATGTTTGTACATACGCATTAACATAACATTAGTTTACTCAAGGTTTATAATATGCAAAGTGATCACCTTTAAGAGACTGTAATTTATTCAAAATCATTGGTAAATTTACCACCGGTACTCTTGTTTTTGTTTGTATCAAAACCAATGGAACGTTTTTTTTTACTTTTGATAGGCAACGGTCTATGAATTTCTTGTATGATGGTCAAAATTAATATGTCAAGAAAACGTCCACCCAGACAGAATCGTATTTAACAATGCTGACACCGTCAAATGAAAACAAAATTGTGCCTTTTTAAACGAATATATTAGGGTTTTTAAAGTTTGTATCCTTAAATTTGAAAAAAATTTAGATACAGCCATTTTATGAATCCAAACAAATTGTATTTTAAATCGTTTATTTATGCTATATACAGGGTGTTTCGGGATTAGTGTAAACAACTTTACCAGGAGATTCCTTACATCAAAACAAGAAAAAAATATTATATGAACATGGGTCCGTAAACCAGTCGTTGTCGAGTTACAGCCAAAAATCGATTTTTTCAATTTCAAGTGTAGTTATTGCACCTTTTGACCTCTAGATAGAAAAATTCTAAAGATAATTTGATTAAATTTCCACAGTTAGATAGATTATGAAATTCCAAAGAGATATTATTGATGTTTTATACTGTAAAGTTGAGTAACGCTGAGAAAAAATAGTTGAAAAATTAAATTCTTCCAACAAATTCAAGGCCTCAAAAATATTTTTTGTTTTTGACTGGCTAATAATACCATAACCGTTAAATTATTTGGGCTGCAACTTTATAAAAAGTTGTAAAATTTAATGGAGAACAAAATAATAACAATTTATGTATGCATTCGATTATGATTATTTATGTAAAAACCCAAAATCTGTAGGATAACAAAATTTAGAAAGGAAAACCTCAATTATCCAGCCAGTCAAGCAAATGCATAAAACCAAAGAAAATCTTTCAGTACGAGTTTTTTTTTTATAAAATCTTCAAACATTTTTAAATTGTTTAAATTTAAAATATCCTAAATCCTTAAAAATTCCACCACAGGACCCCACTGAGGCCATTTTCGAAATAGCAGCCTTTTCCTACACAGGATAAGCTGTGAAAAGAAACACTCCTCCACATTTTATTAATACATTTATCGATTTATCAACTTGGGGCTATTACAAATAACTTGTGGGTGGTAATACTTTATTTTTATTGATTACTAAATTGCAGCCGCCATCTTGGATGCGCAATTATTTTATAAAATAGGCTACTTCCATCATAAAGGTAGTGTTGTGAACCAGCATTGAAAACTAAATCTTTACGATGAATACAATGCCGTAATCCATGTTTTAATATTAAGCTGATCTCAAAATAAAGAAAATTCATCTTATTTTTTATAAATGTAGAATAGAGGCCACTAATTATAATGTTAAAAAGGTAATACTAAATTTTACATACAAATTTATTAAACAAAATTTAAATCATTCTAAAACTACAAATCACAATGTTTTGTGGAAATACACGTACAAATTAAAGATCTAGAGTTAAATAATACTGTTATTTACAAAACCACGTGGGTACCATGGGTGCACCTTACAAAAAGTTTTCAAAGTGACCACCATCTCTCTGCCTGCACAATCTTGCTCGTGAAATCAATGAGTTTGTTGCGGCTCGGACGACTGCTGGGTTGTTCTTAATGGACTCAGCTACATTCATTATCCTTTGCAATAATTCTTCTCTTGTTCTAGGCTTTGTTGTGTAGACTTGTGATTTCATCCATCCCCATAAAAAATAGTCCATGGGTGTAAGGTCAGGAGACCTTGCGGGCCAATGTACTGGACCGTTGTTAGCTATTACCCTTTGCCCAAATTTCTGACGCAGTAGTTGTACAACTTCTCTTGAAGAGTGAGGCGGTGCGCCGTCGTGTTGAAACCAGAGATTTACTCTGGTTCCAAGAGGGACTTCCTCTAGGAGTCTTTGTAACTCATTGAGCAGGAATGCATGATAAGTGACTCTGTTTAGATTCCCCTCGATGATAAAAGGTCCAATCAGCTTATCATTAACAAGGCCACACCACACATTTACAGAAAACCTTTGTTGAAAATGATTTTCTATTACTTTGTGGGGATTTTCTGTAGCCCAGTTGTGTAGGTTTTTTAAGTTATTTATTCCATTTCTCGTGAACTGGGCTTCATCAGTAAACAAAATCCACTTAACAACCCTCCGGTTAGCCACTACCCAATTGCAAAATGCCAGCCTATTATCGTTGTCCCCAGGGTGAAGGGCTTGCACCTTTTGAAAGTGATAGGGGTGCATTTTTTCCTTCTTCAGAACTCTCCAAACCTTTGTTGAAGACACTAAATGTTGGTTCGATAGTCTCCTAACACTCGTACCTGGACTTTGCTGCACTGCTTCAATAATATTTTCTTCAGTGTGCACATCAACTTCATTGAATCCCTCTCGCTTTCTCCTACTAACAGATCCTGTCTCTTTAAGTCGGTTGTGCAGGTCGGTAAAAACTCTCGGGTTTGGAATACTTCTATTTGGATATCTTTTCCCGTACACAACCGAAGCTGCCTTTGCATTTCCATTGCAATACCCATAGACAAAATGCATGTCAGTACTGTATACTCACTGTTTGAATACATTTTCACTTTGGAGTTAAAACCACCAGCATTTACTGAGAGGAAACTTGTTTTAAAGGACAGGAAACCACATTATTACTCAACAATGCAATTAAACAGATGTGGCTTACGGAAACAGTGCTGCCAACTCACCAATGAAAACAACAACATACAAGACGGAACGATGATAAAATTATTGAATGAGATTAAACCAAAATAAACCCAATTCTGTTGTATTCTTCCGATAACTACTAAATTAATTTATGTCTTAAGAAGATTACAGTATTTGTTCTTAAACAAAAAAGAAATTTATAATAACATTTTGGTGATTTTTTTTAAACTGTTAGTTGACAACGTTTACTTGTGTAGCCGTCCTTTGTAGGAAAAGTCCGTTAACAAAAATTGTTTCAGTGGGATCCTGAGGTGGAATTTTTAAGGATTTAGGATATTTTAAATTTAAAAAATTTAAAAATTTTTGAATATTTTATAAAAAAAAACTCGTGCTGAAAGATTTTCTTTGGTTTTATGCATTTGCTTGACTGGCTGGATAATTGAGGTTCTCCTTTCTAAATTTTGTTATCCTACAGATTTTGGGTTTTTACATAAATAATCATAATCGAATGCATACATAAATTGTTATTATTTTGTTCTCCATTAAATTCTACAACTTTTTGTAAAGTTGCAGCCCAAATACTTTAACGGTTATGATATTATTAGCCAGTCAAAAACGAAAAATATTTTTGAGGCCTTGAATTTGTTGGAAGAATTTAATTTTTCAACTATTTTTTCTCAGCGTTACTCAACTTTACAGTATAAAACATCAATAATATCTCTTTGGAATTTCATAATCTATTTAACTGTGGAAATTTAATCAAATTATCTTTAGAATTTTTCAATCTAGAGGCTAAAAGGTGCAATAACTACACTTGAAATTGAAAAAATCGATTTTTGGCTGTAACTCGACAACGGCTGATTTACGGACTCATGTTCATATAAGATTTTTTTCTTGTTTTGATGTAAGGAATCTCCTGGTAAAGTTGTTTACACTTATCCCGAAACACCCTGTAGGTTGTCCGGTAAGTGAGTAGCCAAACCTTAGGAATCAGTTTTATTAGTCAAAATCTTCTATATATTAATTCGCTAGGGTTTTTTTCTTCACAGTCATAACAATTCAACAGCTTCAACAGCTGTTACAATTCTTTTGTTTTGATTTTAAACTCCATAAGCCCAATGTTAAGTTTTAACTTTTCATTTTTGTTTTTTTACATTATTTGATATTTCCTGGGGATGAGACCTGTCTAGAACTTAATTTTATCCCAAAAACTAGTTATTTCCAACATGTGTAGGAAATCGTTGGTGCCGTTTTTGAGATCAGAGTTGCAAGCAAGCACGGCCGGACGCAAGCAAACCTTACTCATATTAGAGAATAGGACAGGATATAGGATTTCGACCAAATCTCGACAGTATTGTTTTATCTTGATTGCCTTGTCATAAATACAAGAAAAGTAAATTTAATTGGCTAAGTAGTAGACAAATTGAAGGAATTATTACCCAAAATCCTATTTTTTTAAATTTCTTACCTTATATTTTTGTAATTGATCGAAATGTAACTTTGGCATAAAACTAGCTTAAAAAATTCAAATTTTGTTTTTTAATAATTATTATACAAAAACGGGTTCCAGAGAATGGTTAAAAAATACACATTTGATAAATACAGTACGTTGTATCAATCTTATTTCCCCTTTACGCGTTATATGAGTGCCACGAAGTTTTATTTGTAGGACACAATTTCAACTGACTTCGGTCTGAACATTTATTAATTTCCTGTTAGAATAACATTGATAGACAACAGTAGGGGGCATTAGTTCCTTCAGAACCAGCAAAGGCGCGGTGTGGACGCGTGGACGCGAGGACCCCCCCCCATGACGTCACCCCCCCCCATGACGTCATCCCCCCCCCGACCTTCCCCATAGCCAAGCTCGGACCCCCCCCCCATGACCAGCAAAGGCGCGGTGAGGATGCAAGCCCCCCCCCCCCCGTTTGCAACATTTTTCATGATGAGGAAAAAACTTTTGAAAATTAATAACTAGCCTATTTACTCACCGATTCCCACGGGACTTTTTCCAGAATGTAGGCCTATCCCAGAGGAAGCGAATGACGTAAGAACCCCATAGATCCGCCATCAAACAAGGCCGCTATTAATTTTTAAACGCGTTTTCCTTATGGGATCTCAGCTGTTTACCGACCGATTTTGATGAAACTTCACCACATGCCGGGTGCCCTCCTAAGTAAACCATCCCTTAAAGAAAATTGAAAATCCGCCTATAAACGGGCCCGCTATTAATTTTTAAACGTGTTTTCCTTATGGGATCTCGGCTGTTTACCGACCGATTTTGACGAAATTTCACCACATGCCGGGCGGCGGCCTAAGTAAACCATCCCTTAAAGAAAATTGAGAATCCACCCTTAAACGGGCCCACTATTAATTTTTAAACGCGTTTTCCTCATAGGATCTTAGCTGTTTTCCAGACCCCTCACAATGGTTCAAAACCAGCAAAGGCGCGGTGAGGATGCAAGCCCCCCCCCCCCCGTGAGCGACTCCCCGGAGTCACGTGTCAAGGCGCGTGCTAGGGCCTACGTGACCGCCCGGGGTTGTTTACTCATTAGCGACTTTCCCTCACTCCTCCGGCAAGAGCGCGCCGCATGAGGCCTCCTCCCGACCAGAGTGTTATTTATAAGCGAGTCCTTGAGGGTTTCGCCAGTTTGTCTTTGGAGCTCTTACTGCGCGGACGAAGTATTGCCGTCTCCGAGATACACTTTACAACCTGTGCTTGTGCGACTGTGTGGAGTTTTCTCTTTGAATATCTTAAAATGTAAGTAACATTTAATATATCTTTTCATCAGCCGATTTGCCAATGATCTAAATCCCAATTAGCTAAAATTAATATTTAATATTTTACATATCCCAGTGCAAAATAAAATTTGGTTTTGCTTTTAAATCGAAATTTCAAGTGGCTAGTAGAATTATAGACGAGAGTAAAATCGCCATGTGCGACTGAAACAAAGATAAAGACGTGTAACAGTGTTAGGAATGTCATAGGAGCCATTCTTGTAATTTATTCCTGTCTACTATTAGAAGGGTACTGCTACAGATACCCGATGTTGTAGATGGCTGTTCCTCGTATGTGTGAGGTCTGCGGTCGCGTCTTCGCTGGAAACCTGGCTCGTCACATGGCAGCTGCTCACAGGGACCGCCATTTCGACTGCAACGTCTGCGGGAGACGCTTCGGGCGAAGCGACAGCCTGCGACGCCACCTCACAGCAGTTCATCCTCCCACTCCTCACGACCAAGCGCCAGGTACGGTTTTTACATTAAACAAGAAACCGTCAGTACTAATGACTTGTTTTCGAGAGAGAGTAAACGGCTTTAGCTGAGTAAACAGATTCAAGTAGTAAACAAGGGGCTGCCAGCCTCTGTTCAGTTCCTCACCCTTGTATTACTGGGCTCAAACTGGCGTTCGAGATGAGGAAGAGGTCGTCAGGCCTCTATGCAATTCCTCACCCTTGTATTACTGGGCTCAAACTGGCGATTGAGATGAGGAAGAGGTCGCCAGTCCTCTATGCAGTTCCTCACGATCAAGCGTTAGGCACGGTTTTTACATTAAACAAGAAACCAGTACTAATGACTTGTTTTCGAGAGAGTAAACGGCTTTAGCCGAGTAAACAGATTTAAGTAGTAAACAAGGGGCTGTCAGCCTCCGTTCAGTTCCTCACCTTGTATTACTGGGCTCAAACTGGCGATTGAGATGAGGAAGAGGTCACTAGGCCTCTGTGCAATTCCTCACCCTTGTATATATTGGGCTCAAACTGACGAACGAGATGAGGAAGAGGTCGCCAGTTCCTCACCTTCATGTATATTGAGGTAACTAATAGGACTTGTTTTTCCTGTTCACAGGCCGTCCGTGCCCGTTGTGCTCCGTCGCCCTGGCGAGCCCCGAGGATCTTCACCACCACATGGAAGCGGTCCACGGTGCGATCCCGTCAGCTTCGACCTCCTCCTCCGCAACGCCACCTGTCAGAGACCCACGGCCCGAGTGCGACGCGTGCGGGCGGCGATTCGACCGCGAGGACCTGCTCCGGCGCCACGTGCAGCTGGTGCACGCCAACGGGGTCCGCTGTCCCGAGTGCGGTGCCCTTTTCCGCAGGGCCGCGTACCTCCAGCGGCACATGGAGAGCGTCCACCGCAGCATGAGGTTCGCGTGCGCCTACTGCGACCGAGGCTTCACCCGGCGCTACAACCGGGACCAGCACGAGGCCCACAACTGTCCCATCGTGAGGAACCTCGTTGTTGACGAGATGCCATGCCTACCCGTCCTGTCACCCGAGCCTCAGCCCGGCCGCGAGCCCCAGCCTGGACCCAGCCGCGAGCCCCAGCCTGGACCCAGCCGCGAGCCCCAGCCTGGACCCAGCCGCGAGCCCCGACCCAGCCGCGAGCCCCAGCCCGGACCAAGCACGGCACCTGATGGGATGGTGGGTGGTGGCGGTGGACTGCCCGCGTTCCGCACCATCCAACGGGGGTTCCGCGGACGCCTCCTGACCTTCGGTCTGTCCCGGCCCATGGAGGACTTCTTGTCCGTGGAGGACGCGCTGGTGCTGCTGTTCGACAGCGTCCTGGAACTGCTGGCTGACGTCAGGACCCGACACCCAAACATCAAGGTCAACATGTTCCTGGAGTGCGAATTCTCCAACGTTCACGGAGCCACCTGTCTGCGGGCCTTCAAGACGAAGAACGTGCCTCTCACCGCCGCGTCCAACTTGGAGGACTTCCTATCGGCTTCCTTCCACAAGCTGGAGGAAGAGAAGGAGCAGTGCCTGCTAGTGGGCAGCGGGTGGAGCTATCTCCGGATACGGGACCTGGAGATCCGCGTCAACCTCTACACCCCGTTGGGAGAACGCGGAGCCCGGTTCATCCTGCTTCCCAGGACCATCTGCGACACGCATGCCGTTATCAACGTGCACAACCTCGATGACATGTGCTTCGCGTATGCCATCCTAGCCAAGTTCGTCGCGCAACACCCGGAGAGGCCCACATCGTACACACCGGACGTCATGGCACGCTACGACTGGGTCGGCCTACGCTTCCCCGTAGCCGTGAAGGACATCAAAGTCTTTGAGAGGAGGAACCCCATCAGCGTCAATGTGTATGGGATCGAGCGTGTCATGGTGGGGAGACGCCCCGACGGATCGCCAAAGTTCCAGGACCGCGTGTTCCCGCTGAAGATCTGCAAGCGGGAGTTGGAGGATCACCGGGACCTGCTGTACGTGACCACCGGCGGGGACAGTCACTACGCCTACATCGCAAACATGAGTAGGCTAGTGCGTCCTCAGCTGACGTCCCACCGCGGCACCATCCACGTGTGTAAGCGATGCTTCGCTTACTTTGACAGCCAGCCCAACAAGCTGCAACTGTCCGGTGCCGAGCGCCTGGAGGAGCATATGCGATACTGCACCGCCAAGGCTCCTCTTCGCCTGGACTTGTCGAAGAAGCAGCAGATCCGCTTCGCCCACCCCGAGTACACTAGGCGGGAGAGGTTCTGCATCTACGCGGACTTTGAGTGTGCTCTGCAGCCCGTCGCTGTTGACCCAGCGGAAGCGCCGCCCGGCACGAGGCCCCTGCAACTGCACGTCCCGTACGCCTTCGCCTACCAGATCGTGGACTCGCTCGGCCTGGAGGAGTTTGAGCCCCGCGTCTACTTCGGGGCTGACGCGTCCAAGGTCTTCATGGAGAGGTTGAAGATGGACGTGCTGGCGCTGTGGGAGTTCCTATTCAGCATGAGAGCTCTGCACCCTTCTCTGACCCGGCAGGAGATGGACGAGTACCTGGCGGCGACTCACTGCTACCTCTGTGGGAAGGAGTTCACGGACCAGGACGTCAAGGTGCGGGACCACAATCACGCCCCGCCCTACGAGTTCCGAGGAGCCGCTCATCGCTCGTGCAACCTCAGGTACCGGGAGCAGCGACACATCAACTGCTACTTCCACAACCTGTCCAACTACGACGCCCACTTCGTAGTGCGCGAGCTGGCCATCGACCCCGGCGACGTGGACGTGTTGGCCCACACGGAGGAGCGGTACATCGCTTTTACCAAGCGATTTCACTTTGGTCAGCCCGGGGACAACCAACGACAGAGCAGTTTCGCGGTGCGCTTCCTGGACACCTACAGGTTCCTGTCCATGAGCCTGGCCAACCTGGCGGCGGGACTTCCCACGGACAGGATGCGCGAGACGAGGAAGCGCTTCCCCGACGACCGGCTGTTCGACCTGGTGCGTAGGAAGGGCGTGTTCCACTACGACTTTGTCACATCGTACGACACGTTGTACAGGACCAGGGAGTTGCCGCCCAAGGAGGCGTTCAGGAACTCCATGACCCTGGAGGACATCAAGGACGAGGAGTACGAGCACGCCCTCAACGTGTGGCGAGCCTTTGAGTGTCACAACCTCAAGGACTATGCCGACAAGTACCTGCGGTGCGACATCGCCCTGCTCACCGATGTCTTTGAGCAGTTCCGCGACACCTCGCTAGCAGAGTACGGGCTGGACCCCGCCCACTATTACACCCTACCGTCCTACGCCTGGGACGTAATGCTCAAGACCTGCGGTGTGGAGCTGGACACGCTGCAGGACTTTGACATGTACCTGTTCGTGGAGCAGGGGATCCGGGGAGGCATCTCTCAGGCCATCACCCGCTACGCCAAGGCCAACCACGACAGGTGCCCGGACTACCGCCCGGACGAGCCCACGCGCTTCCTCCTGTACCTGGACGCCAACAACCTATACGGCTGGGCCATGTCCCAGTGCCTGCCAACCGGAGACTTCGAGTGGCTCAGCCGTGAAGAAATACAGGCGTTGGACATTGAGGCGCTGGACGCAGAGGCTGATCGAGGCTACATCTTGGAGGTGGACCTCCAATACTCCGCGCGCCTACACGACCTGCACAAGGACCTTCCCTACTGCTGCGAGACGAAGCGTCCGCCAACAGGGAAGTTCCCCAAACTGTTGACGACCCTGGACGACAAGACGCACTACATCTGTCACTACAGGGTCTTGCAGCAGGCGCTGCAAAACGGATTGGAGCTGGTCGCGGTGCATCGGGCGATCTCGTTTCGCCAGTCGCGGTGGTTGGAACCGTACATCCTGATGAACACGGAGCTGCGGAAGAGGGCCAAGACCAAGTTCGAACAGGACTTCTTCAAGCTCATGAATAACGCGGTCTTCGGCAAAACCATCGAGAATGTACGGAAGCGCCTCAACGTGAAGCTGGTGTGCACCCCGGAGAGGTTTTCCAAGTACGTCGCCAGATCCAACTTCCTGGACCGGACGTACTACACGGAGGACGTGGCCCTGGTGCATCTGTCCAAGGTCAACATCGTGTTGGACAAGCCCGTCTACGTAGGCATGACAGTCCTGGAGCTGAGCAAGTGGCTCATGTACGAGTTCCTGCGCAAGATGAAGGAGCGCTACGGTGACCGCCTCACCGTGGACTACATGGACACGGACAGCTACGTCTTTGACATCGTGTCCCAGGACGTCTACGCCGAGATGAAGGAACACCTGGACGACTTTGACACCAGCGGCTATCCGAGGTCCCACCCCTGCTACAGCCCCGTCAACGCCAAGGTCATTGGAAAGTTTAAGGACGAGTGCAACGGCCTGTCCTTATTCGAGTACCTCGGCCTGCGGTCCAAGCTGTACTTTATGGACATCGAGGACGCAGCGACAGGCGGCAGCAAGGCTCTCAAGCGGGCCAAGGGGGTGGCGAAGGGCGTTGTCAAGAACGTCCTCACCCCCAACGACTACAGAGAGTGCCTGTTTGAGGGGGTCCAAAAGCGCACCACCAACGTCCGCTTCCAGTCCCACTTACACCGGGTCTACACCGTGGAAGTGGACAAGCTGAGCCTCAGCCCGACTGATGACAAGCGGTGCGTCCTCCCCGACGGCGTCCACACTCTGCCGTGGGGACACAAAGACGTCCCGCCGCTACCAGCCAGGAGAGGAGATCGACGGATGGAGGTGGATGGTGAGGAGGAGGAGGGGCAGCCCCAGGATGAAGACGAGGAAGAGGAATTCCCAGTTTAGTTTTAATATTAATTTTAAGAAAAATTTGTAAATAGTATTTGTAAGAAAATATAATAGCTTTATGTACAGCACGAACCTGAGTTGTTTATTTCCTCCCCTTTGCTCACTCAAAAGCCGGTAGGCTCAGAAAAACTAAAGTGAAAGGCGTTATGGGCCGTTTGGCCCGAGCCGTGCAGCTTAAAAAGCCCCCGCCAACCGGGAGCGATTGGCGGCGCGTGTCGGGGGACGGCCCTGAAGGAGTTGCCCAGGAAGGAGTTGCTAAGTGGTTTGCTGACGCTCGAGGTTGCACCCTCGAATTGCTCAGCGGTTTGCTGATGTCCGAGGGGTCTTGTGACGCGCCCTCTTTGGCGACCTTCACTGCCGCTTGGCGGGGGCTCAGCCAGTGACACGCGCCGCTGGTATATAAACCTGAGGTCCAGCCCCGCTGCCTCAGTTTTGCTAATTTTTATAAATTTAGTAAGGAGAAAGGAGAAATGAAAACACAAGCTTTATCATTATGAGGCATGTATTGTACAGTAATAAGGTTACATACACATACTACAAAAACCTTACAAATTAGTTTTAAGCGAATATGGAGTGGAAGAGTCTGCGGACGAGAGCGTCGTTGGCGGCGGGAGCGGCAGGGTCGAAGAGCTGGACGTAGTCGCTGAGTGACGTGCGGAGAACAGCCCGGCAGTACAGGTAAGTGAGGCAGTAGTAGCCGCAAACAGAAGTATCGTAGCCCTGGAGCCGATACCTGTTGTAGACGTAGTGGCGGTGATGAGGATTGCGCCTCAGGAACATTTGAAAGTCGGCCTGGTATGGCGGCCTTCCGTAGCTGTCCAGGTACTCGAGTCTGTCCTCTTCCGAGCAGTAAAACGCCACCCAGTGTTCGCCTCCCTCGGTGTGTGCTACCGTGTTGGACACGATGGCGGTGAGAGGCTTGACCGGCACGTCCGGTAGTTGGTCAGAGGCGTAGACCGCAACGTTCCTCAGTCCGGGGATCTTCGCCAGGCATTCTCTGATCTGGACGGTATTCATCGTGGGCGGAAGCAGCACAGGCAGCTCGAGGTGGATGGGTCTGGACTGTCGTTAGCCACGAGCCAGTCCCGCAATACTATGCAGTTATGAAGGGCGCAACGGTTGTGGGAGCTCTTATGGTGGCGACAGCGCAGGGTCCGGTAGGTGGGCGCACCGTTGAGCGACCCGCAGCCCAGATCCTCCATGTCCTGAGCGGTGGTGGCGGCGGGCTCGGTTATGAGGTGGCGTTGTACAAAGTCCCTCTTCTGCGATCCTTTGACGTATACCAGGGGACGGTGGATGAGGCAGGAGCGCAGCTTGTCCAGCAGGGCGACGTACGCGATGTCCCCCTGGTCCCACTCCAAGCCGTGGCAGTGGCGAGTGACCCAGACGCTCTCGCGCTGTTTCTCGGAAGTCAGGAGGTCCTTACTGAAGGGTGGGCGGGCGATGTGATGTAGGAGCAGCGTGCCGGTAGTCACGTCCACCACGCAAACCTCTTTCAGTAGAAAGTCATTATCACTGTCTTTAAAACACTGCATATCCATCACCACGCTTCCGTGATGACAGCGCGCTGGCGGCGGCTCGATGTAGATCGGTGGCGGCACGTCCATCCCGTACGGCTGACTGAACTCGACTGAGCGCTGGCGGGAGCGCGCCTAGCGGGTTAACCTTGGGTGCGCGCGCCGCCATCACCTAACGGTCCGCGCGGTGACCTTGAGCGCGCGGCAACTCGTTTACCCGCCAAAGTCGACTGTGACGTTGCGATGACGGTCCACCTCCACGACGTTGTCCAACTCGGCGTACACTATGCAGTTGAACGCCTCCGCCAAGGCTTCGGAGAACCCAATCTCTATGCGCAGGTTACCGTTGCGCACCAGGTTCCAGTGGCTGGATTGAGAGGCCGCCATATCGGGCGTCAGATCAAACGCCATCAGGCAGTATCCGTAGGGGTATTCGTTGCGACTGACTTCGTTACCACAGTCTGAGAAATTGATGCCGGTGCCAGTGTACAGCGTGTGGTAGGCGAGCACGCACAACTCATGACCGAACGTGTAATCCGGTTGAAGCGGCTTACATGGTACTTGCTCACCGTCTATGTACAGCGCGAAGAAGTTCACGTGGCTGTGGGTGAAGTTGAACGGGTTCTTCTTGTAGTCCCCGTTGAACGCCTGATTGCTGACCAGGCCAACTATAACGCGTTTCGGCAGTTGACCCAGAAACACACTGTCCAGAGTCTTGCTGCTGATACCGGAGGGTAGTGTGAAGGATTTCACTTCCACGCGCGTAATGGGATATTTGGCTGTGCCCGACTCCAGCGTCCTGCTGTGAGCCAACAGCACGCTCGGGTTGATCTTACAGC
Source organism: Allygus modestus (assembly GCA_963675035.1). Taxonomy (NCBI): domain Eukaryota; kingdom Metazoa; phylum Arthropoda; class Insecta; order Hemiptera; family Cicadellidae; genus Allygus; species Allygus modestus. The sequence continues at coordinate 41,832,680 of OY776116.1, read as the reverse complement.
GGCGCATAAACAGGTTGACTTCGGCGATGTCCACTTTATAGTCTGTCACGGTTTTGGACATGATGGAGAATGAGTTCTTTGACCTGATCAGGCGAAAGCGCATCTCCACACCGTTTAACATGAACTTCTCCTGGTTGCACAGGTCAACGTGCAGATGTCCGACCATGTCCGCGTACCGGCTGGCCTTGACAAACTCCCTCCGGTTCTTGAGCCCGGCATTATCCTCCTCAGTATTGTCCATGTACCCGGCATAGTCCTCGTAGAACAACTCCGCGGTGAGGTGCGATGTCTTGGCATCACCGCCATAGGACAACAGGTTCTCCAGGTAGGCGCGATAGGCGTACGTGTTGTTCTGAGGAGACACCAGTTTGTTGTTCAGGTACAGGTCCACTTGACTGAACAGCGAGTGCAGCCAGTTGTTAATCGGACCCACCTCTTTTATCGCTTGATCACCCGTTACAGCGCTTCCATTAGCCGTTCTAATGGTAGCCTTCACATGCAGTAGCGTCTGTGACAGATCCGTGTACTCGTCCCTGTGACCCGGAACTATGAACTCAACGGGTGAGTCGTCTGTCAGGGAGGAGATGGGCTTGTACTGCACCCATTTACCGCTCTCTATACTGGTCTGCGTGGGCGGTAGCGAGAACAGGTCCAACTCGGTCTTGACACACTCGCACGACTTCTGATGTAGAAACGCCATTATCCAAAAATGTCCTTCACGGTACTCTTGCTCTTCTTGCTTCTCCTCTTCTTAGCGACACGTTTTGTGGGCTTCCTCTTGGGGGCAGCGCTCTTCTTCCTCGCTCCGAGGAGTTTCGCTAGAGACTGAGGAGTAACCTGCTGTACACGCCTCTTCTTATAGGCACCACCACCGCTCAGCACGCGATCCAGTTTTTCATCGGCCTTACGTTTCAGCGACCCGGTAAACTGTCTGAGTCGAGCGTTGGCTGCGACTCGGGGGTTGGCTGTGCCCGCCGCCACGTCGCCCAAGAAGCCCACACCGGACCTCAGCGCCTCCTTGCCCAGCGCCGATGCGCCGGATCTGATCAACGGGACCACTGTACGCATCAGCCCGCCTAGGAAACTGCCGATGCCGTGTCCGCGTTGGAAAGCGGCTCCTCTGAATACGGAGGATACGCCATGGCCCGCCTGCTGGTGGCGGTAATACGCCAGATAGGGATCGCTCGGATTCATTGCCGCTGCCTCTCTTTCCTGAAATGAAGCTTCATGCACGTGGTCCCGAAGTGGAATGGCAAGTGTCGCCCTTGGTTGTCCCTTAAATCGATTTCCACGCTCTCGAATGAGGTTTTAATCACCGGCACGTAGTGCGGGTCTATTATATACACTGTCGTGTTGGCACCGTACGTGTAATTCCTGATGTCGATGTTGAGGATCTTCAGTAGTGGCGCCACAGCGTCGCCCACCAGTTGGGGTTCCACCAGGTCGCAATACACGTACATGTGTGATGGTAGACCGGCGAAGAGGTTAGTCGGCCTCACGGACCTGTGACGCTTGACGATATCCGTATCCACCTCGTAGCCAAACTGTAGCGCCAAACTGGGGCTCAGTTTGAGGCTCTGAACGGCTGAAGACGTCGACATCAATTCCACCCTGGAGGACCTCTCGTCATACGAGAAGGTGCACAGGTTACTCTTCATTTGAGGGTGGTTGTTGATTGCGTGCACGAGTTCCTCGGTACTACTGTAATTGCCCGGCTCCACTTTGATTAACAACTTGTCCACCACGGCCAACCCGCCTTTCGAGTCCCTCATTCCCAGCACTAGTTTGATGTAGGTTCCCTCACCGACGGTCAGAAAAGAGAAGGGGTAGTGCGCCTCCGCCAGAGCGACCTCCCACTCGCCGTCTGACAGATCAACGGTCGAGGGTAGATGGGTCGTGTAGTTTGTCACCATGTTGTTGGGATAGTAATTCATTGAACTGTTACTGGGCAACGTCAGGTAAAACTGGTCGTGCCTCGTCATCGCAGCTGTTGCACTTCAGATGCAGGTACCCACGAGTTGAAGTCCTCTCCGTAACCGGCCCACTTGACTAGGTAGCGCTTACTGGAGCCTCGCCCTTTAGTGTCCAGTATTTTATCTATTTGGTACAGGCGGTCCGGGACCATCGTTACCTTTTGCATCTCATGCTCGTAGAAGCGCCCTTCCAGCGGCGTCCCGTTCAGGTCTCGCAGCACGTACAATGGCAGAGGATGCGACCCGTATACGTGATCCACCACAAACAGCTCCTTACTCCAGTTGGTCTCATAACCTTTGGCGAACGTGCCCTTCTCCTTGGCTATGCGCACCGTGTCACCAGGCTCGAACCTGGGCTTGTGTCGCCGGATCGCCTTTCCATACATGTGACGCCACACCTTGTACACCGTTTGACCATCGCCGCTGTCCGCGTCCACGGGTCGTAGGCCACCCAGGCTCTTGTGCGGGCTGCGGTTGTAGGCGTCCACAAGCCTGTCCAACACGTCCACGTAGCGATACGTGTTCTTGTAGGTCAGGTAGCGCCACATGCGGTTCTTGAGCGTGCGGTTGACTCGCTCCACCACCGCCGCCTTCACGTCGGGGTTCTGCGTGGTGAAGTAGTTGACACCGTGACTCTTGAACACTCGCTTGGTCGCAGCCCCGGTGAACTCCGTCCCCTTGTCGGTCTGTAGGCAGCGAGGAGTCGCCTCGGAGAATATTCCCTCGAACGCAGTAGCCACCTCGGGCCCGCTTTTCCTCTTCAGTGGTACCGCGAACAGCCGCTTACTGAATACGTCTATCACAGTCAGCAGGTAGTTGACTCCGTCGTTGTACCGGCTCAGGCCGCGCATGTCGTTCAGGTCCGCCTGCCACAGCTCCCGGGGCCCGAACACGGCGTAGCGGTTGCGGGGAAACCGCTTGCGCGCAGGCTTGTGCAGCGTGTAGGTGTCCTGGGCGCGCAGCCAGTCGGCTACCCGACGTTTCGGTAGGCGCGCGGCTCTGGCCAGGGCGGCCACCCCGCCGAGGGAACCGGGCTGGCTCGGGTCGTAGTACAACTTCTCCATTACGGTGAGAACTGCTCCCAGTTGTCCAATGACGATTCCTGGTCAGGTTCCTCGGTTATTATCCTTCTCCTGGCCGCTGGGGGCCGCGGTCTCAAGCGGTCCAGTATCGGTGTCAACCTCGGTGAGAGGGGTGTTGAGGAGGCTGTCGTGTCTCCCCAGGGGCTCGATGCCGAGTCCAGCCCAACGCCTAAGTAACGCAACGCCGTGGGATTGCTCACGTATTCTTTGGGCACGTTCATGTCCTTCAAGGCGGCCATCACTTGATGCCAGCCGGTAGGCAATCGGTCCGCCCTTCGCGCTCTCACTATGCTGTGCGCGATGTCCACTATATTGGAATCAGGGATCTTCACCTTGTCCACATACACCACCCCACTGGCGTCCCAGGAGATGGGGCTGCCTTGACGGGTCATGAATCGCAACAAGTTGCGCGCCACCGACCTGTAGATTTTTGAGAACGATTCCACAATGTCCTCCTCCGCCGAGGCGCTAGACTCGCGCTTCATCTGACTCGGACCTCCCGTCGCTTCCTCCTCCCTCTCCTCACCCTCGATGATTGACAGACCTATGGGTTGACGTTTAGCCGCGGAAAAGTGCAGGAACCGCTGTAACACCTGCTGATATTGTTTCCATTTCTCCGTATCGTCCAGCCGCTTGTCGCTCAATATGCGATGCATCTCAGCGTCCAGGCTGGCTGGCTTATTGGCGCTACCTGCTCCTCCTCTTGGTCCTGGTCCCGGTCCTTCTTGCAATCTCTCGATGAGCTCCTGCGGTACAACCACCATTTTCCTAGCGTACTCCATGTCCGATTAGCTTCTGCGCTAGAATGGGCAGAACAGCGTTCAACAGCAGAGGTAGGAAGATCCCTCCGCCCCGTTGGACGAGGTAGTGTCGTTTCTTGGTCCAACCCTCGCCGCGTTTCACCAGCCGTCTGAGCGCCTGTTTGTGTTTGCTCAATTTGCGTTTGAGGCAGGGGGAAAGCGGTACGTTTCCGCGTAGCACGTTATACGCGCACTCGCACAATGACTTGATGCGACTCTTGTCGCACGCTTTTAACAGGGCTTTGCGTTCTTTGGGCGTAGCGTGTATTAGGGCCCTCAGCAGCGCCGCGTCCTTCTTCACGCGGTGTGACATGATGACTGACGCTGGCGCGCGCTCGGCCTATTTATCACTTCTTCTTGGGCAGGTACACGTAGTTCACCGGGTCGTCTGGGAAAATGGCTGAACGTACGCGCATCTCCTCGGGCGTAGACTGTTTCAAGTCTATGAGTAGATAGGCGTGCGGATCACGCGTAGCGTCCGCGTAAGCCTCCTCCACAAATTTGGGGTTCTCCGGGTATACTTGACGGGCCAGGTGTTTGATCTGAGCGCGGTCCCTGGGATTCTTGAAGCACACAATGTAGTGGGCGTTCAGCGATATGTCGCGCTGGCCCTTACCCTGATGAAACAGGTTTTGCGTGATGAAGAACACGCTCAGGTTGCGGTGGTGTGAGCCCTTGGTGAACAGGTCCGCTACGCCGGGGCCAGCCTCACGCATCATGTCATCTACGATGACTAGGGCGGGCTCGCTACCGTCATAGTCGTCCAGGTCTGGTAGGCCGGCTACGTAGCGCACGGCAGAGTCCGCACGGCTCTTACCACCGCCACTGCCATAGTGCCAAGTGATGCGGGCGAACCGCGTATCGCACATGTGGTCGGCGTGCTCTATGAAGCGAGCCACGAAGTGCGACTTGCCGCTGCCTGAGGGCCCAGCCACGATGGCGGTGAACGGATGTTTCCACCTCAAGTCCATGGCGTCTACTGACTGCCATGCACCACCACCTCGGCTCTTAAAACTAAATTCTTTTCTCGCTTTTTTTTTTTTTTATTTTTTTTTATATTGAAGGAAATAAGGGAATAAGGAATACCATTTATTTATACAAATTCTAGGAGAGGACTTTTACTGCCTAGAGAGCTGCTCCTCTTCACAAGGCTCATCCTCGGCCTCACGCCAACGTTATACTGCGTGATGGTGTTATCGTCCAGGACTGCAAGGTACCGCCGGGGCATGTAAATCCGGATCGGGTCGTCGCCGACAAGACCCTCCAAGGTGGCCATCACCGCCTCGCCATATGGCGTGTCCACTCGCTCAAACGAGCGAATGGGATACACCACGTTCTCCTGTAGGTCTATGATGCGGGTGTAACCCGCGGCCTTGCAGCTGTTGAGGGCTGTCCTGAGGTCCATCTTCTGGTCCGTGTTGAGCATGTCACAGCGGCTGGATGCAGAATGACCGGCTCTCGCCACCGAGTCGCCTTTTGTAGGCAACTGCGGAGGAGGTGTAGTGATGAAAACACCAACTGGCGGAGTGGAGGAGGAGTGGAGGAGGAGTGGAGGAGGAGTGGAGGAGGAGTGGAGGAGGAGTGGAGGAGGAGTGGAGGAGTGGAGGAGGAGTGGAGAGATGGTGGAGTGGAGGAGTGGTGAGGTTGGATATGTATCTTGAGGAACACGCTCATTCGCCTTATTACGTTATTTATTTTTTTATTTTATTTTTACAATAGTATACAATAAGGAAAAGTAGGAAAGGGAAGGATCGAATTACTTAATTTATTTCATTTATTTTTTCATCTTTTTCCGCTTTTCAGGGATGGCGACAGCAGTGGCGGTGGAAACGCACCGATCCGCGATCTTCCTCCAGGTAGGCAGCGGACTGACGGTCCTGACGATTCCGTCAAATCTAGGCTCTCCCGTCTCGCTGTTGGTCAACCATAGGTTCTGCAGCCTAGTCAGCAGATCCGTCAGAATCATGCAGATCTCGTCGTCCCGCTGCTCGTCCAAATACAAGCCGCAGGCCCAAGTCGAGCGACCTCCTTGGAAAACGTTCATCTTCAGAAGGACGTTGCCATTGTTGGTCGGGTTCTTCACCGTATACTGACGCTCGCCCGCGGTCCAACTCAGTGTAGGGGAATCACCAGGCACTTCTTTATTCGCGGTCCACCCACCGTTTGACTTCCTCTTTTTAGCCTTCCTCTGTTGTTGCTGTGGCGGTATGGGGGTGGCAGCGTTGGCGTTCTCTTCGTTGATCGCGTTCCACTCCTCCATAAAACAGCGGATTGTTCGATCCACTTCAACCGCGTTGCTCATGCCGCTGCTGTGACCGCTCGTGAAGAAGTCTCGGACGAAACTGAGACCGTGCGCCGTCGGACCTAGGGTCTATTGCACTCCTCCAGAGGCGCTCACGCCCGCCCTCTCAAACCAGGTGATGTCGGGGGGGGGGTGAATCCTCATGCCAAGCTTTGTCGCGAGGCAGATATATCCTCACACCAGTTGATCTCGGGGGGGGGGGTCAGGTGAATCCTCATGCCAAGCTTTGTCGCGAGGCAGATATATCCTCACACCAGTTGATCTTGGGGGGGGGCACGCCCGATCTGTTTTGAGGAAATTTCCGACTGTTGTTGTTGTTTATCTAGGGAAAATTCTGACTGTTTATTTGTGCAATCGTCCCGCCGCCACCGTCGTCAGTCTCTCCGCAACCGCCCGACACTATGTACCCCTGCCCCTACTGTTCAAGACGCTGCAGCCGCACAGACAACCTGCTCCGACACGCGCGGAGATTTCACGGTCATGCGCCGCTGTATGACTGTTCCGTCTGCGGATCGGCCTTTCAAAGTCTGGCTGAGGCGAGGAGACACACACGAACGCACGAGGTGGCTGAGGTACGGGCGATTCTACCCACCTCGACTCCGCCCGAGCCGCAGCGACCCCCGCCGCCGCCTTACCCCTTTGTGGACGTCGCCACCGCTCCCGTTGAGGACGCCACCGCCCTTCCCCGATACCCTGAGGAGGACACCGCCGCAACCGCGCAGATGGATGAGGAAATGCGGAGGCTGGAGGAGCAAAGCGAACTCCTCCTACGCAATTAGAAAATGTAATTGCGGAAAAATTCGATAATAAATATACCTTTAAACCCTTTCCTTAATTACCTCTTCTATGATAAAATACACATTATAAAACTAAAAGAAATAATAGAAACGAAAGCGAGGTTTCTGGTGAAACCCTCAAGGACTCGCTTATAAATAACAGCTAATGAGGTCGCTAATGAGTCGAGGTCGCTGATGAGTAAACAGCCCCGGGCAGTCACGTAGGCCCTAGCACGCACCTCGACACGTGACTCCGCGGAGCCGCTCACCGGGGGGGGGGGGACTTGCATCCTCACCGTGCCTTTGCTGGTTTTGAACCATCGTGATGGGTCTGGAAGACCGCTGATGAGTAAACAGCCAAGATCTCATGAGGAAAACGCGTTTAAAAATTAATAGCGGGCCTGTTTAACGGTGGATTCTCAATTTTCTTTAAGGGATGGTTTACTTAGGCCGTCGCCCGGCATGTGGTGAAGTTTCGTCAAAATCGGTCGGTAAACAGCTGAGATCCCATAAGGAAAACGCGGTTATAAATTAATAGCGGGCCTGTTTAACGGGGGATTTTCAATTTTCTTTAAAGGATGGTTTACTTAGGCCGCCGCCCGACATGTGGTGAAATTTCATCAAAATCGGTCGGTAAACAGCTGAGATCCCATAAGGAAAACGCGTTTAAAAATTAATAGCGACCTTGTTTAATGGCGGATCTATGGGGTTCTTACGTCATTCGCTTCCTCTGGGATAGGCCTACATTCTGGAAAAAGTCCCGTGGGAATCGGTGAGTAAATAGGCTAGTTATTAATTTTTGAAAGTTTTTTCCTCATCACGAAAAATGTTGCAGACGGGGGGGGGGATGACGTCAAGGGGGGGGGAGGTCCGAGCTTGGCTATGGGGAAGGTCGGGGGGGGCCCTCGAGGGTGACCTTGGGGTCAAGGTCGGGGGGGGGGGACGTCCTCGCGTCCACGCGTCCACACCGCGCCTTTGCTGGTTCTGAAGGAACTATTGCCCCCTACTGACAACGTACTGCATTTTGTACCGGAAGGCTTTCCTCACTTTTATCCAGAACCACTAAAGCATATAACCATGATTTAAAATACTAAAATTTTAATTTTTTAAGCTCTACAATATGAATGCAAGTATTTAAAAAAAATAATAAAATACATGGTTAAACAGCTTAAGTCCCACATTTTTTAAAGGGAAAAACGCACAAAAATACTAGATGGATCTTGAAATGTGGGTTATGCAGGACCAAGATATGGTAATTTCACATTTTTGTGCCAAATCTTAGTAAAATCGGATGAAAGTTTAACTCTTTATGGCACAAAACATTCAAAAATCATGTCCGCCATTTTCTAATATGGCGGCAAAAGCTCACCTGACCCGGAGTAGAATGCTTGGTGTTGGAATCAGAATACCTCAGTGCACATTTTCCAGCAAACAAATTTCTGCCTGCATTTTTACTTTCTCCCTCTATACATAGTATATGGAGAAAGTATTGTTTTCGTAAAAATTTCCGAATTTGAGTTATTAGTGGAAATATTCGTTTTGGTGTTCCCTGAACCCAAAAAAGTGGTTTTTACGTGATGTCTGTCTGTGTGTCCGTGAGTGTGTCCGTGTGTGTGTGTGTATGTGTGTGTGTGTGTGTGTGTGTGTGTGTGTGTGTGTGTGTGTGTGTGTGTGTGTGTGTGTGTGTGTGTGTGTGTGTGTGTGTGTGTGTGTGTGTGTGTGTGTGTGTGTGTGTGTGTGTGTGTGTGTGTGTGTGTGTGTGTGTGTGTGTGTGTGTGTGTGTGTGTGTGTGTGTGTGTGTGTGTGTGTGTGTGTGTGTGTGTGTGTGTGTGTGTGTGTGTGTCTGTGTGGATGTGTACAGAGCTAGGGCCCTAATGCTAGGAGCTAGGGCTGACTTTTATGAAATTTGGTATGTGGGTACTAATCCTCAATATCTCCAGGCGTTTTTCATTTTTTTGAATTTTTGATTTTTAAGGGTAATTATCCCCCAAAAATCGCCAAAAAACATGTAAAATCCAAATTTCTCAAAAATGGCTCTAACGATTTTGATTAAACTTTAGTGGTTTGTAGAACTTTAGGTTTCCATCAAAATTACACCTCCCGCATTTCTGGAAAAATTCGGGTTCAGAAATTACAGGACTTAGGCCTAAAACATCCAAAATTCAGTTTTTGATTTTTCATAAAAAATCATAAATGTTAAAAAGATTACTATTCACCATTAAAAAGAGTTTAAAAACTAAATAAATTAGTATTTTCAATTACTATTCTACGATTGCTAGTTGCGGAGAAAATTGAAATTTTCATTTAGCGGTAAACGCAGTACGTTGTCCAATGTTATTTTTATGGGGAATACAAAAATAACTATTTCTCTCTTATTTACTGACCAATTTCATTAACATTTGATATGCAGGTCAAGTTAGCATTGACCAACAGAGGATGTTCGAAATACGTTGCTATTTAACCCTCGAGGGGGTCAAGGGGGCATTTCCCCTCTCAAAACCACTGTGTGTAGCAACGGACTATCGTGCCTCCAAAAAAGGGATTTCGGTGGATATTTCTGAAAACAACTATTTTAGACAATTTTCTGTACTTTTATCTCTACTTCATATTCTATATTTAGAAAATAACAAATATTATTGTCATTAAAGTTTGGCTAAAAGGGAGAAAGTATGTGTCAGTTTCCTGATACCGTTTATTTAATTTGTATTTAAAACCTATATTCACTATAGGGTTTAACTAAAAGGGTTCACCGTCCTGTATTGAATTGCTTTACGATTTACGAATTTGTTTAAGAATAACTTAAAAACTAAACAATAATAAAATTGAAAATGAAACAATTTATTTTAAAATCAGAATTCCCAAATTAAGAAAATCGAAAACATAACTACTACCTTGAGAAGGACTACACCTTTATTTTGACAATTAAAGAATTTAGGTTCCAAACTTTCTACTTGACGGCCAAAGAAAAGAAACAAAGCAAACCAGCATCGGGGAAAAAATACAAAGCGTTAGCTTAACCAGTTTCTACATGGATAAGTTTGAACATAAAATCAACATGTTTTAGGTCAAATATTTAAGATGATTAGTCAGACTATTTGTATTTGTAAAACGGTGTTGTCTGACAAAATTATTTACAAAGTCAATGTTACCCAACGAATAAATATAATATTCATACCTAGTGGTAAAATTTCACACCAAAACTCCGTCACCAAGACGTCACATCCACTTAGTAATTTATTCCTATTAGTCGCACTCATGTTCCAGATAAAAACGCACCTTGTCCACCTCTATTGACAGTGTAGTCCACGACATCTCCTCCCGTTCCCGACTTCCTCCTCCAAGTCCACATCATCCACGAGTAGTAGAGGGAGAGTATCCAAGCCTACTAAAAGATTTACTTTTTTAGAATTCGATTAGCGCTGATTGGCAGTCCTAACTAGTTATCCATAACTGTTGTGTATAGGTTGAATCTAATGTAACAATTTATTTTATCTTATATATTTTAAATCGCATTATTTAGTCAGCTTACACATGAGAGGGTGGTGGTGCATAGTGCATAGTGCGTAGGTCTTACCCCCTCCAGTTATCCCTATAGCCTAGGCCTACTCCAAGATAAGCCATTCCAGAATGCACAGTGTTATAGTAAACAGTTTTTTCCCATCGTTACTTAGTTTGCAGTATTAAGTGAGTTTTAAATATACAAATAAAATAAGTATGTAACAAGCGTTTGTGTCCACCTCAAGTTACCTTTCCACCTCAAGTTTATATTATTATCGTAATTTTGAACGCCTCAATATTAGCTTTTTCCAGTTACCGTTTATTTTGTGCGAGTGTACAAAAGTTTAACATTCAAAATCGTGTGTCTTATGTTAAAATGGCCACAGTGTAAACATCATTCCAAGTGTGTGTGTCATTTACGTTCCTAAAGGAAAACCAAAACGTCTCTCGCAAGGAGAGAGAGAAGCGAAAGAACAAAGTAGCAGTAAGCGCGAGCAGTTATTTTCGTAAATGTATCCCCCGACATGCAACAAGGGTCCAACCCCTACATTAAAGGAAGTACCGCCACCCCCGCCTTCTTGAGCCGCAATCGATTCCAATACCGGAATATAGGGTTTCATTTGTTATCTTCCCCACGGAGAGGAAGGGGTGGAAAAAACAGCGATGGTGGCGGCATATGGGGTGACTCATTGTGGGGGTTGTTAATACAACCCTACCCTTCCGTAGGGCGCTACCTTCCACTTGGATGTGTCACTGGGGTTGATGTATTGAAAAATATTGTGTTTGGCATCGTGTTACCGAGTGAGAGCACTTCTGGGGTGTTGAGTTCACTAATTATTTCTTCAGATTAGTGTCAGGAATCCTTTTAGTCACATAGGTACAAGACAATGAATAATACACTGTTCAGCTGTAAGCAAACTCAACGATTCTTGCGAAAGGTTGCATCAGTTATATACATACATACATACATACATAGTTAACATTACTGTCAGAAAATTGTCATTCCTTTAACACATCAAAGAGGGGGTATATTGTCTCATTTTTAAATTGATAACAAATATTTAAAGCAACTCTAATTTTGTTACCCTTAAAACTAATTTTAAAACCCATATAAAAACTGATTTCCAGTCATCGTTCATACTAATCTATAATCATTAAAATAATGTATTTATGATTTGTCAGCGATTTCAGGCCTATACAATAGTTTGCATACATGTCTGGTACCAGGGCCGTACTCAGGGGGTCAGGGGGCAACTCTACGGCCCCGGGGCACGCACCACACAGAATCGTACAAGCAAAAGAGAACACCTGATGATTACAGCCTTGTTCTCTCTAACCTTTTCCCTTTGCTCCTACTCAAGCCTTTTGGGGTTTTGAAAATATCCACCTCCAAGGCTCTGACTCAATGACTTTTAGTTCCAATGTTAATTTTATGGATTTTTTTAGTTGAACCCTAATTGGAATGTACAGTTTTCAAATGCTCTACGCCTACGAGATCCCCGTGCGGAGAACGGGGCACTGGCTAGTAAAATTGAATTACTTTGAGCTTGAGTGTAAAATGACTAAGCACATCCACGATGACCACTTAATTCCTCCTGAAAGTCTATCCGTTTAATTTTCACCGGTAAACGATTAATCAGCTGATGATGAGTCACGTGACCGGTCAGCTGGTCGCCGCCGCCGGACATAACCTCACCTCTCATCTGTTTCCCGCCACCGCTCCGATTATTATTTCTGCCATAAATTGCAGCTCTGATGGGATAGCCAGGATTGCTTTCGCGTAATGGCTTCTGTACTAGAGGGAGAGAGTTTTCATTGCGCCTGGATCGATAGTCAGTAAGGGCTTTCCTTGACGTGTCTTTCATCTTTGATATTTTTTCATTAATGTGGTCTGAGTGTTGGTTCGTATATTACTCAATAATCCTATACTCTAATATGAGTAAGGTTTGCTTGCTTGCTTGCGTGCTTGCTTGCTTGCTTGCGACACGGATCTCAAAAACGGCTCCAACGATTTCCTTCAAATGTTAGAAATAACTAATTTCTGGGACAAAAATAAGTTCTATAAAGGCCTCATGCCCACGAAAAATCAAATAATGTAAAAAAACTAAAATGAAAAGTTAAAAAATTTAACATTGGGCTTATGGAGTTTAAAATCAAAACAAAAGAATTGGAACAGCTGTTCCAAATCAACCAGGGAACTGTCAAAGTAATACTCATGTTGTATATGATTATTAACATGTGGTTTCCTGAGAGCAGAGATTAAAATATTTGAGTGAAGATTACATAAATAGAGTAGTAAAATAAATCAAAGGGACATTGAGCTATAAATAACAACTGGAGTGACCTTAAAAATGTAGAAAAGAGGCAAATGAGTTATACAAATCTTATTATCAGTAGGGGGAAGTGGTGAAATATTACTCCAAGTCATCTAAACAAACTGACTGGCCTTCCCCCGAGCAAAGCTCGGCCCCCCAAGTACTTGAATACCTAACAGAGTAATTGACATCGCATTATCAAGATCCCCAGTATTTACATTTTTCATTAAAATTATTATTACCTGATAGAGAACAATTAAATTTTACAGATATGACCCATTGGGTCATACAAAACAATATATAATTTAAAATAAAGTTTAAAATAGGTTAGACAATTTTAGATGACTATAGAATTATAATACAGTATACGGTATTAATGGTTCATTTTTGTGCGATATACAGTGTACAACTATATTTCAAATCCAGTGTTAATGTGTCCAACATCCAACTCGGCCACAACAAATAAACAATAAAAAATTGTGAATTAATAAACACAGTTAATTTAGAATGATGTTTTTATTGATTACCAAGTGTCTGTGATACGTTGAAACTAACAAACTTTCTTTAAAACTGAATTGTATAAATAATACAGTAAATGTTTACACACAATAAAAAGAGTAAGTGAACATTGAATCCGCTTACTTAAGCTAAATTGCATTTTAACCTACTGTATTTATACTAAACCTCGTCAATGTAGATGAATCCAGACACTCAGCAAACATAATATGTAGTAAATGTATTGAAAATCATATCTGACAGACCCACAGACCTAACTAAATTCTGTACGATAAAAAACTAATTTAAAATCAGCCATTACAGGCAGTTGCGCTGTGATCGGTTGCCATTGGTGAAAGGATTGCAGCCAATGGGAGCGTGCGAGTCGGCTGTAAAAAGAGCCGCCATGGCGCGATAAAAAACAGCGCGCGGCGGCAATCACCATGTAAAGTAGAGGCGGGCGCGAGGGAGAATGAAGGGTGCTGTGGGGGGGGGAAGGGTTACCGCTACAGCTGATCGATATGGACCGACATGGCTGTTATTCCATCGCAGCCGCTTCGCGCTTGTTTATCTTTGTACAATCTTCCTCAACCTAACTTGATCATTAGAAACATGTTTGTTTTTATTTCTGGTTAGAATATTTTTGTGACAGGAATTATTATTCAATTTCACTTCTTTAAAATCAAAACACTAATTTAATGTATTCAATAGGCTTGTTAACTCCTTATTACTGAGATTTTGGGACAATGCCCACTTGACGAATGGCATTAGGTTATCAAATTCTGTATAAATATGAGAAGCAAACTGTTTGATTAAAAAATTATCGCATACAAAATTGAGTGAAATAGTATTAATTGTAAACCATAAGCAAACAATTAAAGCTTTATAACAAACACATGAATGTAAGAAAAAATACACTTTGTAACATCGACAGTTAGAATGATTTTTAGTAAACCTATTTTGTATACTTGATAATAAATGTATTTCTTATTCATATAGTCGATCTAGTTTAGCTTAATGCACCATAAATAAAGGGGGTAAATAAAGGAAACCAAGGAAACAACGTTTACTACGTATATTTCTTAAAAATAAATAAATATGAAATAATAAATAATAGACCTAAAATTGATTATTACATTGCTAAATAGAGGCAGCGTGATGAAAAAATTACAGTAAGTTTAAAAAAAACCTGGCTATTTTATTAAAACCAGTGTCAAGAGGGGACTGCGCTACCTGTTATTCACCGAAATGAATAAAACGCCATTTAACCTCCCCGCCCAAAAAAAACGTAATAGAGACACGCTACAGGTAAGTAAAAAAGCGCTTTTTAGCCCCGTTTCACCGCGAGGCACGCGCTTCAGCCCCGTACACGCCGCACGGAGGGTATTTTATAATGTATTCAACAGAAAACAGCCCCTGCGCGGTGCCAGCCACGCTTTGAATGAAAAAACTCCCCAGTGTTAAAACATCCCTTCATATTTGCATTGCTTTTTGAGAGGGGCGGTCGGCTCCCTCTTGATTTTGGGGTTCTTTTGGGGGTTCGGACCCTCACTGCGCGTGCTCAAAACGCAACGGACATCACTAAGGGTTTTTTGCGTTTGGGAGAATCGTTGCTAGCTCGATTTATATTGCTTTGTTTGGTGTGATTTTCAATATTTCAATAAACCTCTGCGATTTTAAAGAATTTATGGATTTCATAGTTCAAATCACTATGATTATTCACTTGGTTATAAATTAAAAAATGACTACGGAACATAATTTAGATTTAATTTGATCTGTGGTAATTACAGTACCGGTACTCCATAACAATTTAACTCTGTCTACGGCGAAGGTAAACAATTTACATTGGGAGTATTTACATGAGTAAATACAATATAAATCCCATGCATATTACATGTACATTCGAGTTGAGGTTACCCTCGCTTTATGGAACAAGGTTCATCTCTTGCAGACCATTTATCCGTTTTCTTAAAGTGACTAAAAATTAATGCTAAATTTTGATCGTACTCAAAGTTCTACCATAGAATAAAAAAGGCAATCGGTGAAAGAGTAACACAAATTATAAAAATGCTTCATTTAGTAGCTTTATTAGTGAACACGTTAAGGTTAGGCGTGAACGGGAATAGGGTTTTTTACTGTGGTGTATTTGGTTCCTACCAAATTCCAGCTCAAAATACCTAAATACTAATGTCCATAAGATTGCTAAGAGTGCAGTAAATCCTGTAACCCAGGCGTATTGCACAACTGCATCATAAGGGGAACCACTAAGCATGATTTCAATTTCATAGGCATTGCAATTTTTGAAGATACAGCCATTCAGTGAATCAGTGAGTGGTATTTGTCAAATATAGATAGCCTATAGATAAGGACCAAAAACAAAACCGTCTTTCCTGTCTTCCACAAGCTCCTATAGCTCAAATTTATAATTTTAACCTTCATAAGATTTTTTTAAAACTTTAACGATTTATTAGCAAATTTCCTATGGAAAGTGAACTATTAGCACGACCCGCACGGCGAAACTTAAGCCCGGGACCACCATAGAAGTTCCTAACGTGACCCCCTGAACACGTTTTGGGGGGTCGTTCAAAATTGTATATATATATATATGTGTATATATATGTATATATATATATATGTATATATATATGTATATATATATATATATATATATATATATATGTATGCACTCTAGCGGTCGCATTTTTTGTCCGATTTACTTCAAATTTGGTAGGGACATTCCTTTCTATAATCAGTTGGACAAGTTCGTTAGGCAAAACAATCGGAAAACTCTAAACCCATTTTTTGGGAATTAATCTTTCAAATTTTGAGTTTTTGGGCCCAAAAAGGGTTAGAAAAGCCCCCGATGTAAAATTAATGTATGTAATAAGATGTATATTAGTGATGCGAATGTTATAAGCCCTCTCTCGTCATTCTAGAACCATTATTTACAGAGTTATTAAGGAAAATGTGTATCGACTAATCACAGTACGTTGTCTTATGGGGGTTTTACATTAGAAAAAACCTGTTATTCATTTTTTGGCTTACTTTTATCGTCCCCAGCCACCTCACGCCTACTTTCAAGCCTGACTGGACCCTCTCCTAACCTTGTAATGCGCAAAATTGTATTCCCAGCATTGCAGGTAAATGAAACCAGGAGCATCAGAACAGCCAAAAAATCAATGTTTTCAGATTTCAATAAAAATTGGAATAACTGTTTGTATTAACACTGATTTTGAGTTTTAAAAGTTTTTTATGTGGAAATTCACCTCCCTCACGTCAGCGTGCTGTGTGCGAACTCGTTTAAGATTCATACAATTTATTTGTAAAATAACTGAAGAACACTTATTTTAGTTCATTCAAATGTTATTGTTTTCCAACAATTTTCATTGTGTACTTCTATTCAAGAAACGTTTTGGAAGAACTTGAAACAGTAACAATTGGAGCATTTTCATGAACCACATTGTTGGGTCACAAGAGAACAATTATTTTTGCAACTTGTAATAATCTCCCCCCCCACCCATCCTCTTCCATCTGCCCTTATCTTAGCTTACCTTTAGCCCTTCTTCTAACAAAACACATCCACTTTAAAAAAGCATTCTTCCATTACCCTGTCTGCCCTCCAAATATTTCTAATTCAATCATTTCAACCCTTTCTTCTTGATCTGCATATAATTTGTTAAGACTAAGGCATGTAATTGTAAAAGTCTTTCCCTCAAAAATAAATCTACACTTGACTTGCACTGTAGTCACAATATGATGGCAAATAAACTCTCTAGGCCATCTACCATGACCTTGACCAATCTGTCTCTTTTTAGCGAATTTCCCCTATAGGGAAGAAGCTATTACCGTAGTCGGCATGGTAAGACCTAGGCCCGGGACCATGATAACTTTTCGTTTTGAGGTCCCCAGACCCCAAAAACACCATTCGTTCGAAACTGTATATATATATATATATATATATATCTATATATATATATATATATATATATGTGTCCGTGAGCACGATAACTCTCGTAAAAATTATCCGATTTTGATGAAATTTGGTATAAACGTGTAAAGCAACATTTATGACTTTAAGTTCGAAAACCAGCCAGATCGCTCCATCCGAAGGGGTATTTTGGGGGGGTTTTGTACCCCAAAAATGGGTTTTTTGAATTTTTTACATATAATTTTGGAAAAAGTCGAATTTTGGTTTTTACCATTGGATTTGGCTTAAAAAAACACACAATTTGGTATTTGATCATTTCTCTATGACAATTGGTTACCGAGATATTGAAAGTGCTAAACACAGTACGTTGTCTAATGTTATTCTTATGGAGAAAAAGAACAATTTTATATCTCGCTTATTTATGAACGTATACTGACGAAACTTGGTATACGGCTTCATCTGGTTGTGGACCATTGATATTTGCTCAAAAAAACAATTTTTTGCCAACGGCTCCCGTAGCAGCAAACCTGCGTACTCAGCCCCATGTTATTCTTATGGAGGACAAGTCATGTGTTATCTCCCTTAATTATGAAAATAAATTAATGAAATTTGGTATGTGACTTTGCCTAAATGAGTTATATTGATATTTGTATAAAACCCCAATTTTTTGTGTTCCTTCCTTCAGCAAACCTGCATACTCAGCCGCCATGTTATTCTTATGGAGAATAATTAAAATGTCATAAATCGTTTATTTATGAATGTATATTGATGAAACCTGGTATGTGGCTTTATGTGGTATTAAGACACATATATATGCATTGGAAATTCGCTGAGTACGCAGGTTTGCTGCTACGGGGGTATTATACTTCTGTTGTGTTTGTGAATGCAGTGCAGGTGTAAACATATTAAGTGTTATAAGTAGTTTTTGAATTACATCCCCTCAAACAAATTTTTGATTTCATAATAGTTTGTAATCAGTTACCTATCAACTAATATCCAACAATTGAAAAGTTTCCATTCAATTTTCAACCAATAAAATAAAATAACACTTATCAGTTCAAAAGTTTTGCATATTTTATAAAAACTTTCAGGCATAAGCTAAAACCTCAAAATTATTAAATGCAAAATAATTACACGGGCCATTATTTCAAAAGAAATTGATTGAACAGTATTTTTCAAACTGTTGAGGATTTTCTATACTTGTGCGTGTGTACTTGTGTAATTGTAATATATCGTCAAAAGAAAATTTGAGTAAACTAAATTATCCTATATGTTAAATCTTAAAACATATAATTTCAAGAAAATTACTATGACCACACCACTTACTAACTCCATTCCAATTATCAGTTAATAATACGTACTCAAATCAAAATAATGTTGATTAACTATTCTTCGTTTTCAATTTAAAGCTTACAACAAATAAATAACTCAATCACATTTTATGAGTATAATGTAATAAAATATGAGCACAACTATTCTTTAGTACCTTAAATTGACTATAGTGATAAATTGCGGAAGGTTAAGTTTCAGTAACATCCAATACCGGTACCACAGACGGAGACATTCAACATTAAAATCTGATTGACATTCAAAAGCCTTACTTGGTTACCACAAAACTTATTTTTATTTGCATTCTTAACAATATTTTTTCAGCTATATATTTTCTCTGAATGTCATGCTGACTGTTTACAGAATGATAAAATTACCCTCACTAGGGCACTGAAGGATAAACAAAGCAAAATCACATAAATATAATTTAAATAATTTAGTTTATTACTCAAAATAAATAATGGACCTTACAAACATACAAAATTACAAAAATATTACTCGTTTATATAAAATATCTTTTTATAAATGTATACATCAAATTGCACACAAAACCTATATACAGTTTAATACAAAATAAATTATTCTGCCTTGGTTTACCTAGTATAACCTTATTGTTTAATACTAGATAAAAAAAACATTTATTAGGAAAATGCACAAGATACCGTGCTCATTGGTTATGTACTAACCCTTATAAAAGTTTAAGTCAACATAAATGATTTTACATGAATTATTTACAAATATTTACTCCATTGCAATAGACGTAAAAAGTTTGATTGGTCAGCCCAGAGATGATTCCCATTTACCAAAAATCTTGTTCTAATGAGAAACCCTTTAATTCTGTCAGGATTATAAATGTACTATAATATTTACAATATACACATGTAAATTAGATATTAAACTAAAATCTTTGGAAAAACCCTAGTCAAATTACAAAACAAACCCGTAGTTCTCCGTACGTGGCCATAAAGGCGAAAGATATTAATCTATGAATCTTAAAAAGTACTACACAAATATACATAATCAAATAAAACATATATGAATAAGATGTAGACTAGATGGAAATTATTAAGATAACTACCTTATAATTATTGAAGAATAACCTATATTTAACTCACTTTATAACCAAACTACAAATAAAACAATGATCACATAATAACTTCACAAAAATTAAATATTCTGTAAACTCGAGTAATCTATGAAATGTTAATAACAAAGGAAATCGGTTGACATTTCTTAAACTTCAACACCTCAAATTGTAAAACTATAAAAACTAGGATTAGAATTAATTTAAAATATATATGACCATACAGAAAAAGAGTCTTTGAATTTATAAAAACCAAATCGGATTTGAATGTATTCAACCATGAGCCAATCGGAACAAGTGGAGGAAGAACTGAACCTTATCAGAGGTCTGATGTCCACACATATTGCAAGTGTAAGGGTTCTGATATCCGTGATAACCCATGTGCATTGTGTACATAACAACGTCCCCGAACAACATGTCACAGTAGGCACAGTCATAAACCTCCTTCACATTTCTCCAACGTTCTTTACGCTCTTCTGAGATAGTTGATCTGAACTCCCCGTTGATAGGTTCGCAGAAGTTGACATTGGAAGAAGACGCCTTATCCTCTACTTCACAAGACTTTTCGGGGATGGATTCATCAGTCTTCTCTTGAGGCTGTTCGGGTGACAGATCAAGTCTAAGTCGCTTAGGATTCAGATCACCCTCTTCTTCATCAGAACTCTGTTGCTGAAGGCGCTGAGCTATTCTCTCTAGCTTGAACGCTTTGCCTTTCCTTCGGTTTTTGGTTATTGTAGAAGGATCTCCAGGTGTTTGGTCACTAGATGTATCCAGGAGTGGTTCTAGCTGCTCAGGCTCAGGTCGGCTCAAGTCCAGAGGAGCTCCTGAACAAGTTCTGATCGATTCTTCTTGGACATTCTCAGTCCTTGCGATTATGTCCTGTTGGGTTGTAATAACTCTTGTCAGATACTCCTTCACACCTTCTTGATTGTTGTTCATTGCTGACTGCTGAATAGTGTTGATTGTAGCATTGAAGAAACTGTTTTCATGCTCTGACTTGGGAAGGACAGGTTTCTCTTGCATCATAGGATTGCTGTTCGGGAAGGGCAGAAGTGGATTACGATGGAACGTGTTCATTATTGTGTTGTAAGGATAGGGAATCGCTTGACTAGGTAGGAAGCCGTATGGGTTAGAAAACATCGGATGGAGAGTGGGAAGAGATGGCTGCTGATTGGAAGATAACTCTTCAGGCTTCTTCGGTCGCTTTGGACCACGTCTCGTCCCATATACATCGACGATCGGAAGAGGATTCGGCGAACCGTCGGGATTCAGAACCATCGCAGGGCTGTGGTTGTACTTCCTCAAATGAAGTTTCAGGCTGTGACAGTATTTAGTCGCATATGCACAATCGGAACATCTGAACTGATAAACATTACTGTGAGACTTGAGGTGGGAGTTGAGCATAGACTTGTTTACACACGAATACGAGCACTTGTCACACTTGAAGGGTTTGGAGCCGAAGTGGTTTCTGAGATGATACTCGAGGTGGTGTTTGTACTCGGTGACAAAAGGACACTTAGGACAGGTTAGAAGTCTTTCAGGTTTGATGTGTCCACGAGTGTGCTCCCAGAACTCGAGTTTGGTCACAGTGCTGTACTCGCACTGCTTGCAGCGGTAGGTCTTGACCTTCCCCTGAGAGTTGACCTTTGGCGTGGTAACCCCGGCTTCATCGTCCTCGCCCCACGACCCCAGTTCGTCCTCTGGTCCCAGCTGCAGGTCGTGTTCTACTCGCAGATGCTCTTTCAACTTCACGTGATTCTCGGCCGTGTGATCGCAAAGGTGACAGCTCGCTTGCTCACTGTGTTCGCTCATTAAGTGGTTGTTGAAAGCACTCCTGCATCACAAATAATTCAGAATTAATACATTTTGACTTCAATGAAAGATCTGTGATATATTTAAAATATTTTTGAGAATATATTATTTCAGTTTTTCATAAACTATAAGATACAAACATCAAACACAAATTTTCAATTAAAACAAACCCATTTTTCTTTCTCATTTTAAATTAATAATAAAATATTGTAATTTTCTTAAATTTACTCTGTAATTGCTTAAAACTTGACAAAAAGCTAATTAAGTGTTAATAAAATGTTGCAAAGTAGTAAGGAAGGTTAAAATTAACATGTACAAAAATTATGCATTGAATAAAAAAATAAAAAGTATATTATAAAGCTGTCTCAGATACCCCACACAAGTTCTATACTTGGGGGAGTGACAAAGTGGAAAATTGTGTTATATTGGAAATAAATCATTTTGAATTGTATCGAAAAAAGAATTCCTTAATATTTGTTTGGTGATTTTAGGCATACAAAGTGAAGCCATAATTTTTTTACAAGTTTGATATCAATTGAAAGCTATTAATCTCAAGATGTGCCTTTTGGGGTTTTGCAAAACGTCTACCTTCAGGGCTCTGCCAATGATAATCTTATGGAGTTATATTGTATTTAGTCAAACAGATGATTATAATGTAAAAGTTTAAAAACATCAGACTCTACAACTGCTAGATGTGCAGAGAACGAGACATCGACTAGTTTTCAATTATTATGTTTTGAACAATCCTACTAATATTATAAATGTGAAAGTTTGAAAGTTTGTGTGTTTGTTTGTTTAAATATTTGTGGCTCAATCACGCTCTAACCACTAGAATGAGCTGAAATGTGGCAGAGAGGTACTTGATAGTCCTGAGTAACAAAGAGGTATATTCAAGTTGCGAAAGTCCTATAGAGACGGGAGTTCAAAGTTCCCATGTATTCCTTATGGACATTCATTTTGGTTTGCGCTGATGAAAATACAAACAGCTGATCTTGATTCGTAGCAGTTCCATGGGCTAACCACAGAATGCAGCACACACAAATGTCATATTTTGTATAAATCATTTGCGGGTATGAAGCCTGCGGGTAACATCTGGTAGGCTATATAGGTTGCAATTGGATCAGATGTGTGATTTTGTTTGACTATAAAAATGAAATCAGGTGAATAAGCGTCACTGTTGAGCAAAGCTAGTGTGTTTGGATTTGAGCTTAAGCAAATATTTTATATAATTCGCCAACTTCTATGAAATGATGGGAATACTAATGTATACTAATGGAATTTATGAATTTACCTAATGGTAGTAGAGAATTGGCAGAGAGGGCATTGCAGGGGCTTCTCTCCGTTGACTGGCTGCTCGGGTTGCGCGGGTCCCATCATCCCTCGTCTCTGCAGTGCCATCTGGAGTCCTCGCAGCGGATCATCGTAGTACATGTCCATCTCCGTCGAAGAGGGCGGTGAGCGGCTGCTGTCATCTGGCTTCAGGGGCTGAGAAGCGAGACTGGGAGAATGAACAGTGGTGCCTGAGGTCGCGTTGGGTGTGGAGAAGGAAGCGGACTGCTGAGGCGAGGACCGTTGTGGGGATGAGCTTCTGGGGTGGAACAGGGAATGTTGGGGTGAGAGACGTTGAGGGGGTGAACTCTGGAGGGGCGACAAGCGAGGGGAATGTCCTTTAGGAGAGTGAGTCTGAGGGCTCTGAGCCCCTAGGATAGGCTGGGTCAGAAGACCGAGGGAGGCGTGCTGGGGGCTGTCCGGGGCCTCCATGATGGGCCGAGCCAACACTCCCAGGGTGGCGTTGGTCGGAGGCTCCTCCTGTTCTCTGTCCCGCTCCATGTGGCCCGAGTCCTCTGAGCGAGGGTCGCTGAGGTACGACTGGGGCGAGGTGTTCTGCACACTACCGTCGCTGTTGTAGTGGCTCGGGGAAATGCCTGAATCGTTGTTGACGGAAGTTTCCTCAGGTTCTTGTTTCTGGAAGAAACAATCCAGTTAAAAAAGATGCAATAACTTTTACAATACACATTTTTAGGACAAATTGTTCAAACTATTAGTTGGCCACTAGCTACACCCTCAGCACTTGATAAATTGAGATAGTCATGGTCTGAATTTCTTTGAAGAACAAGGTTAAGGTTAAATACTTTAGATTCAAATGAGGGTTAAATATAGAGAGCTTTATAGTAAGAGAGCTTACCGAAACATCTATAAAGCCATTGCAAAAAAACAACAATAAATAGAATATTACAACTGAAAATTTGTTGTTTGAATATTTATTTATAAATCCGATGTAAATGCCTTGTGAGGAGGGTTGGGGATTTAATTCTTAGAATGATGATATAAGCCTAACGAATTTGCCCCAAACGCAATTAATTTTAAAAGTTACAAGTTACAAGGTACAAGTTTTGATAAAAAGACATAAAGAATGAACAAATTTAGTTTTAGTAATCATTTTAGTAAATTTAGTAATCATTCATTGAACTCCAAATTTGCAAGTAGGGCCTATGACAAAAAAACTGAATTTATGTTTTTTTTATAGTAAACTAGCTGATGTACCCGTTCTTCGCACAAGTGTTTTCTTTACCCGTTCTTTAGTCAAAGCAATTTGCATTTTTGATAGCTTGAAACAGCTGTTCTTGCTTCTGCTCTTTAAGCTGTCAAAAGGAAGTATCCACAGCTGTTCGCAATACAGTTTCTGAATGTTTACTTTCTTCTGAAATGTAAACATTGAAACTTAGGACGTTCATGGGGCGTAGCCCGAGGGGATTTTAAGGAAGTGAATAGGCCTATGTGTTGCATGTGTTCAAGATCTACCTTTTTGTAAAGTTTCAGCCCAGTCGGTTCAGTAGTTTTTGCGTTCACCCGGAACATCAGACAGACAGACAGACAGAAACCATCTCTTCTTTATAATATTATAGACTAGCTGATGTACCCGTTCTTCGCACAGGTGTTTTCTTTACCCGTTCTTTAGTCAATGCAATTTGCATTTTAGATAGCTTGAAACACCTGTTCTTGCTTCTGCTCTCTAAGCTGTCAAAAGGAAGTATCCACAGCTGTTCGCAATACAGTTTCTGAATGTTTACTTTCTTCTGAAATGTAAACATTGAAACTTAGGACATTCATGGGGCGTAGCCCGAGGGGATTTTAAGGAAGTGAATAGGCCTATGTGTTGCATGGGTTCAAGATCTACCTTTTTGTAAAGTTTCAGCCCAATCGGTTCAGTAGTTCTTGCGTTCACCCGGAACATCAGACAGACAGACAGACAGACAGACAGACAGACAGACGGACAGACAGACAGACAGACAGACAGAAACCACCTCTTCTTTATAATATTATAGATAGATAGATATTTTAAAAGACATTGACCTCACAGTAAAACCTAAATCAGTGAACTCACCAAGGGGAGAGGATGGTGCCATGAGGAATCCATCAGGTAGCCTGAGTACAAGTTGTGGCGAGAAGAATGGAGCACTGAGGTCGGCATCATGGAGGTAGTGCCCATCTTGTCCTGGCTGTGACTGTACTCTGCTGACAGGATCATCGTCTTGAAACAGTACATGTTGATTAGGAACAAAGCCCATAAAAACACACACTCAAAAATATAATAAGCCAAAATCTCAGTATAGGAGACCAAAGAAAGAATTGGTGAAATTGGATCTAGAATTGGGTGTTCAGCCATTTTACTATGATTTCCGATATTTTGACGGACGGAGTAAAAGTAATGTTGTAAAAATCAAGAATTAAATCCACAAAATGTAAATGAAATAATTAAAATGTACATATGTTCTCGGGTAGAATTATTTTCAATTGATATAAACGAGTTTGCACGCAGCACGCTGACGTGAGGGAAGTTAATTTCCACATAAAACTTTTAAAACTAAAAATCAGTGTAAAAACAAACATTTATTCCAACTTTTATTCAAATCTGAAAACATTGATTTTTTTGGCTGTTCTGATGCTCCTGGTTCTATTTACCTGCAATGCTGGGAATACAATTTTGCGCATTATAAGGTTAGGAGAAGGTCCAGTCAGGCTTTAAAGTAGGCGTCAGGTTGTTGGGGATGATAAAAGTACACCAACAAATGAATAACAGGCTTTTCTAATGTAAAATCCCCATAAGACAACGTACTGTGTTTGGTCGATACACATTTTCTTTAATAACTCGGTAAGTATTTATGCTAGAATGACGAGAGAGGGCTTAAAACTTTCGCCTCTCTAATTCCCGTCTTTTTACATGTATTCATTTTGCATACGGGGCTTTTCTGACCCTTTTTGGGCCCAAAAATTTAAAATTTGAAAGATTAATCCCCAAAAAAGGGTTTAGAGTTTTCCGATTGTTTTGCCCAACAAACTTGTCCAACTGATTACCGAAAGGAACGTCCCTACCAAATTTGAAGTAAATCGGACAAAAAATGCGACCGCTAGAGTGCAAACACATATAAATATATATGTGTATATATATATATATATATATATACATATATATATATGTATATATATATATGCATATATATATAACATTTTGAACGACCCCCCAAAACGTGTTCAGGGGGTCACGTTAGGAACTTCTATGGTGGTCCCGGGCTTAATCTTCACCGTGCGGGTCATGCTAATAGTTCACTTTCCAAAGGAAATTCACTAAAAATTCGCAGGAATAGGAAAAACAAAATATGAATTTAGAAAAACTTTACAAGCTAAACCCCTTTTTAAAACTTAAATTATCCTGTTTGAAATAAAATATCCGGTTACTATACAAATATGTAGTAAGTATTTCCAGTATTGAATGTTGCAATTCCATACTTGCAAATGCAAACTCGCAATTTGTATTCTAAAAGAACTTACAACAAAACCCATCTAACAACTTTCACCCTATTTTACTTAGGGAATTCCAAAGTCTAGAATTCAGAGTAGAGGCATTTACATAACGGTCCAACTAAAAGAAAAGAATGTCCAAGAGATATTTATTTACGACTGTTTTTGTGCCTTTGCCAAAGAAAGCGCCACGCCGCCCTCCTCAACCCTTTTCCAGCGAACTTGTCATCCTTTTGTCACCAGAAGAGTTTTTGCCCATAGGGGATCGTAAACGTAGTGTTTTTAGACTCGTCAAACTAACCCCTAATAAATGATATGGAGAATAGTTCAGAACAGCTTGTAAATTGCAGCTAGTGGACTTGTACAAAAACATATGACCTATCTTTAGGGGTTATACCTCGGCCACTTTTTATTTCATATTTTAAATTTCCTTGATTACAAATTTAAATTGTGTTTGTATTTTACTGAGTTTTTGAAAAAATATTAAATTATTTAAACAATTAAATCTTTTGGAATAAAACTAGAGCTGAAAACTAATTAATTATTAAAATTTGCCCTAGTTGCTGAGATAAAAAAATACTTCAGCATACATAAAATGGACTAGTAAACAAAACATATAAGCATGGTTTTAGATTAAATTAACTATAAACGTCGTAACTTGGGTTTTTCTGAAAGGCATAATGTCTCAAAATATGCTGCAACAGATGGAGAATAGTTTTATCGTTGTTCTTGACAAACTCATCGTCAGTTAATCAACAAAACATTTAAAAAATAAAATAATCTTCGTAAAACATATTTCTTTTGTTCTCTTGAATTTGAAACTGTTGCGCCTATGTGGTTTTTGGTATTGTAAATAATAGGGAAACAATGGAAAAGAAAGTCTCAGTTTAGGGGAAAGCCTCTTCTCAACAAAAACGACTCACGCAATTTCTAGTTTTTTGTAGGGGTTGCCAGGGAGGAAACGTCCAAAGTGACCGACTGACCGATTTCTATTTCTAACGCACTTTGTTAGCCGTTTTTTGCCTTTCCATCGGGCGGTTGTTGCGTTAGCGTAAAATCGGCTTTTGAGAAACGTATCGGACAAGTAGCATGTCGGAGATCGCTACAATGGGGAAGTGTGCTTGACGGGATTCCCTTTTTTGTCTGTTCAAAAACCCGCGTATTTGTCAAACTCCATACAACTCACAATGTAAAATGATTCGGGATGATTCTCTATTGCAGGCATAAACTTAAAAGGTTTATCCCTGTCATTTTTATGACATTTTTTAATTGGGTTGGAAAAGCACGCCTTATTGTATAGGTACCTACTGCTTGGTATTGAAAAGGTTTTAGCTTTAGATACAAGTTTAACGATGAATAGGTTTTATATTTTGCTTAATTACTGTACTTTAGATTACACTGTTAACCTCTTAAAATAATTTCAGGGTTGAAAAGGCGAAACCCTTGTTGTTTTCATATTACTGTATTACACTTTCAGGAAAACAAACAGTATATGAAGCAATACGTTCTAAAGTGTGTATTTTTTATTTAAAGATTCCTGCGACCAAGCGGTTTGATTTAGGATTGGTTTTAGTTAAACATAATTTATTAAAACTATAAAGTCATTAACCACTTAAAGAGGCTGTCAGTCCGCCAAAAGCTCAGTTGATCCATATTCAATTAATTTCCGATTGATCCCCTGTACAAAGTGAATACTTACAGTCAAGAGTTTAAACTAAATCCAAAACCGAACTGACTATTTTAACATCTTGAAAAACACTCCCAATCAGACCGATAAAAAACCAATATTAACTCCCAAGAAAGAGACAGTGTTAAAGAAACAACGCGGATAAGATTATAAATAATTAGTTCAAAACATATTCTTATCAGAATTTACCAAAAGTGTGAATCCACATATTAACTGTACAGTTATGACGTCAAGAGCGCAACAAGGAACAGTAGGATGGAACGAGCGCTGATAACGCCGCCGGGCCGGCCACCCCTAGATAAGGCAGGCTACAGTGACGACGCGACCGAGCCCGACTATGCACTGACCTACCACAACGAAATGGACGTTGAGGCACGATTATCTTGTACACACGGAGTTTCCCTTGACCTTTGGAACCAAAAGCTTTTAATTCAACATACGATTGACAAAACACGAATTGGGGGAGTGGCGGATCTTTTGACCCTGCTGTGACTTGCGTTGTTTTTCAACACTCGCGGGCTGTTCGTAAAAGTTTTGAGAGTTTCCCACAAATAGACAAGGAGATTTATGCGAATGCTAATCAACAAACAGCATAATTGGAATATACACGATAGAAAATTAAATATTTAGTATTTGACAGAAAGTCGAATATTCAATACAAATTCCTTTTTAGCAGGACCGCGCCACGCTTCGAACGCTAACCGCATCCTTACGGTTGTTGACAATTTCCGTTCCGAGAAAGCGAACCTATTTACATATTTAAACTCTCTATACGAATCTACTGATTAGGATTAGTGATGCACGTGTAGGTCGCAACCTGCTAAGGTGCTGGCTTTGTATGAGAGAGAGAATCGTGTTAGTAAGTTTGGCAATTACATTAAGTAAATTAGTATATTTACTGTTGAAAGTACGAGTAGTAACAGAAAACACGTTTGTAACGGTTCTCGAATGTGACAAAACTTAGTTATTACCCGTTTTATTGATAAACGCAGTTATATTTTTATTCGCGTAGAGCGGATATTATTGTTGTATACATATTCAATAGATAAACTACATGTTTAGTTTATAACATCCAGAAGAGGCGCATATTGGGATTACTGTTATTGTATACAAATAGCCTAATCATTTATCTTAAATTGCAAATACTATTTGAACGTGGTTATGCTAAAAACCAAACAATTGATATTATCAGAATTACAGACGGTTTAAAATCGACTGGTCTGTAACCCTGTTTAACTAACTAATTTGAATGAAGTGATCTATGTAAAGAAGTTAACCTCTATTTGAAAACTTGTTAGATTTCCGTAGTGCGAGCGCGGACGTAAAGTCATCTTGCACAACGCAATAACTTCCGCTTTGACACGTGGTGGGGCGCGTGGTCGCTGCCTGGCTGAACTATTTTATATACGCAAAACATTAGTGATCCAAACATTTCCGAAGTCAAAGAAGTTGAAAAAATGTTTACTGGTGAGAATAGATACCTCTGAAAAAACGCCGTTAAAGGAATTAAACACAGGGTGTATTCAAACTCTTGGGACCCCTTTTATAGAATTGTTCCTTCAGTCAATACATAAAACAACGTATGAACTTTGTGTCTAAAACAAATTTAAGTTTGTCTAAAACGAATATGTCTAAAAATGTAATTTTAAATGCCAAATTTAATTATAACCGTTAAATAACAATTTAGAGGAAGAAATTCGAAATTGAATAACAAAGGAAACGAGACCTAGTTTGCTGCAATCGGACAAAAATAACCGAGTTATTTATTTGTAACTGTAATAAATTATATGATTTATTCTATTAGTACTATCCAGCCTTTAAAAATAAATATAAATAGTGCAGGTTTTTTTTAATATAGGCCCTATAACATTTTTAATATACTCAGTCATTTTATACTAGATTGCAGCAAATAAAGTGTGTCGTTTGATTTTGCCCTCAAATTCCACAATTTTTTCTTAAACACATTGTTTGTCATGACACAGATTTTCATGACATTTAGCATTCGTTTTTTAATGAGCATTATCTTGAAGTGGCTAAAGATATTAAATTGCATACGCTTGATAATCTATGCACCATTTATGTACATATATACACAATTTTAAGTTTAAATGTTGAACGACCGTTGAGTTACAAAAACCTGTAAACACCACAAAAGGGCCGAGAGACAAATTTAGCCACTCTAAACATTATGCTGTTTTATGTTTGTCTTAACCTAAAGAACAAACCCACAAAGTAGTCCCAAGAGTTCGGATATGGCTACACTCTAGGTTCATAAATAGAGTTAGTACATTCGTAAGAGCTTACTACACTAGATTACATTTTACTTCTTGTCTGGTGGTGCAAAGTAAGAACAATTTCACAGTAATACTCAGACGGACTCGCTATCAACTGCGGCTCTGTAGCGTATTCAGAGTGGCCGTTTTAAGTGTTACATGTTTTAAATTTTTAATTTTACATATTACGGAATAACCATGCGAAATCATTTGTAATAAAGAAAGTTGGAATTTGGCACGCATCTTAAATGGACTAACAACACCCGATGTACGACAACGTATTTTCTTTTTTCCGTAGACATTAAATTTAATTTAAATCGGTCAAAAACAGATCTTGTACTTTCTTCACCAAAGACTTCTAAATATAAGAGAATACATATTAAAAGGAACTAATCAATTTCTGACCCAGGCCTATCAACATCCGTAGTTTTAAATTTCATCAAAATTAGACAACAAGTAACATTTTAAGTATATTTTGTCGTGATTAATATCTGAGCAAGATGGAGATCTCAGAAAATTATGTTGATTTAGGTATGTAACAAATTAATTGCTACTGTAATAAGTCCCTTAGTTTTAAATTTAATAAAAATCTGACAAAAATAATTTTTTAGCTTTTTGAAATCAAAGTTTGAGCTTAAGGCGTCCAAAAATAAAGGCAATAAACGTTTTAAATTGTGCATTTTGAGTGTAAATTAAATTGCTTGTGTAACATATCCCTTCATTGCAAATGTCATGACAATTGGATAACACATAGCATTTTTGAGTTTTCCCCCCGAAAAATATGAACCTCAGACCACTATTACATCCGTTGTTGTGGGGTATTAGTTTTAGATACAATTCTAGCTTTCTATTTATTTACAGATAATTTCGTAAGGGTATACCGTAATTTAGTCAAGTAAAATCTCATGTCTCATGATAAAACGGCCCCGGTATAAATAAATGCAATGTATGATGTGTTTTCAACATTAACTAGGCCTATACTTAGTTTTCAACTCTGATAACTTGCATGACTACTGAAAACCTTATCTACAATGTAAGGGAGTGTAATTGTTTGCCCGCGTCACATTACCGTGTTTGGGCAACGCTACAACTTTTCCATCGGCAGATAAGTTAATAATGTAACTTAATGAAATAAATTCATGTGATTATTACTACATTTTCCCTTGATTCAGTATTGTGAAAAAATAAGGACTTAATAAGGAGGAAATAATGGTCGGTAGTCTTACAGGCTTTAAAATAACATTTGTACTTACAAATTAGGGATTGACTTTAAGAGGACGTTGGAGTCAGAAGAAATATCGTCACTGATCCTAGCGCTACGGGCTATTTCAATGTTAAAACGCACAAAACATGTCTTTACAGAAAAGCATATCTTTTTGTTACTGTTTAACCTATTGATTTGGAATAAATTTTATTTGAATATTTATAAAGTTCTGATTCGTGTTTGCTGGGAGTTTTATTTTTTAATGACTAGAAAAAACAACAAAATAGGCCTATGTATAATACTACCGTAGCAGCAAACCTGCGAACCTGCGTACCTGCGTAGCGTACTCAGCGAATTTCCAATACATAAAGCCACATACCAAGTTTCATTAACATACATTCATAAATAAACGATACATGACATTTTAATTATTCTCCATAATAATTACATGACGGCTGAGTATGCAGGTTTGCTGAAGGAAGGAACACGAAAAATGGGTTTTTATACAAATATCAATATAACTCAAGTAGGTAAAGCCACATACCAAATTGTATTAATTTATGTTCATAATTAAGGGAGATAATACGTTACTTATTCTCCATAAGAATAACATGGGGGCTGAGTACGCAGGTTCGCTGCTCCGGGAACTATAGGCAAAAAATGTTTTTTAGTGCAAATATCAATAAACCACAACGATTTGAAGCAATATACCAAGTTTTATCAGGATAAGTTTATAAATAAGCGAGATATACAATTGTTCTTATTCTCCATAAGAAAAACATTAGACAACGTACTGTGTTTAGCACTTTCAATATATCGGTAACCAGTCGACGTAGAGCAATGATCAAAACACCAAATTGTTTGTTTTTTAAGCTGAATTTAATGGTGAAAAATAAAATTGGATTTACTAAAATATTATATGTAAAAAACTCAAAAAACCCATTTTTGGGATACAAAACCCCCAAAATATCTCTTTGGATAGAGCGACCTGGCTGGTTTTCGAACTTAAAGACATAAATGATGCTTTACATGTTTTAATCAAATTTCATCAAAATCGGATCATTTTTACGTGAGTTATCGCACCCACGGACATATATATATATATATATATATATATATATATACACACACACAGTTTTGAACGAATGGTGTTTTTGGCATCTGGGGACCTCAAAACGAAAATTTTGTCATGGTCCCGGGCCTAGGTCTTACCATGCCGACTACGGTAATAGCTTCTTCCCTATAGGGGAAATTCGCTTAAAATATAGACTTTAAATTACTATATATTTGGAAATGTATTATGTTATTTAGAAAATAGCGAGCAAACCACCTGCGTCTTCAAAATACCTTTAATTTGAGACATCTTTCATAATCGTATGTTGATAAATAAGCGAGATATATGGTTTTAAGTTTAACATTGTTCTTATCGAGGTAAAATCCAACATGGCCGCTCTCCAACGCCCTCTTAATTTATTGGATCGTTTATCATTAATCAGAATTGTATTGTTATTGTTTGGACTAAATGACTAAATAAATATGAATTAAAGTCAAACATATTAAATAACTAAATAAGTAACTCGTATAAAAGCAATTAACTAAATTTAAAAATCTTATATTTTTTATATTTAGGACTAAATTAAAAAAACAGCACTTTTATTTCGTAGACTATAACAGTTCGTTAAATTTATTTTGTAAATAAATACTATTAGCAAACCATCCTTAAATTGAAGTCATCCTTGGTCACTGAAGTCTTATCACTTGAATTTGCAGTACATTAGTATTAGGCTTATTTAAATTGCCTACTGATTTGCTAGATTTAATAAATACGGAATTTATTCTTGTACTTTATCAATAACTGAATACACAAATCATATTACCCGTATACCAGTTGTCAGATGATAGAGACCTATTAAGTTATTTACGTTCAGAATCCAATTCAGTTACAACAATGCTTCATCAGCAATGCCTTATCCGGTGGAAGGAATTTTATGACCCCGAAATACATTTATGGAAGGCAAAATTAATTTTAATCGTTAACCCAACAAAATAATACGGACATGCACGGGTGTGTAATAGGAAAAATACAGTAGCACGCACACTGCGGGGGGAGGGCCCCCGCATACATCACATTTCTAAGCACATGTATTGGGAACTGCATATTTTATATGCATAAGCAATTAAAAATACAAATAATATTACAGAAATCCCAACAAATAAACATTTAAAGCGATACTGTGTGTTTATTTACTAAAGTTTTATAACTAAAAAGTAAAACTCATCCCTCCTTTGCAATTACGAGACAATTATGAGGTTATGGTTACTTGTGCAATAGGGAAAATAGCACGCATAATGCGAGTTAATGGACGACGCATAGATCACACGTCCAAACACTTGTATTGGAAACTTCATACTTTATCCAGGGTGTTCATAAAAGTTGGTCACAAACTTCAGGGGTTGATAGTACCCATCAAAATAAGAAAAATAATTTCACATGAACATATTTCCTAAAACCAATAGTTTTTCGTCTATCTGTCTGTATGTGATTTGAACATTATTTAAGATATCTTACGAACCTCTTAAAAATCAAACTTGGTACGTGCATGATGACTAATATGACCTATTTTGGTATGGAGTATAAAATTTCTACTTTGTACCATTTCAAAATAGGTCTTATTAGTGAAATTATTGGAAATTATTGGTTTTAGGACATATGTTTAAATAAACATTTGTCTTATTTTGATGGATACTATCATCTCCCGAAGTTTGTGACCAACCTTTATGAACACCCTGCATACAAGAGCATTTCAAAATACAAATAACACTTTATAAATTCAAAATAAGTTCAAAATTTATAGCAATCCTGTGTATTTATATGTACAATTTCATAAGTAAAACGTAAAACTCATCCTTCCTTTGCAATTAAGAGAGGCTTCATACTTGTGCAATAGGGAAAATAAGACGCATACTGAGAGTATATTTTTATTAAAATTAACTTTAGACAGTGCAAAACAAAATTGTTACACTAAAATTAAACGATTTGGCGTTACAAAGGTTTTACATAAGGTGAAGAATAATGTTCTCATCCTGTCAAAAATACCGAGCTAATTCCGCAAATCATACCCAATTTTTTTTAAGCATACAAACATAATAAGATCCATTAGCTTAACAAGTATACTTACAAATTACTGTGGGAATCCTTAAGGAATCAACTACAACTTAAGTCACTCCACACTTCCATGTACACTACTCGAGGTTCTGTCAAGAACTGAACCTGTGACTGAACTCCCTGAGATCGGGGAGAGAACAGGAATCGCTACGCGTTCAACGATGCATCCGAAATATTTCTGTGGTGGGGGTGGTGAATGACGTCATTGTCCAAACTTCTGTCAATAGAATCTAGAATGCGCCGCTAGTCGCTAGTCTTCCAGTTTTCCTCACGAAATACATAAATATTCCTATTGTTAACAATAAAGTTAAAGTAAACCGTTTACATTTTACTGTTAACGAAATGTAAGAATAGTTAGTTAATAAGTAGTTGTTTAAAGTAATAATAGCTAACAAGCACTAATTAATGTAATGTGAAGAGTAAGAAGTTTCAGTTTTGGTTCTTATAGTTTGGAAGAATTCTTTGAGACCAAATTAGCCTAATGTTAGCCCAATAAAACAATCATCTAACCAGCTTAAAAAGGTTTGGGCCTATGGCCGCTCCTAAAGTTAAGAGTCAACGGGAAATAAGAAAAAAGTACAGTGTGACATATGATAGATGTTTTGTAATATTCGCCAGTTGAAATTTAAAATAGTAATTCCACACACTCGAATTTTTAATTATAGAGTAATAATAATAGTATTTATATACATCTTAATTCCTTAAGCTTAGGAACGGTGTGGTTGAGCTTCATTTTTTAGTTTTGTTCCATTGGTTTATTGGACTAGTAAAGAAACAAAAGTTAGAGAAAATTTAGACATTCTCATCAGTATTTACTGGAACATTGAATTATGCATTTATTTATAAATAATTGTACAGTACTATCTTTTATATTTGTAATTCCCGTGTTAAAGAGTCGTCAGCTGGTAAGACATGACGTCTCAAGACTAGGGGAGGAAAGACCCCCTCCATTTCCCCCACCATAGACATATTTCGGATGCACTGTTGAGCGCGTAGCGATTCCTGGGAGAGAACTAGCGTCCAGACCTACCCCAAATTGCCGCCTCCTCCCCACCTCAACCCTTAGTAACTCACCCCTTCTCGCCCCACCTCCGCTCTAGCGACGACCCACGTTTATTTCCGACAACCCCGAAGTAGCTATTTCTAACCTGTGGAGATTCGAGGGCAATTTTTTAACTTGTCTACAGGGAAGTCTTGTCTGTTACAGTTGAGCCGAGAGGGGCGACCGCCATGTTTCGTGCTATATCAGTATTTGAGGACAAAAGTCGATAAAAAGTATAGTTTGGAAAATAACTGATATTTATTAAGATCAATATTAAACAAGCAATGTTTTCTAGTGCTTAACATACAATTTTGTGCTATGAATACGTACCATATAATTACGTGCTATGAATACGTACCATGTAATTACGTGAATTTTACGACCTTACATACACGGAAATTTTCCAATTAAAGGTTTTATACATTTTTAATTACGTTTTGTTGTTAACGTTGGTACAAAAACCCAAATCTAATTTACATTTAACTAACAAATATATTTACATCGTCTTAGCCGCAAATAACATTATAATACATATATTCGTTTAAGGATAAAAATTATTGAAAAAACAGGCTTGGTGTTCATTTAGATTAATTAAATTAAATATGTAGTTAGAAAAATAACAGGAGTTATGTGTTTTTTTTAAACTAATAGTTTTCCGATCGGTTTCTCACAAAAAAGATCAAATTCAAATTCAAATCTTTATCACGCATAGATACAATACATGTGTACATGAATATATATTGCAGTCGTAAATAATCACTTAAATAAAAGAAAACATCTAAAATTCTTACAAAGCGAAAAAATATCATTTTAAGTATGTGCGGTTCATAGGGATGGACGTATTGTATTGTAAGTGGTAGTTTAAATATATATTTTAGGACGCTTTAGAATGTATTAAATCGTCTCCATGAGTGGCGATTTGAGTTCAACAAACCCTTGCAACTTTCCAAACAAGGACGCTTGAATTGACGTCAGTGACGATGAACAATTTAGCAACCCTTTCACTGGGGGTTGCACGTTCACAATGGAACTTGGGACTATAATCAAGACTAATGAACTCATAAAATCAGTTACCTTTTTATTTAACTTTAACTCCCTTAATTTATAACATATAAACCAAAATGCGTGATTTGGAATGGGGATCAGATTAAAATAAGTTCAAAGACTGTCCGGACAAATAAATGAGCGCAAGAGAGAGAGAGAGCGGTGCGGTTTATTGGGGAGGGGAGAGAATCAGCCTAAATCTAAGCTTTCTCTTACATCCTACCTTAACTGACGCGTAAGCCAAGAAAAAAATGCTTTAGAAACAACACATTTTCTATATATCAATTTAGGGCTTAAATGATTTTATTTATCCTCTTAAGAGTCTTCATCACCGTAAGTTGATAGACGTCATCTAGGAGTTTTGCTCCATAAGGCCAATGTTAACTTTGTGCCTCCATTACTCCTCACCTGAACGTCACATAAAGTTAATTTTGGTGTCAAATTAAAGGTTTCGCCGTCCTCTAGGGAAATACAATGTCGAACTTTTTAATTTGGATACCATAGTTGCATAATAAATAGTTTGATTTTGAACTGAAACACTGTACATGTTCTCATTAATTTGTGACAAAATCCAAATTCGACTATTGTATTTCCCTAGAGGACGACGAAACCTTTCATTTGACACCAAAATTAATCGTTTGTGGCGATAAGGTGAGGAGTAACGGAGGCACAAAGTTAACATTGGCCTTATGGAACAAAACACCAAGATGGCGTCCGGCATCTTCCGGTGATGAAGACTCAACTTATATAAAAAGTCGTGTTTCGTCCCCCCATTCATGGATCTATATGCTACAACGTTCTGAAACTGTAAAATCGCTAGTTTATTTATTTATTTCAAACGGTCAACCCCATTTAAAAATATAGGCCCTACATATTACATAATTTAATGAATCCCAAAATGATGACAGTAAAAAAATTCTTCACTTATAGAGAGAAAGAACAAAAATGTATATATCTAAAGAAAATGTGGTAATGAATAGGTTATACATCAGTAATTAAAATCATTATAAGTATTTGGTAATAGAAAATGCATAACTGTCAATAAACTGTGCAAAAGAAAATCACAACGATAAAATAGTACAGCAATAATAAATATAATATCTAACGTAGTAACAACAACAAAATTCACTATTTTAGTGGTAACAATAATATATGTTGTGATATTTGTAAAAATATCAAGGAATTTCAGGAACATACTTCTCCAATTTTGCACTTCTGAACGCTTCTGTAGACACACCGAAGAAGTCTGCGCAAAGCGATGCCTCACTCCCAAAACTCAAGAATCTAGAGATGCCGTTATTGTACGCGTGGCCCAAATCTCCTACGAAAGATGGTCAAAGAGCGATTTCCACGAGGAACCACGATGGGGATGTCATTCAGAGGATCCGGACAATTAATGTTGACGTTGACCAGTTTGAAGTCAAATCTTTTATGTTTCAGATGCAGTGGTTGAAGATGAAACTGTGTTTATACATCAGTGGATCAGTGATCGGTGTATTGAGGAAAGTAAAACCAAGTATTCGCAGTATCTTAATTAAACGGATCTGGATCCTGTTTATCATGTCGACATGACCAAATTGGTATGGTGACCATACAACTGAACCATATTCCAAGACAGGCCGAATAAAGGATTTATACAGGACGATAAGTGACAAAGGCGATCTAAAGTCTCTGGTAGACGTCATAATTAAACCTAGAAGTGAGCTTGCTCTTGCAGTAATGTAAAAACTCACTGGCTTGTTATACACTTAGATCAAGGGTTTAGGATCTCTTACTTGTAAATAAATCGGGTATACGGCAAAAAACACACATTTATTGAATCATTGTATTTCATTTTGAATTTGAATTACCTATTAGATGGCATATTCCTAGTTACTAGCAGTGAGTCAGTCCAGGAGTTGGAGATTTCGACCCATATCGCAATAAACATGGCGCAAGAATATTGCATGAATAGTGCAGGAATATTGAAGAACGACCTTGTCTTCAATGAAGAAAAGACAAAACAAGTGACATTGGGACGTCACAAAGACGATGTGTCAGGGCCCTCCAACTTCCAGATGGTGAATGGTACCAAGCACCTCGGAATGATCCTGGATTAAGCCTATCATGGATTAAGCACATTGACCTACTGTGTCAGAGGCTGAGTTCATTTTTGTTAAATTTAAAAAGAGTTAAGGCAATCAGCATCGATCAATCTGTGAAAGTGGCATACAGTGCGTTAGTACCCATCTAAGGTATGGCTTTCCTACTTTGGGGAGCATCGTCAGCGGGAAATCTGCAACAAGTTCTGGCTCATCAGAAACGGGGTCTCAGAACCTTGGCTGGATTACAGTTTCAAGATGGCTGCAGACTTGCCTTTCAAGAACTTGGAATTTTAACTGTTACGACTACTGCACCACTGAGGTCATCCTGCACGCAACCAAACAAGACCTGACCAGAAATGAGAATTTGCACGGCTACCAGGCCAGACGCACCCAAGATCTTGACTTGCCAGCTAACAGAATGGAACTTTACTCAAAGACCTCAAAGAAACTCTCGTACTTCGGTGCAAAGCTCTACAACATGCTGCCTATCCACGTCAAAGAAGGTTACCCTAAGAGCCGAAAGAAGTGGTTGCAGACCTTTCTGAAAATGGAAACCATTTACACCATCGATAAATTTTATATTAGAGTGAAGCGTACACTTTAATTATTGTACCCCTGCTGTTTATTCTTTACATAAATTACGTAGGAGCACAAGTACATTCAGCTTCGCTAACGCTTTATGCCGACGATACTACAATGCTGTTTGGAGGCCCATCCAAAAAAATGTTCAGGAAAACATGTCTCTTTCAACTTCAGAATTCGAAAATTGCTTGTTAAACAACAACAACTTGAGCTTGTATCAGGATAAAACCAATTATGTTCAATTTCTTACTAAGAATAACGCTTCCCTAGATTTGGAATTTCCTCAAGTTGCAATAAATGAATTGTCAAATGTAAAATTTCTGGGAGTAACATTGGACACCCAGCTGACCTGGAATCTCCACATTACAGATCTTTGTAAAAAGTTGAGTAGAACGAGTAGTTGGAGAGGCCCGTTCAGGTAATTGGATCGGCAGGACTTACTCACCGTATTCCATGGTTGCTTTCAGTCTGTCATGTCGTACGGCATTGAAGTTTGGGGTGGTTTCTGATCATTCTAACAGAGCATTTTTAGAACAGAAGAGGGCTGTTCGTATAATATCTGGCTTTTCACCTTCCCACTCATGTGGAGGAGCTTTTCGAAGCCTTGGAATCCTCACACTCCCGTCCATTATTTGACATACCTAAAGTCATCTTGTTAATGAAGCAGAAACCTGGTCCACTCCCAACCGTGGGAGAAAACCACAGATATCCCACCAGACATGGCACCAAATCCTTCCTCCTCAAATTCGTCTAACCTTAGCTGAGAGAGAGACACTCTATTCTGGTCTGAAGTTTTACAATAAACTCCCTCTCCACTTAAAAGAATCCAATAATTAATCAAATTTAAAAAATCCCTGAAACTTTACTTATTGGAAAAATAAGTGTAAAGCGTAACTAATTCCTTCTGGCAGAAAATAAAATAAAATGTTTTTAAATCGACGTCTTAGAATGTGTTAAAATGTTTAATTTATTTTGTAATCAAGTTTATATTGTTTATTTTTGTTTCCTTATATCACGATTGAGATATACGATTGAATGGTTATGATGTAAAACCATTGTATCTATTCAGAAATAAATATGACTATGACTATGACTACAGCGGTAGTCTTTCTAAAACAAACACATTTCTTTACTAAACACAAACCATAACATTGTATGTATATCATAACTGGATTGACGCATATTCTTGACTTGATGTTAATGAATAAAATGTATTTGAATCTGAATCGTAATCTGTATTACCTCCGGATCACTGGTAGAAATTAATCAAGAAGTTAATTGACCTTAATTTTCAAGTGATCAAAACGTCGCTGTACGTGGGCAACCGGTTTCAACCCATCAAAGGGGTCGTTATCAAGCTAAGGCGTAAAATTGTTAATCTGAAGTAGATACAATAAAGTTCCCATAATTAAAGTGTAATTAAACCCAATCTTATATATTATTTCTCTAGTCTGTTTTTCTGTCGGTCCGCGAGATCTTCCTTATTCCTGTATCAAATTCCATGATTTACCCCTCATTGTAAAGCTTATCGTGCGGGCTATTGAAGAAAAATAGACCCACGGTCTAAAAATGTACCGCTTCTCGGAAATTTTAATAATATGAAAGATAAATAAAGGGAATAGTTTGTTTTGACAGGAGCGAAAATGTAAACAAAAGAACATCTGAACAGCTGACAAGATTTGGTTCGCAGTGCGGAATTCCGCAGGGTCGACTAGTAAATTTAAATTGACATATAAAATAGATCAATTTATAGACGTTAGCATCTCCCTATTCAAAACGCTCAGACGATATTTGTAACAGCAAATGTTGCCAACTGTTAAGATTGGGCTCCAGTCACCGGCAATGAACTGACTCTGTATTCATTGCATAAAGTCAATGTTAACTTTAAAATACCGTCTCTCCTCAACATATTATTCTAAACAGTTGAGTCGTTGCTCATTTAAAGAACAGCAAATATCTAGCGATTCCTGAGAGCTGAATTTTGGAATCACAACTAATAAAACACCAGAGTAATTAATGATTGCGATTTATTTTATATGTTAACTATGTATGTGGTATCAAATGTTTGCTCACTGAAATCGCTAAGTATTTGTTTGCTCTACTAAATGAGCCATAAATCGAAAATTTCAGGTAAACCGTTGAGGCGGGACGAGATTTGAAATTTAAAATTGGACTTATAGGAAACGGTAGACGCAGGTGACTGGATCCCCCTCAATGTAAATTAGTCTTACACTGATTTCATTGCAACCAAATGTTGGCAACTCCCTTTGACCTTAGACCCGTCTTGTGCGAAGTATAATTCTGATTTAAACATATATATGCTGAGCATTTGGTGACTACATAGAAACGTTACCGAATAATTAATGCTGTTCTTACGGTATTTGTAACAGAATTTTGCAAATTACATTTTAATTTACAAAATGCTATTAAGTTCAGTCTTATAATAAGGGGTAATAAACGGTATCAGGAAACTGACACATACTTTCTCCCTTTTATCTCAATTTTAATGCATAAATTACTTTTTATCTACTAAATATAGAATACAAAGCACGGTCGAATGTACAAAAAATCTTGTTAACTAGTTGTTTAAAAAAATATCCACCCAAATCCCTGTTTAGGAGGCACTACAGAATCCATCGCTACACACGTGGTTTTAAGAGGGGAAATGCCCTCTATTCCCCTCTCAGAGTTATTAAGGGGCAACATATTTCGAATTTCCTCTGTTGGTCAATGCTAACTTGACAAGCATATCAAGTTTGAACGAAATTGATCAATAAATAAGAGAGAAATAGTAATTTTGTATTCCCCATAAGAATAATATTGGACAACGTACTGAGTTTACCGCAAAATGAAAATTTAAATTTTCTCCGCGACCAGTAATCATAGAATAGTAATTCAAAATAATAAATTATTTAGTTTTGTGAACTCTTTTTAATGGTGAATAGTAATATTTTTTATATTTATGTTTTTTAATAAAAAATAAAAAAACTGAATTTTTGATATATTAAGTTTTGTAATTTCTGAACTAGACTTTTTACAGAAATGCGGGTGATGTCATTTTGTTTGAAAACTAAAGTTCTACAAACGAATAAAGTTTAATCAAAATCGTTTGAGCCGCTTTTGAGAAATCTTGATTTTTCATGTTTTTTGGCGGTTTTGGGGGGATAATTAACCTTAAAAATAAAAATTCAAAAAATGAAAAAATGCCTGGAGATATCGTGGATTAGTACCTACATACCAAATTTCATAAAAATCGGACCATTGGTTAAGGCTGTAGCTCTGTACACATCCATTCAGACAGACAGACAGACACACAGACATCACGTAGAAATCACTTTTTTGGGTTCAGGGAACACCAAATCGAATATTTCCACCAACAACTCAAATTCGAAAATTTTTACGAAAACAATACTTTCTCCATATACTATGTATAAGGGGGAGAAAGTAAAAAGAATGTTAATAAGGTTTGACGATTAAATAGTTTGATGTCGATATTGAAGTTAACGTTTAAGCTAAAAAGCTATGTCACCCTCATCCATTTCTTCTTATCCTGATATTCGGCGAACTATTAGAGCCATCACCACTTATATAATAGCTGTTTTCAGCTGTTATATAAATAATAGTGTAGATCCATACCCAGGGCGGTATTTACCAACAGGAAATTTGGCACGTGCCTAGGGCACCAAATATTCAGGGGCGCATATTTTTTTGAAAATGCAGATTTTAAAACTGTTGGAACATACAAGAATAAAATTAAGATTGAAATGGCTAAAACAGAAAATTGGCTTAGCAAAACAAATACTTTTGCTTTCTTCAAACTCCTAACCTGTTAATTCAGATATACTGCACATCAGTTCTGAAGCCTTAGGATAGCTATTATCGTGTACAGTCAGTACCTCCTAGACAACAAGTTCAGTGCGTTGAACAAGTGAAAAATTTGGCCGTCCATAAGACTAGTCTTAATTTTAACGTTGGGCTTAAAGTGGTTATTGTTAAACGTATTGCAAGTAGTATACAATAATATTACTGTATCAGTATTTCATTGTTGTATAGTTACATATATACACGAATACAATCCATTTCTGCATCATTAATTTTAGACGAGTTCACACCAGTTACAGTTACAGTAGTTACTGTTACGTTTTAGATATGCTCAAATGCATACCATGTTTAAAAACCAAGTGGAGCCAAGTTAAAGTAAAGGGCGAAAGATAAAGAGGAGAAAAAATAAAGGGATTTAGGGTAATGTCCCTGAAATAAGTACTTTTTTATCCTAGCACAAGTAATACGGTAGTGTATGTGAAGAGACGAGCGTGGATCATAGAGCCCAGAAGGACCATGATACACCTACTGACATGCCCGATATTAATGTGTTAACTTCCTAAGAAAACACCTTCTTCCTGACCCATGGTACTATATGAGAGAACTTTGTAAATTTTTCATATAAGAGAGGCGCCGTCATTTTTATCTAGAGGCGCGACATTCCAAATGCGGCACTATCCATACCTCGAACCGCTACGAATCTATCTGTTCCACTGGATGTGTCCTCATAGCGGAGAACATGTTGTCTTTACTCGGTTTGTTAGTTCTTGATGAACCGCTGAAAAATTAAATTGTAGAAATTGTAGGTTTATCGCGGAATAATATCACTGAAGACAAGACAAAAAACATGGCAGTATAATATTTTTGACATAGTTTTTATTTAGGGTCTATTTTACTGCATTACAATTACTAGCTGATACCATGTGATTTCGATCACAAGATCTTTCTTTATTACCGTCGATTCATTTTTCCTGCTGGTAAAAATATTCTTACCAAGGAAATTATATTCTTTATATTATTGTTACTTTCCTACATAAGAATAGCATGGTAACTTTTCGGGCGAAGCCCTTAAGTCCCAGGACTTTAATTAGTGGCTAGAAACCGGAATGACCATACAAGATTGCATTGCCATCGGATGACTGGTATAGGAGCGCAGACATTGGTATAGCGCAGCCAGAAAAATATTGATTTTTAAATATAGGGATTATTACATGACAAGTATCTAATGGTTGCTCCATGTAAATTGTTTGATCAAATATTTAATAACGGCAAAATAAGAATATTAAGAATGCGCAGGCCTTTGACAAAGACTGGCAATGTAAACTGATGCGTTTTGTGGCTATTTTTTAATCTTCAAAATACAGGGTGATTGGCATAAGTGTGCCAGCTATGTTCATTGAAAAGTTGTATTTAAGAGCGATTAAAAAAACCTTGAAGGGCGACTGACTACCATGTTTTTTTTGTTTTATATAATTTGGTAATTTTGAAATTATCGGTTTTATCCGTAATTTTTCCAATGTTGTGGCCAGCTTTAATTTCTTTAATAAACTCCATATTTTAT
This sequence comes from Allygus modestus, assembly GCA_963675035.1. Classification (NCBI taxonomy): domain Eukaryota; kingdom Metazoa; phylum Arthropoda; class Insecta; order Hemiptera; family Cicadellidae; genus Allygus; species Allygus modestus. Next base: position 41,788,021 of record OY776116.1, on the reverse strand, counting down.
AGTCTCGGGTAGAACACGCAATTTGAAGACATTTTAACTTGTGTCTCTTTTTTCTTGAATACAGCCAATGGATAAATGGTGGATAAAAAATCGAAATTACTAAATTATACAAAACTAAAAACCCTGGGGAGTTTTGAGATTGAGATTTTTTAGGCTAATATTAATCTGATGCCCGAAGATCAATGGTGGAGGAGTCCAAATGGATTTTTATGTTTTTATATTTTGATAAATAAATATAGAAGTCAAAGCGCAAACTGATTGGACTTTTCAGTGCTTTGTTACAGTTACGCCTTCAAATTTTGTTTCTTAGGTATTCCCGATAATTTATAAAAATTGGTATTAAATAATAGAAAATATAGGTTAGTGCAGATAGGAATTATATGTAACACAATTTCATTTTACACACTTAACACTAGAAACTAGATACTATAAGTTTGGCATCTTGAAGATGTAATATTGCCCCAGAACTGGTGTGAGACAATAAGTGGTTAAAAACAACCTTCAGTCGTCTAGTTCTTTCAAATCGGATTATGCATACTATTATGTACTCGTATTTATATTATAAACTAAATAAACATTGTTAAAGCATTTTTTTTCTTTATCACAGTTTTATCAAACAGAAATTTAATCTCATTCAAATAACATTTAATTATTGGACACATCTCATATACATACATTTTAATATTTGTGTCAACCTACAATAATGTAGGTAATGTAATGTAATGTTCTATTTAAAAGATGGACTTATTTAAATTAAACCTTCCTCTTGAACAATCGGCCCTTGTAAAAGTGGAAGTCCGCTAAGACCGCTGGAAGTCCCGCTGAACGAGGGGGTCAAAGTCCGATTTTTAAAGACGGGAAATGGGGTGTCATTAGGGTTGTTTGGAGAGAACTAAACAATCGGACCGGAAATGAAATAAATATCGGATTTGGATCTCGTTAACGCCTGAATCACACACGCATTCCTGACCGTTATTCAGCCATTCACAAGTGCGGCGTACGAGCATGATGAGGGAGTCGTAAAGATACGACATTAATGTTTATGCATTTTGTCGGCCAGTTTATCTCATGATTCATTTCACGATATCTGAAAGAATTTAAAATGCGTATATCACTGAAGGACAAGTATAGAGTTCACTAGAACGAATGTTATAAATAATTGTGCTATAAGGAGTTAAACCTATCGCAACAAACATGGTAGTATCGTTTTAACTCTTTTTAAAGCTCTAACGTTTTACGTGGTTTTGCAGTTTAGTTCGGTTGGGTAGCGTGCTCGCTTCATAATCTGAAGTTTGCCATATCGGTTTGAGCAAAATCCTGAAAAAGTTTGTAAAGGTTCGACACTGTGTCTAGCTGACATTGGTCATTAATTGTCATTGGTTATTAATTAATGATCTGGCTAAAGGATCAGTCGGTCTTCGTCGAAACAAGGCTACCTAAGGCATCTCACCCATTCTACCCTCATTTATATCAACTTTATTCATTCTTTATTTTATTTATATATTTCATGTATTTCTTTATTCATTCGTATACCTTAAAATACGCCCTACTAGTAGTTGCGTAGGCACCGGCATCTTATATAAGTGACTAGCTGTGTACCCGTCCTTCGTACGGGTTGTATATAAATGGTAGATTAACTAAACAAATTAACAACCCACATAATTTTACAATATTAAAATTACATTTTACACTTTTAAATTATAATTAAATTAAAGTTAACGAAATATACTATGGCAGATAGTTCGAGTACTGTTGCCAAGTCGAGGAACTCTGTCGGGTAGGGAACGGTGTGGTTTTGTGACTCCAAATCGTTACACGTAACACTTTGCATTCGATTTTAGAAATAAAAGAACTCAAGTACAACAAAATATTAACCCTGTTTAATTTAAAATTTAAAATACTTTGATACATTAATCTTTACATTCCAATAAATTAATAGTAATGTAACGAAACATTAAACTTTAAAAACATTGACAAACCACTTTTAAAATCACCATTCTTGCCAGGTCCTGTTTTCATTATAATTGTAAATAAACAATTTAAACTTGGAAAAATCATATGTTTTAAAAACATATGACTACTTGATTTTATTTAAATAAATGTAAATCAATATATACGAACTGTTCTAACAGTGGTCATGGTTAAATGAACGGTATTAAATCTTGTATATGTTCGTTCCTCCCTTTGGAATAGACCTACATTTGTGTTGATCTCCGTTGCTTGTTCATTGGTGGACGTGAGGATGGCACAATCACAGAGCCAGGCACTTTCCAGATTAAACTGTTATGAACCTTGGTGTAACAAACTGTCAATCAGTAAATCCTGTGATTCATCGATAGTGCCGAGTGAAGGATTGATGTTTCTGAGACTTAATTTGTTTTTCAATGTCCCAATCTCAACTTTTAAAAGCGCATAAGAAAACTGCTCAACCCCTTAATCTTCTCAAAAATACATTTTCATATTCACTGTTAAGTTCAGACGCTCAGTGGTCGGCTACATAAAATATATTTTTAGAGAGGAGTAGACTCGTCCACTCATGTCTCACTTACGACAAAGGGTCTGTGTGAAATCTCCAGAGAACAACACCGTGACTCCCCATGATGTTGTTTCTTATTTCCTATAAGGCATAAAATTTCAGCTCTACTGGTTGAGTAGTTGGTGTGTTATGACTAACACGCTTATATTAAAGGTCACTGGGCCAGAGTCCTTGAGTATATTTGTGTCTGGAGTAGGTAAATGTCTGCACTGAGCTATCAGCTACATTCCTACAGAATTTCAGATCCATCAGTCCAAGAGTATGTGCAAGATTATTAAAATATTGTATTTTGAAATTCCGGGGGGCGAAGCCCTTAAACATTTTCGTAACAGGAATAGGCTTGCGTTTTGTTCTGATGAATTAGTTATGTTCCTACCGAAATGTAACTTACAAAGGTCCAGTAAATACTAATACTCATAAAATTGCCATAAAAGTAAATTAGCGAAGAGCCCTATAGGACTTTTTTAAACGTATTCTTATTGTGAATCTGCAGCATAAGGGGAACCACCATCCAAAATTTCATCTTCAATAGACATTGTCGTTTCTTAGATAAAGTGATCACTATGTCAGTAAGTGCATGAGTCTGACAAATATAGATTTAGATCATATATCCACTTATGTTATTTATTACCAATCTTCACTCAACGTTTTAAAAAATAACTACTACACCTAAATCTAGATCTTTAAAACTCTATGGAGCAGTGTCCGAAGGTAATTTAAAACAATCCAATTAGCCTAAAACCTTCTAACGCACATATAGAACATAGAAAAAAAGTTGCATAAAAATCGGTGCACCCATTTTCCTGTGAAAAGCGGACAAAACATGACCAAAACCGCTCAAAATCACGTTTTTGAGCGGCCGCCATTATTTTTCAAAAGGCGTATGCCAGTTTATAGTACCCTAAAACCTTCCCACGCATATATAGAACAAAGAAACAAAGTTTCATTAATGTCAGTGCACCCGTTTTCCAGTGAAAAGCGAACGAAAACCCGTCCTTGAGCGTTACCGGCAGACAGACAGACAGAGAGACATAAATCGAGATAAGATTTGTTTTGGTTTCCCTAGGGGGTAAAACGTGAATATATGCAAAAATTTCATAATTCCAAGCAATGTACAGACAAAACTCTAATTGTATTTATATAGATTAATTATACGGTATATTGAAATAAATATATATATACTTGATGTACACGTTCTTCGCACAGGGGTTTTCCTTACCCGTTTTATAGTCAATGCAAATTTCATTTTAGTTTGCTTGAAACAGCTGTTGTTCTTGCTTCTGCTCTTTAAGCTGTCAAATGTAAGTGCCCTCAGCTGTTCGGATTACAGTTTCTGAATGTTTACTTTCTTATGAAATGTAAACATTGAAACTTAGAACGTTCACGGGGCGTAGCCCGAGGGGATTTTAAGGAAGTGAATAGGCCTATGTGTTGCGTGGGTTCAAGATCTACCTTTGTGTAAAGTTTCAGCCCAGTCGGTTAAGTAGTTTTTGCGTTCACCCGGAACATCAGACAGACAGACAGACAGAAACCACCTCTCCTTTATAATATTATAGATATAGATAGATAAGTGATTAAGTTAAGGTAGAAAATAATAAATCCAACTAATCTACGAGGATTTATAAGATGTGATATGATTTATAAGTATGTGATATGATTTATAAGATGTGATATGATTTATAAGATGTGATATGATTTATAAGATGTGATATGATTTATAAGATGTGATATGATTTATAAGATGTGATATGATTTATAAGTATGTGATATGCTGCTTGTGTACTTTTAAACAACAACTCGTTTCAGGAAATAAGGAAGTCCCTTCCAGATTCAAGTGGCCATAGAATGTTGGTATCCGTATTAGCCAATTAACATCAGCACAACAACTACAGCTCTATTACTGTATATATGACTGTTACCTATAATGATCAGTAGTTATAACATTCTGAGGAGTAAAATTGTGCAAACTGTGTGTAAGTTATCAAAAATAAAAGTGTCTTTGTTTAGAGTAATTTTAATTAATTATTTAGAGCTATGGGTTGAGTAATCTTTAACACCATCTTTTTGGCTTCACATTCGGCTTTCTTACCTAGTATATATATATGAATACTAAAATAATTACTGAATTGGCCGCCATTTTTTAACTAGAAATTAAAATAAAAAAAAGAATGATCGCTATATAAGTATAATACAAGCAAGCACCAAGTCTCAAGTCAGAACCTCAATAGGTTCCTAATATGTATACTTATTAAAATATACTTAAACGCTCATATGCTAAACGGAGCGAGATAGTCTCTAATGTTTATATAACATTCATTATTTGTTTTGATCTATGTGGAACAATTTCCCAAAGTTTTTCAACAGAAATCAATAACACCCTGTAATTGATGTTTTATCTCCTAATGTAAATGGTAGACAGTTTTCTATTTGAAACTGGAAAACTTTCCTTGCCCCCCGAACATCATTTATTCGTTTTTCGAGTATAATATAGAACACAATCATCTGAACTCATTATATGCTGAAATTAGGTCAATTTGAAAATATAAATGTCCCCGAGAATTTTACATAATTATGAGAAGCAATAATATTTTTTATGTTAAACGCAATATTGCAAATAGGAAGACAATTAAGGGTAGTTAATAACTCACTTATAACAGAACATTTTTTGAATCGCACTCTTATGATAATTAGTTTTGTAAAATAAATGTTTACGGATAGTCCGAATTCGTTTAGTTCATTTCTAAGTTACAAGAGTAATTAGATATAACTATTAGGAAACGTGTTACTGAATAGTTGTGATACATAACCAGAGGTGTTAATACAAATCCGAGTGACCTATATTTTCGCCCTAAAATTTAATTTAAAAAATTCTGCGTCCACGCCAGTTTTTTATGGCCACCCTCCACCCGGTAGCAAGTCGCCAGCCATAACACGAGGCTGTTATAGTTATCAATCAAACCTATTAGCATCCGACGCCGGCCGGACCTCAGTGTTTACCCCGTCCGTTCTTTATTATTGACCGCTTGTTGTTGTTTGTCGCTTAATGTGTGTTGTTAGTTTTTAACATCAATTAAGAATCGATTTTTACGATCGCAGAATACTGGGTCTCCAGTAGTAGGACGTTCCAAGCCTGGGAAACTGCCTGAGAACGGAGCACTAATGATGTTTTAGGAGTTTGTTATTATTATCGCTGCGGGAACTCGAGATATTTCATGTCGACTATTAGTTCCCGTCGCGGCTTGGTTGGACAAAAATATTACTGAATTAATTGTGTATTGGATTGATATGGAAAGCGAATTCCCTCGTAAGTGCCATTCGCTTCGCTTTTCGTAACTCTATTGTAACCAACCGTTGTACATACAGATGCTGCATTGTTGGTAAATCTGTTAAACTAAGTCTTAATAATTAACACACGTTCGAGTAATTATCCGATTTTTCAGTGCCTTAATTAGTCTTCTTTCTGTCCCTCGGAACAATGAAGGCAGATGATGCCAAGCCTCAGATCTGTACAACACTAGTTTCACTACAGTCAGGACACCATATCTTACAATAGTTATTGAGCTTCCTTATGTATCGGCATTGGTAATCATGTGCAAGGGATAATCGCAATTCTTTACTGTAAGATTTTTGTGTCCAAGGGATTCGCACAAGATTATAAAATCTTACAAGCCATTTGCAAGTATGATAAACAGTCATGTGTGTGGAGTTGTGTGAAAAATATGTGCAGGCGCTAATGCGGGCTAAAGGAAACGCAAAGAAACTGCGACTCGCTGGGAGCTTGAGCTTGCAAGAAAATATAGGCTGATTTTTCATGCAGTTAATGAAATTAAAGTTCTTATAACCTTCTTGCTAAGGACTGTTGTCAGAGTTTCAGGTCACAACCTCTGAAATGTCCTGACGATTACTCTTGTCGCTATTATTTTACACAAACTGGAAAAACAGCGGCGATTTCTTTAAAGGGGGAGGGGGCTCCAGTTACAAAACGTTTCGCGTTTCTACCTTCTTCCACATAAGGCCAATGTTAAATTCCAAAGCCTGCCCCTCCTCAACGGATTATCCGAAATTTTGATCTATGAGTAATTGAAATATGAGTAATTACTCATTTTAAAGAGCAACAAAATACCTAGTGATTCAGTGAAAAACTGACTATAACCATATGACAAGTCAAGTTTAAAATTAGCCATAAGTCAACGACTTCGGATAATCCGTTGAGGAGGGACGGGTTTCGAAAGTTAACATTGGCGATATGGGAGAAGCAGGTAGAAGCGGGTGGTAACTTGAGCCCTTTCTAAACTATAAACAGGGAGTTTTATAGGTTTGACATTGTAGCAGAATATTTAATATTGTAGTGATAACATTGATAAGAATAACATTGGGGATGAGTACGCAGGTTTGCTGCAACAAGGAACATAAAATATGGGTTTTCATGTAAATATGAATATTACTCAACTAGGTGAAGCCACATACCGAGTTTTATTAATTTATGTTCATAATTAAGGGAGACATTACATTTGACTTATTTTCCATAAGAATAACGTGGGGGCAGAGTACGCAGGTTTGCTGCTATGGGAATTATCGGTAAAATTGCTTTTTTGTACAAATAACAATAGAATACAACCAGATGAAGCCGTATGCCAAGTTTCGTTAGTATACGTTCATAAATAAGCGAGTTATATATTTTTCTTATTCTCCATAAAAATAGCATTGGTCAACGTACTGTGTTTAGCACTTTCAATATCTCTGTAACCAATTAACGTAGAGAAGTTATCAAAACACCAAATTTTGTGTTTTTTAAAGCTAATCCAATGGTTAAAACTAAAATTTGACTTTTTCAAATATCACATGTAAAAACTTCAAAAAACCCATTTTTGGGGAACAAAACCCCCCCAAAATACCACTTCGGATGGATCTATCTGTCTGGTTTTCGAATTTGAAGACATTAATGTTGCTTTACACGTTTGTGTTAAATTTTATCAAAATCGGACCGTTTAAACGAGAGTTATCGCACCCACGGACACACACACACACACACACACATATATATATGTATATATTATATATATATATATATATATATATATATATATATGTATAAAGTTTCGAACGAATGGTGTTTTTGGGGTCTGTGGACCTCAAAACGAAAAGTCATTATGGTCCGGGGCCTAGGTCTTACCCATCGAGGTAAAACTATAGTTTTAAGTCTTTGGTCTTACCATGCCGACTACGGTAATAGCTTCTTCCCTATAGGGGAAATTCGCTAATAATAATAATTTATATTATAATAAAGACAAACTGAAAACATTATTGTAGTTTAGTGAATAAGTGTTATAAATATAACAAAAGTAATTATTTGATTTAAACGACACGGAAACCATGCCGCCGAGGTATTCTTTCCTCGTTGAATATCACCTATAAATAGAAAGTTCCTTTGGTTCCCTTTGTAGGGAAGACAGTGAACATCCAAATTCCCCGTGGATATTAACTTTGTCTATCTTTAACATTTTTTCATAATTTAAATAGTGTTGTAAATGTTGCTGAATATGCAGGTTTACTGCGAGGGGGGTATATTCTTACGTAGAATAAATCATGTCACATCTCAGAAAATTATTGCATTTGTGTAAAATTTGGCAAGAGTGGTTATTTGTACAAACATTGATTATAAACTAACCTAATCAGTAAATTGGTTTTATAATCAAGCGTTTCTAGCCTGCGCACTGTAACTAAAATTGGCAACGAATTCAACTATGGACAGATAAAGACAGAGTTTGGCATGTCTCTTTGGAACCTGTTCACGATGGGGACAATCATTGCACTCACTGACGCTCTGCGCGCCCGCTCCGCATAGAATACTATGTACTGTAGTTGTGTAACGCTCAGCAGGCTTGCGTGTAACCCAACGCATTTTTTTCAAGACTTCAAACAACCGAAGCAGGATAACTCCACGATACGTCCGGAGCCCCACCTCGTCGCTACCACTACTAAACCGTCTACATAGTAAAGAATGGCTGAGCGTTTTACACGCTGTTTCCCCGCGATTCGATAGCGGCGTTCGATCCGCTCGTCTAGAATCACGAAGTTTGGTGCGGTCGAGCGGAAAAACTGCAGTCGGGATAAAAGGCTACATTACTTTCCGGAGCACGGTGGCAGACTGAGTTTCAAAAGTAACACTGAGAATTGAACATGAAATCTTTTGGTTAGAGCCTTTTCATATTATGCGACTTTGGTCGCGTGTATGTGCGACTTTCTGGATGCATGTGCGCGCGACCACAGTTGCGACCCGATGGAAAAACACAGAAGAAATGCTGTTACTACTCCTACTGATTAGGAAAAAGCACCGAAGGAATAGAAATGTTTTCGTACATCCACTATTGGCCGAAAGGAAGGCGAAATGCCTTTTTCATACTTTATATAAGGACTTGAGAAATGGTGGGAAAAAGTTCTTTAGTTATTTTAGAATGATAAGAATGACGACTACGCAGGATGTCCTTAGATTTCATTAATAACATCTTCTGTTTTAAAATCATCAACTAGTTGAGTCATACCCAATAAAAAAACCAGTTTTATATTGGAAGGTCCAACTCCTTTTTATTTCCCACACCAGCTTTTTGTTTGGTCATTCTACGAGTGCAACAAAGCTCACAGATATACCCACAAACACACTGTCTCCAGGTCCAAAATCAGTATTTCTCTACCGTTCGTCGCTAAATATTCCCAAGAACTCCCAACAACCAAAAATGTCCCGAACGAAAGTTGGACGAACCACTTCAAATGTCGCATTAAAAGTCGCGCATTATGAAGGTTCCAATATAAATGCCCCGCAACCCGTAGATAAAGTCGTGTCGTGACGCGACCAGACACGACCAGACGCGGAGGGTCGCGACTGCAAAACGAGTCGCGCCTTGGTCGTGCACCCTCACGACTACGGTCGCACCAATATGGTAGCGCTCACATGAACCAGTGCTTCTCAGCAAGTCAAGCCTCTACGTGACTTTTTTAGTCACGCATACACGCGATCAAAGTAGCGTAATATGACAAATCACGCCATATTTTAGTAAGCCAGGGGCACTCAGCTTTAAATGTCATTTTGTATGCGGTCAAACGATCAGCTGTATTATAACGTAAGGAAAATGACGTCTTTACTGCTTAATATAGCTACTGTATGAGTTTCCTGGATTAAATTTTCAGCTTTTTCACGAATATGCGTCTTTATACGTAACAGACCTGAATTTCACGGATAATCTGTTTCTGCAATACATTGAGACGATAGAACAAATAAAATGTTGAGACGGAACACTTCAAGTGCTTCTCCCGTGTTTTCACCCTCCCCTCCTTTGGTTTCCGGCCTCGGCACGCGCCTGCGCCTCATTAACCTAGACCTCGGCACGCACACGCACACACGCACACAAAGCTCTCCACTCTCTTGAAGTGATGGACGATGCAGCTCACCCCCAGTCTCCTCCCACTAAATATATCTTTTCTATGATCCTTCCTACTTGATAGGCTACAGAGTAGAGAATTTACCTTTTCATTGGAGTTTATTTGGACTTTGGATTCTACTGTTTAAAAATACACCACCTCTCGGACAGTAAGGGAATTCAGCCGTTATAAATTGAAACGGTAACAAGTTAACATTTAAAATGCAATTACGTACTTACATTTTAAAGCGACATACTCTCTGAAACGGGAACAAGTTCTTACTACACCTAAAACGCTAGTGTAGTCTAGGGCTTATCTCCTGAAAAGTAGTATAGTTTTCAACACTAGAAGTGTTGTTGTTTGAAGTAAATACAAAATAAACTTAAACAAATAATAATCCATCGCTATCATAATTTATACAAAATACTCTCATTAATGAGAGTTTTTAAAAGCATTAATGTTTACCATCTTTGCCCTGGATGCTCCAACTGATGTCCTGTGTAATCGTTTTTTGACCTTGATAGATTACTTTTTACTAGCGAATTTCCCCTATAGGGAAGAAGCTATTACCGTAATCGGCATGGTAAGACCTAGGCCCGGGACCATGATAACTTTTCGTTTTGGGGGATGCCAAAATGCCAGATACCAAAAACATCATTCGTTCAAACTGTATGTATGTATATATATATAAGTGTGTGTGTGTGTGTGTGTGTGTGTGTGTCCGTGAGTGCAATAACTCTCGTAAAAATTATCCGATTTTGACGAAATTTGGTATACACATCTAAAGCAGCATTTATGACTTTAAGTTCGAAAACCAGACGGATCGACCTATCCGAAGGGGTATTTTTTGGAGGGGGGTTTGTAACCCAAAAATGGGTTTTTTGATTTTTTTACATATAATATTTGAAAAAGTCAAATTTTAGTGTTTTGCATTGGAATCAGCTTAAAAAGACACACAATTTGGTGTTTTGATCATTGTTCTACGATAATTGGTTACAGATATATTGAAAGTGCTAAACACAGTACGTTGTCCAATGCTATTCTTATGGAGAATAAGAAAAATTGTATATCCTGCTTATTTATCAACTTATCCTCATGAAACTTGGTATATTGCTTCATATCGTTGTGGTCTATTGATATTTGCAAAAAAAAAAACAATTTTTTAGCTGATAGTTCCTGTAGCAGCAAACCTGCGTACTCAGCCCCCATGTTATTCTTATGGAGAATAAGTAAAATGTTATCTCCTTTAATTATGAACATAAATTAATAAAACTTGGTATGTGGCTTTACCTATTTGAGTTATATTGATATTCGTATAAAAACCCATTTTTTGTGTTCCTTGCTTCAGCAAACCTGCATACTCAGCCGCCATGTTATTCTTATGGAGAATAATTAAAATGTCATTAATCGTTTATTTATGAATGTATATTGATGAAACTTGGTATGTGGCTTTATGTGTATTAAGATACATATATATGCATTGTAAATTCGCTGAGTACGCAGGTTTGCTGCTACGGGGGTATTTTTTTATTTTAAATGTGCCTACTATTTTCTTAAACCATGGCATACTCAAAACTAAAAACAGAAGCACTTTTGAAATTACTGGGTACTTTATAATACTTAAAATACATTATTTATGTATGACTAGCTGCTACGCCTGTGCTTCGCAACGGGGTGAAATTCCAATTAGAACAATTGTAAACAAAACAGTGACATTTTGTTGTTATATACAGGGTGGAAAAAAGTCTGGAAACGGTATCATATCTTTAAAATTATTTGAGTAACAAAACTAAAACTTTGGAATATTATTTAGGGTGTAAAAGTCTATTTTCCAAGGTACATATTGACATTGCACCTCCAAGGGGGACGGTCCACAAGGAGTCAGAAGAAAACCTTAAATGGAAGCATAGGTCAATACGTGCATCATTTAAAAAGCCTAGTCTAGCTGAGTTAAATACTACAAACTGCTCTTAAAAATCTTTATTCGTTACTTAAAAACTGCTGTTAAAATAACTTGTAAAACTGATGTACTATTTTACAGCTATTTAAAGAAATATTTAGACAACCGCCGTTTTGTAACGAATAAAGCTTTTGAATTGCGGTTTGCGGCATTTAGACTAGGCCTTTAAAATGATGTACATCGTTACCTATGCTTACATTTAAGATTTTAATCTGACTCCTTGTGGACCGTTCCCCCGTGGAGGTGTAATGTCAATATGTACCTTGGAAAATAGACTTTTAGACTCTAAATCACTTTTCAAAGTTTTAGTTTTGTTACTCAAATCATTTTAAAGATATTACACCGTTTCCAGACTTGTTTCCACCCTGTATAATCCTTTGCATTGAATTAAGAAACAACACATGAGCCATAAACTAAATACAACTCTCCTCCATATGAATAATGTGGGGACTTGGAAGTTCCGTGGGGCAGAGCCTAAACAGCAATATGCCTATGACACTCCTGGGTACCGGTACATAGTCTATAATAGTGCAAAACTTCAGTAGAATTGGTTCAGTGGTTTTGGCGTGACGGAACAATAGACAGATAGACACCATCTCAGTTTTATAATAGTGCTGATTATCTAACTATTTAACAGAATACAAGGTTCTGTTTTGGGATTTTCGTTTCTGTTACTCACAAGTATAACTTTGAAACTTGTAAACTATTTTTAACACACTAAACTAACACGCTGTACATGTTCATTTTCTATGTCATTCTGAGTTTGGGCATTACACCTTGTCTTCATAACTTTGCTAAAAATTAAGAAAGCATAAATATTTCATATTTTAAATGTTTAATAGATGTTTTTGTGATACACTAATAAACCTACCCACCCCTATTGCAGCTGACTTGGGACTCCCGATTCTCGCCTAAGATTCATCATTACACAACGAAACTTTGCTATTTAATGTAGATAAAGTCTTTTGAAAGAGGGGTCCCACTTTACGTTTGCTAAAGTAGTGAGCTTGTTTCCAATTTATGAGTAGGCCCTAAACTGCTTCTGTTTTGACGGGACAACAAACAAAAACGTTTCTGTAAAACTAAGTCTTTCAACTAACCAATCGACTAAGTAGTTTTATTGTAAATGTTCCAATTCAGATTAATATTAGTTAGGATTATAATGTTACTCCGATGTTATTACCGAGATTCACGCGATTGTGATCTCTATGGCAGCGGCGATTGACAAGGTGGCAGTGGCTCAGATGATAACACCTGATGATACATTTCCCGCCAAGTCTGTAACATCAGCTGTTGACTTGTTTAGACCGAGACTGGCGGCTGTTGTTCCCGACAAAAAACATCTTGCAATTAAAGGAAAAAACCGTAGCGGACTAATCTTGTTGTCCAGGTGAGAGATTGGTCCAGCACCCAACATAACACTAACTAACTGGGGAAAGCGCAGGGCCGATTAAAGTGGATTTGACGTTTTTATATAGAGGAAGTAATTAATTATGCTTATCTATAAAACGATCGATGAATTAATTGAGTGTCAAAATGAAAACTGCCTATTAACAACGCATCTAGGGATCCCTCCGGGTATTTAAGATAGGCGACCGCTGGCAAAACTGACATAACATAAGGTCTTATGACTCAACGCTAAACGTCAGAGAATTATGCAGTCCAAACGATCTGATTTAATTAGATGAGATGGTTTTAACTCTGATGGTTTTCCTCCCATTTTTTTCATTGAGGCAGTGGACTAGTTGCACCCTAAATGTAAATGGATGGCCGTACCCAAATTCACCAATGGTTTGAGGATCGATCATAACATCCAAATTCACCAACCCCGAAACAGGTAGAAAATCCAGACCGACACAACATCCATATTCACCAAGTTCGGGAATCCGCTTGCAGCCCCTCGGCGTGTTGTTTAGGTAGCTGAACCCAGGGCCAAGTATTTTGCTGACCCTTTACAAAATTGTAGACTGCCTAAAAAGAATTACTGGATTTAGAGTAATCAGCAATTTATTTATCGTGGATAGATATTTAATACAGTATATATTAATGGCCATGCATTCGATGTCATCCCAAACGGCAATGAAGTTATTATTATAGCCAAAATGAAAGGAAAAATACATAGTTTAATGTTTTGTATTTAATATGTAGATCTAAAAAAAGTTTATGAAAGAATAATTTTCAAATTTTATTACATAGTGAAAATATATCTAAAGTTTGCAATAACCACTCAAAACAATTAACCACACGATACAACCTGCCCGCGGGCAAAAGCTTGTAAATTTAGATGTTTTGACGGCCTGGTTTTTCTACCTGTTTCGGGGTTGGTGAATTTGGATGTTTGCCCGGCCCTTCAACCATTGGTGAATTTGGATTCAGCCAAATGGATATTTTTCTATTGGATAACGTTTTGCGGCTTACATATCTGAATGTTGTTTGCTGACGCTTTTGTCCATTAAGTTGTACACAATTTTTAAACGGTTTAAAATATTTATTTGTTTAAAAATCGATCTATATATTTTAAATAATTATACTTCAGGATTACTTAAATTAGTTTTACACAAATATATTTTAGGATATACAATAAGTTATCCTAGTAATAAGTTTAGTTTAGTGGGTTATTTAGTTTCAAACGTAATCAAATACATTAACGTAAAAAATAAATGCCACTAAAATTTAAGAAAAAAAACCCATCACATTGGGTACAACAACTTTTTATATTAATCCCACATAACTAGACGTTGCACGCCAGACAGTTAGTTATATCTAGGCAGAGCTCAGGCTGACACGTGCAGACACCCGCGTAGCCTACTATATCCCCCTTCGCAATAAAGAAACAAAACTAATGAATTAACATAAAATTATTTAAAATCCTTTGTCTGTACTTTAACACACTATCTCACACATATTGCATCCCTCCTTTGCTACTTCACCACACTACACGGTGGCACAGTCCTAAGTCATAATGTTTAGCGAATTTCTCCTATAAGGGACCTTTTTGTCATTTTTATTCTACACGACGCGTGTTTCGACTTTCAAGTCACCATCACAGTGTAAGTACACTAACCTAATATATAAATAAACAAAGACAAGCAGATGGAATTTAAATAGGTAACTTAAAAACTTAAAATAGGATGGATATAAATATGCTATCTCTTATAACCGTTCTTGGCTTAAAGCCGTTGGTGAAGTTTTTTCTTTGATTTTCTGATTTCATTAATTTTGTCATATAATGGGTCTTGCGCATTAGTTTGCACTTCGTTGAGTATATATTTTTGTCATTTTGGAAGTTCGTATAAATATGGAGCTCTTCTTTGGTATTCATTTGGTGTCCTTTCTTTTCGTATTCTAAAATGTTTATGTTCTCATTAATATTTGTATATGTATTATCTGTTTGCAAAATATGTTCTGCAAATAACGATTTTTGTGCCTTCATGTTGTTAGATCTTTTAGCCTGTATGTGTATGTGAACCACATTATTTGACAACATTAATGGAAAATCAAATTAAATTAATCAGAAAATTTAAGAAAAAACGTCACCAACGGTTATAAGCCAAGAAAAATATAGCATACCAGCTGTGTACCCGTCCTTCGTACGGGTTTTATATAAATGTTAGATTAACTAAATAAAATAACAATCCACATTATTTTAAAATATTAAAATTACATTTTACACGTTTAATGTACAATTAAATCAAAGTTAACGAAATATACTGGCAGATAGTTCGGGTCCTATTGCTAAGTCGAGGAACTCTGTCGGGTAGTAAACGGTGTGTGGTTTGCGACTCCAAATCGGTACACGTAACACTTTGGATTCGCTTTTAGAAATAAAAAAACTCAAGTACAAAAAATAAAGAGATATCGGTGAGGGCGTGAGGGGGGCATAAATATAAAATCGGTGGGAAGGAGCAAAATACAAAATCGGGGAGGGGGAGCAAAATATAAAATGGGGGGGGGCAAAATAAAAATCGGGGGGAGGGTAAAAATATAAAATCGGAGGGAATATAAAATGGAGGGGTGACATAAAATAAAAATATAAAATCGAATAGGGGGGAGCGAAATATAAAATTGAGAGTGGGGCAAAAATTAAAATGGGAGGGAGCAAAACTATAAAATCGAGGGGCAAAAATATCAAATTGGGGGGGCAAAAATATAAAATAAAGGGGGGACAACTTAAAATAAAAATATAAAATCAAAGAGGGGGCAAAATATAAAATTGGGGGTGGGGCAAAAATAAAAGTGGGGGGAGCAAGTATATAAAATTGGAGCGGGGGAAAATACAAAATCAGGGGGGACAAAAATCAAAATCGGTAGGGGGGTAAAATATAAAAATCGGGGGTGGGGCAAAAATCAAAATCGGCGGGGGGGCAAAAAATAGAAATCAGAGGTGGGGCAAAAATCAAAATCGGTGGGGAAGAGCAAAAACATAAAGTCGGGGGAGCAAAATATAAAAATCGGGAGGGGGCAAAAATAAAAATCGAAGGAGGGAGCAAAAATATAAAATCGGGCGGGGCAAAAAAAGATAAAATCGGGGGGGAATATGAAATGGGGGCAAAAATGTAAAATGGGGGGACATAAAATATAAATATAAAATCGAAGAGCGGGGGAACAAAATATAAAATTGGGGGTGGGGTGAAAATAAAAAATGGGGGGAGCAAGTATATAAAATTGGAGCGGGGGCAAAAAAATATAAAATAGGGGAGAGGGCAAAAATATAAAATGGGGGGACATAAAATAAATATATAAAATAGGGGGGAAAAAAAGGGGAGGAAATAGAAAATCGGGGAAGGGAGCAAAAATATAAAATCGGGAAGGGGCAAAAAATATAAAATCGGGGGGGGGGGTGGCAAAAATAAAAAAAATCGTGGGTGGGGCAAAAATAAAAATCGGGGGTGGGGCAAAAATCAAAATTGGCGGGGGGGAGCAAAAATATAAAATCGGGGTAGCAACAATAAAATTGGGGGGAGCAAGTATATAAAATTGGAGTGGGGGCAAAAAAATATAAAATCGGGGGGAGGAATATAAAAATCGGGGGAGGGGCAAAAATCAAAATCGGCGGGGGGGAGCAAACATATAAAATCGGGGGGAGAAAACATATAAAATGGGGGGGACATAAAATAAAATATAAAATCGAAGAGGGGAGAGCAAATATAAAATTGGGGGTGGGGTAAAAATAAAAATGGGGGGAGCAAGTATATAAAATTGGAGTGGGGGCAAACATATATGAAATAGGGGGTGCCAAAAATATAAAATGGGGGAC
Source organism: Allygus modestus (assembly GCA_963675035.1). Taxonomy (NCBI): domain Eukaryota; kingdom Metazoa; phylum Arthropoda; class Insecta; order Hemiptera; family Cicadellidae; genus Allygus; species Allygus modestus. The sequence continues at coordinate 41,770,852 of OY776116.1, read as the reverse complement.
ATAAAATAAAAATATAAAATGGGGGCCAAAAATATAAAATTGGGGGAAATATAAACTCAGGAAGGCGCAAAAAATATAAAATCGTAGGGAGTAAAAATATAAAATCGGGGGGGGGAGCAAAATATAAAATCGGGTGGGGGCAAAATTAAAAATCGGAGGGGGAGCAAAAATATAAAATCGGGGGGAATATAAAATAGGGGGGAACATAAAATGGGGGGCAAAAATGTAAAATGGGGGGACATAAAATAAAAATCAAAGAGGGGGAGCAAGATATAAAATTAGGGGTGGGGTAAAAATTAAAATGGGGGGTAAGTATATAAAATTGGAGCCGGGCAAAAAAATGTAAAATAAGGGGGCCAAAAATATAAAATGGGGGGACATAAAATAAAAATATAAAATAGGGTGCAAAAATATAAAATCGGGGGGAATATAAAATTGGGGGGGAGCAAAATATAAAATCGGGAAGGCGCAAAACATATAAAATCAGGGGGGTGGTAAGAATACAAAATCGGGGGGAGCAAAATATAAAATCGGAAGGGGGCAAAAATGAAAATTGGAGGGGGGAGTAAAAATATAAAATCGGGGGGGGCAAAAAATATAAAATAGGGGAACATAAAATGGGGGCAAAATGTAAAATGTGGGGGACATAAAATAAAAATAAAAATCGAAGAGGGGGAAGCAAAATAGAAAATCAGGGGTGGGACAAAAATAAAAATTGAGGGGTGTAAAAATATAAAATTGGGGGAGGGGGTACAGGAAGTGTTGGTAAAAATTGTTTTTTTGTGCAAATAAGAATAGACCACAACCAGATGAAGCCACATTAATATTATAGATTAATTGCTAGCTGACGTACCCGTTCTTCGCACGGGGTTTTCTTTACCCGTTCTTTAGTCAATGCAATTTGCATTTTAGTTAGCTTCAAACAGCTGTTCTTGCTTCTGCTCTTTAGGCTGTCAAATGGAAGTATCCATAGCTGTTCGTATTACAGTTTCTGAACGTTTACTTTATTCTGAAATGTAAACATTGAAACTTAGGACGTTCACGGGATGTAGCCCGAAGGGATTTTAAGGAAGTGAATAGGCCTATGTGTTGCATGGGTTCAAGATCTACCTATGAGTAAAGTTTCAGCCCAGTCGGTTCAGTAGTTTTTGCGTTCACCCGGAACATCAGACAGACAGACAGACAGACAGAAACCACCTCTTCTTTATAATATTATAGATAGATAGATAGATGATAGTTACCTATTTTGATTCCATCTGATTGTCTTTGTTTATTTATATATTAGGTTAATGTACTTACACTGTGATGATGACTTGAAAGTCAAAACACTACTAATATTATATTAGTAGCCCTAATTTGTGAATAAAACATATATATATATATAATTTTGAACGAATGGTGTTTTGGGCATCTGGGAGCCTCAAAACGAAAAGTTATCATGTCTCGGGCCTAAGTCTTACCATGCTACCTACGGTAATAGCTTCTTACCTATAGGGGAAATTCGCTAAAAGTGTAAAGAGTTTGGTCAAATGTGCGTGAGTTAGTTTATTTATATTGTTGCAAATTGTTCTGTGCAACTATGTATATGCACTCTCTTGATATGTGAGATACGGTTGTGCGGTTGCACGGTTGTAAAACTCTATATGTCTAAATCTAAAAAATCATGTTGGTGTTATGTTTCATAACGGTTGGATTTGTATCAAAAACACCGTTTTGCATGGAAAATCTCAAATAGAATTCTTGCCATTTTACTCTGCAATATTAAAATGGTTATATTGGCTGGTAAGATCATGACTCAAAATTGAGACAAGAGCTGTAATGAGGCAGGGGCTTGGTTTACATAACCTCTTGTTTTGAGAAATCTGCTTGTGGTCAAAGTTTTGTGATAAAGAAACTAAGCTAATATTTAGATGTGTTGATTGGATTGTATATATTTTCCAACTAAATATTTAATCTAGTCTATAATAATCTACGGTGTTTACATATGAGAATATTTTAATAAACACTATCGGTTGACTGTCGCGGCTTCGCCCGAGATCACGCAGTCTTACCATGAGTGTTACGTGCCATTCTGGTCTTCATTCATTCCCATTGATTACCGTTTCCTTTCCCGTTGTTTAAAATATTTTTACCACGAAACCCTCAATAAAATAATTTATAAGCTTAACACTGATAATTTCAAACATCAAACTATAAATGCCAATAGGGCCCTAACAGGTTTTCAGAACGGGAGTAGGTCTATGTTTGATCCTTATGTACCATATCTTTCTACCGAATTGTAGCGCCATCAGTTTAGCTGTAGGTACGAGATGGTAAACTTAATAGTAAAGCCAGTGGTGAGGAGCCGATGAGATGTTTGAAACGGGAGTAGCACCATGTCTAATTCTGGTGTATTATACAATACATGTTTCTACTATATTTCAGCGTCATCGGTTCAGTAGTTGGTCAGTGGGGCGGGACCCAAAGAATACATTGATCAAGAGTAGACTAATGTTTGCTTCGACCCGTCTTCCCACCGAACTTCAGCTCCACCAGTCCAGGGGTATAGGTGAGAGATGGCAAACATCATTTTTGAAAGTCATTGGGGTAGAGCCCATGGGACTTTCGGATTACAAGTAGCGCCTATGTTTGATACTGGTGTCTAATACAGCAAATATTCCTACCATATTTCAGCTTCATCAGTTCAGTGGTTTGTGTGCTATTGTCAACACAAAATAATAAATATCAGCGGTGCGGAGCCCTGAAGAATACTTTTATCAGGAGTATGCCTATGTCTGCTATGGGTGCTTGTATTAACTTACCAAACTTTCAGCTCAATCAGACTTCTAGTAGGTGCAAGGTGGTTGAAATAATTATTTTTAAGGTCAGGGGGAGGCTTTTGAGGTTTTGGAAGGGAGTAGGTTTATGTATTATCCTTTAACATAGACATAGACATAGACATTCTTTATTCTGAATAAATACATACAGATGTATATCTCATTCGTCATTACAGAAAAAACTAAATAAACAACAAATGTTAAATAATAAAGACAAAATGGTAAAAATAACAAAGACAATGTGAACGTCTTGTTTTCCGGTCAGGTAAACAGGAATCCCTGTACTCTTTGCTGACCAAAAAAATCCTAACAGATTTATTTAATCCAGCCCTTCTCAAACTTTTAATCCCAGCGGGGAGTTTGTTATAAAAAACAGGTCCAGTAAGATACTCCCCTTTCAGAGAGTCAGGCGATGTTGGGGAGGACGGAGCTTGTCACCATGCCTGGTCGGATACCTGTGGTTTATGCCAACAGCTGGGAGATTTTCAGCATTACCTGTTGCGGTCATGATTACCCAGAATATGAATATGGAGGGAAGGGTAAGAAGATTAAGCAGTCGGAATATTCCTCTACATGAAAGTAGCGGAGGTAGTGTAGCCCTTTCATGATACAGACAGCACGTTTTTGCACCAAAAAAACCTTCGAAGCATGTAGAGACCCACCCCCTACTTCAATTCCGTAAGTCATGACACAGAAAAAACATCCATAATAAACCATAAGCAAGGCATTTGAATATATGATAGGATGTCAGGTTCTGAGTGCATAACTATCTCGACTCAGATTACTGCACAGCTGAGATATGTGAGAAGTCATGATAAACCACTGTCAACGTCCACGGTCAGACCTAGAAACTTGACCGAAGAACATTCTTTTATTTATAATTCTTCCAAAGATATATTTTGAGGATTTTTATTTTTGGTCAGAAACTGAATAAAATCTTTTTTCTCTGACTTCAATAAAATATTGTTAACTGATATAACCAGTGCTGAAGTATTTGCATAGATTCTGTGACTCTATTTTGCATATCAGTTTGTGGATTCCCAAATAGCAGCGTCGTGTCATCCGCATAGTATAGATTTAGCCAAAGGAAGATGTGCAACAAGATCATTTATATAAATTATGAAGAGCAAGGGTCCTAAAATGCTGCCCTGGGGTACCCCATACCTGCATTCGACATATTCAGAACGGCTTCCTAAAATCTCCACGAATTGTCTTCGGCCTGAAAGGTATGACTTGAACCAGGAGAGAGCAATTCTATGCACTCCACATATCTCCGATTTCTCACCAAGGATGTTGTGATCAAGATATTGCAAAATACTCCCAAGGCTGGATCACGCTGGTCCAGCTCATGACATCATGGTTCCAGCTGTGATACCACACCATTTATAAAATCAACAGCTGCTTGAGTGGTTGGCCTAAAACCATATTGGTTAGCTGTAAGGATGTTATAACAATACATATCTTCTGAGAAAATCTCAGTAAACATTAATGTTCATATTATTTAACATGGGAACACTGTAGGCCAGGGAAACGGAGCCCTAATGGATTTGTATACGATGGGGAGTTCGTGTGGTCTTTCCTGATTCCGGTATTTTCTCCTTTGCCATGGAAACCAAATTACCATGGTTATATTATCATTAGTGAATTTCCTTTGGAAAGTGAACTGTATTAGCATGACCCGCACGGTGAAACTTAAGCCCGGGACCACCATAGAAGTTCCTAACGTGACCCCCTGAACACGTTTTGGGAGGTCGTTCAAAATTATATATATATATGTGTGTGTGTGTGTGTGTGTGTGTGTGTGTGTTTGCACTCTAGCGGTCGCATTTTTTGTCCGATTTACTTCAAATTTGGTAGAGACGTTCCTTTCTGTAATCAGTTGGACAAGTTCGTTGGGCAAAACAATCGAAAAACTCTAAACCCCTTTTTTGGGTATTAATCTTTCAAATTTCGAGTTTTTGGGCCCAAAAAGGGTCATAAAAGCCCTAGATGTAAAATCAATGTATGTAAAAAGATGGTAATTAGAGAGGCGAAAGTTTTAATTCCTCTCTCGTCATTCTAGCATAAATATTTACCGAGTTATTAAAGAAAATGTGTATCGACTAAACACAGTACGTTGTCTTATGGGGGTTTTACACTAGAAAAGCCTGTTATTCCTTTGTTAGAGTACTTTTATCATCCCCAGCAACCTCACGCCTTCTTTCAAGCCTGTCTGGACCTTCTCCTAATCTTATTATGAGCAAAATTGTATTCCCAGCTTTGCAAGTAAATGAAACCAGGAGCATCAGAACAGCCAAAAAATCAATGTTTTCAGATTTCAATAAAAATTGGACAAATGTATGTTCTTACACTGATTTTGTGTTTTAAAAGTTGTTACGTGGAAATTAACTTCCCTCACGTCAACGTACTGCGTGCTAACTCGTTTAACGTTACTCTAGTGTTGTAATTTGCTTATGTTCTGGACGTTTTACTGAATTTCTCCAATTGGGAAGAAGATATTACCGTAGGTGGCATGGTAAGTCTTAAGCTGGAGACCATGATGTAATTTTGGTTAGAGACCCTCAGGTGCCCAAATTACCATTCGTCCAAATTTATATATTGCAGTAGTATGGGTCTAAGAGTGCAGGGAGTGGAATTGAATTATTTAGATCTGTTATTTAGTTTAGTTAGTGCTGTGTGACAAAGGACATAGCACGTTTATTTCGTTTTGTCTTGTTCAAAAGTCGTTTATACACACGACTTGCTACTCATCTCCCTCCCCAAAACAAACTGGGCATTACAGTTGCCCGGTGACTAATGTATAATCGCCCGATGTCCAGTTTGGTCACAGTGGGCAGTTGGTCACTCCACCCCCATATAATTCCACCCCCAAAAGGCCCTGTGACAAAACAACAGACGTAGAAACAGCGGGGGATGTGGGATAGAAATTGATTTGGACAGCAATCTCCCTCCACACCCCTCACTGACCATTGTCCAGTGGCCATCTTGCCGCAGGAAATTTAATATGTCCGATGAAGAACTACAATTTTATGGAAGTAAATGGTCTCGACACGTGCGGGCGTATGGCCAAGTTGTTTGTGACTGGGGTGGGGGTGAGTCACGGTCATTCGTCTCCTGGAGGGCTTCGAATTTACTTTATTGCCACTTTATTTCGTCGTTGACACGAAGTGAGAATGAATTCCAAGTTGTAATCATCATAGTCTAATTCATTTGAAACGGTTTTATTTATGCGCTAGGACTCTCTAAAAGTGACAATTCCTCTGGAGATTTATGCTGAAGAAAAATAAGTCTGTCTTTATTATGAAATTCGAGAAATTCAGATGTTGTTGATCAACCAGGTTAAAAAAGTTCCTTTTCAAGAATTAACCAGTTGTAAAGGATAAAGTTGCAGGCCCAAAATATTTATCCTCTTCAACAGAAGAACTGAAGTTCATCTATTTAAGATTTATTTTAACGAGTATATAAATACAATGGGGACACCTGGAATAGAAAACTGTATCACAAGTGACAATTACATAAATAAGTATCCTAATTACATACATAAGTAATACTCAATAACTAAGAATATAGGAGTAAAACTAGGAACTAATAACTTGGAATTTTTGCTACAAAATTCTGATAAATGAATTCCCTCCATATTAAATGACCTCATAAAATATTCATAAAATCAACCTTTTACGATATACCTATGAGAAAATCTACGATGATTTAAAATACACATTGGCTTTATATTAATAAAGTTGGTGGAGACACACATTCGTGAACGAAATTGCAATCGATAACCAGCCGCGCATTCTTAGGATTTAAGTTTTTTTAGGATACAGTTTTTAAGGTGTTATGAGTATTTTTAAGTTATTTCGTTATAGTACAAATATTGGTTTTCAGATTTGCTGAAAAGAGTGGACTTTTGCATAAATGTTTACGTTGAACTGTATGAGCACGTATAAAGTCGTAGGAATAAGCAAAATAAAAAAAAACAATTTCAGTCATGTGGAATATTTATAGTTTGAACTTCCGAACCCAATGTTGCGTTTAAAACCTCTTGTTTTTATTGTGTTTAATCAATTCAACCAATCATCAAAAAATAATGAACCCAATTAATAACTTCTATTCAATAATAGTAACATGAGCTTACTAAAAAAATATCTATATTATTAATATAATTTATACCATGTAGGAAAGTCTTGCTTGTTCACTCTGGTTTTGTATGTTGACTGAAAATAAAGTGTGTTGTTTCCTTGAGTTTAAAGCCAAACAGCAGTTTCACAGAACCATCTGTTGTAATGAGTTGTTACTAATGACACAGCAGTTGGCGGCTTGGTGTCGTAATATGTATTGTAAACAAACACTACAATAACACCAATCGGGTACTCTGCAAAACGATGAATAAATGTTGGTACATGTAAATTACATCGTAAAATAACATGTTTGATATTATATTACTTATAGCCTTAGTGAGATCATATTTAGCATTTCTTCTCTTTGTGTCTCACGTACCAAACGTAACGACTGTTTAAATATGTTTGCGTCAAAATTTCTTACAGATAGATTTGACCCTGAAACATACATATAATGTTCGGTGTCGAATTTGTTTCATGACACGGAACCCGTTATTTGCAATTTTGAAATCTGTTAAAAGTAATTATTAGTCTTCTTTTAGAAATCTCACTAAAAAAATATTCCATCTGAAAAATTGTTTTTTTAATAACAGTTCTAATAGCATAATTGGTGGCCTAAAATACACTTTTTTACACGGACTGAACAGTTGTATTGTGATTTATATCACCCCCACTACTCTCACTTATTCACAAGGAAACCAACTCCCATGCATCCACAAACTGACTCTGATACTTCAACCCTTACATTTACGTTTACGAAGTGGACCATTATAACAGATTACAAAACACTGTAACAAGCTCTTCCATGTGGTAAGCCGTGTAGAATACCTTAACAAGTTCTTCCATGTGGTAAGCCGTGTAGAATACCTTAACAAGTTCTTGCATGCGGTAAGCTGTGTAGAACACCACCCCGTTACAGGTGGCTCAGGGCCGGGGTCGCACCAACGTCGGTGGTTCACAAAAACCCATGAATGAGAACGAGGCACCACGTGTTTCAGGCGTTTAGTTTTTTGCCGGAAACTAAAACTCTTCTAATTCTCTCGGCCCGGCCCGAGGGTGCTAGTTAGGTCGAAATGCGTTCCACTGTAAAGATTTGTCCAGTTTAGAATTGAGGAGGATTTAAAAAATTTGAATTACCTACACAAACTTGTGGAATTAGTTCTTTTTTGGGATTTGCGGCGCCAAAATTACAGCAGATTTTTGTTCTAGATCCCCTAATAATTCACAATTTGATTAAAACTTGAAATATAAAATAAATCGCTTTTTCTCAGCATAAATGAATAATCTTTCGCCATATTCACTTCTTAACCGTAAAATACGTTGAATATTTAAGAAAATTCGACCACTCACTGAAATATTTCGCTTTTAGTATAGTATGGCTAGGCCCTAGGCCTACTATTATTGGTTCAGTGTATTTAAAATGAAAAATTAATTTAGTTCAGTGACAGAAGTGGGTAGAATGTTGGCTATTCATTTAGTGTTACGCGTGTGAACTTTATAAATACTTGTTTTAAATTTCTAATATACACCTTTAGTGAGTAAAGACATTGTATTGATACAAAAAATGCAATCTAATGACGACTAATTTAAACTAATGCCAAAACAATTATTGCATAAATACTCACAACATTTGTTATACCCATTACAATTGTATTTAACACAATTTAGCGTAATATAATGTAAAACATTACCATAACTAGGGGCTGGTAATTGTCGGCACCTCGTATTGGTGGGAGAGACGATCAGCAAATCGGTCAATGGATGGTAGAGGATATATATTCTGGTGACGATAAACTCTCCAACGAAGATTTATTAATTTCTTGAAGGCACTCTTCTTCCGGCTCAATTTTAATTTAAAATTAAAGATTAAAAACATTGAATCAGTAATATATTTTTTATTATTTGGGGACCTGACGATGTTTACTTTGTAAACGAAAGGCCTTGACCCCAAATACTAAAACCAAATACTAAAAATTACATTAATGCGTCGATGTCTTTGATTTTAAATTAAAGATTTATTACCTCTTAAAAAGTAGTTGTAAGTGATTACCGTAATAGGCTTGCAGAAATTTAAAAAATGTATTTAATAACTTTTCCAAAAAATCCCGTGGCATAATTGACTTCCCGCCCGGATAAAACTTTGTAATACATTGTATTCCGGATACAAAGTGGCCTTTAATTTTATTAATGGGCCTTTTACGTAAGGCGTTTTTACCCTACTTATTGTTAGAGAGGGTAGTTTTAATTACAAGTTTAATCAAATCAAATTATTCAGTATCGATAGATGCTGTCGAAAGCACAAAAGAAAGCATTTAACATGTCCATGATTGCTTACAACTATGACTCTTTCAGTTCGCCAATGAAATTATCCGTCCCAATAATAATAATGACGTGTTTTACAGTTTGACAATTACATTGAATTGAATTGCAAACGTAATTCACTTTAAGAAATCTGGAATTGTCCATTTACTCTGCCATTTAAACGTATATTTGAATAAACAATAGAATAAGCAGTATAAAGGAGTATACCGCCTCCTCCACTGTGATCATTACATTTCCTCCAGGCCTACCACCGCACTCCACACTCCGCCGCACCCCATTTCCATTTCCATTTCCCGATGGCAACCACCTTTGTTTACCGCTGCGGTCGCGGACAGATGCACGAGAAGGGTTCTGCGACTCCGCAGCTGCCCCAAAAACAGACTGACCATTAATCCAAAATGTCAAAGGTTAGGGTCACTCCGCACTGGACACACTTTAACGCCCTCTCCGTGCTGCCCTTTTGATTTTCCCATGTGACCCTCCCTTTTTGTTCGCCCAGAAATAAAATTAAGGGCACGACATTTGGCTCTAAATCAAGTGATTGTGTCCGTATGCGTAAATAGCGTGGATTTGTCAGTGTTTAATTTTTGGCGGAAATCACGGCTTACGCTGCTTGTACAGTATGTGTTATTCGAAGTTTTGAATTGAACTATTAATGTTTTTAAATTACTATAGTACTGTGCATAACATGCAGAAATTGCGATAACTTAGGAAGCTATGACCTATAAGTCTATACGAGAACTAGTTGTAAATTAGTTTGATACTTTAGTATGTTGTAAATTCTTTCGTTCCTGTTGTGATTCTTTTGTTTTGATTTGAAACTCCATAAGTCCAATGTTCAAAATTCCAATTGTTCCAAATGAGATTAAACAAAATATGAATTTTCCTGCGATTGAGGTTTCTACCAACCCATTTGTTAAGGTTCAAAAGCCCCTAATTCCAAAGTTTTAACAAAATTGTTCCGCTGGATTGCGAGATAAATTTTGCAAACAGATATTGTTCGTATCAGCATTCTATTAGAGTATAGGATTTTTCATGTTCACGAAATTCGTTTCGAAAAATACTGACTGGTCTAAATTTACAAATAATTTCTCCTCACCTCAGGGCCCTGTCCAATTTTGTTTTCTAGATAGGTGGACCTACAGAAGGGTGGGTTCCGAACCACTGAGACGACATTATCACATTCCTTGTTTAAAATTCATTGGCGATGGTGAATTTATGTTATTTATAATAGCGAACAAATACATTGACAGTTCGGCTGTAGCCAATAGCATAGCTGTACGCTGACACTGTTGCAATTTTGCCATAGAAAAATAACTTTTTGATTAGCATATTACGTGTTGTTATTACTTACGGGATGTAATAAAAGACGTCTTACAACACTTAAGAATATATTTACACTATATGACCAGTCTCACCGGTCATCATCAGGCCAATGAGAGAACTGACCTTTGTTATATATCCGTGCATATTTTCGTTCTATTACTTTCCATTACTGACAGTTCTCTCATTGGCCTGATGATGACCGGTGTGACTGGTCGAAATTGATAGCCTTGTACCATCGCCATGTTTACCGTCTATATGTGAATCAGTATAAGTGTAAATATATTCTTAAGAGTTGTAAGACGTCTTTTATTACATCCCGTAAGTAATAACAACACGTAATATGCTAATCAAAAAGTTGTTTAGTGATGCCAGTCAGGCAAATCTAGCAGTGTCTTATAGAGATATAAGAATCAAAATACATACGAAGATTGCTGATATATACTGTAACAAAGAATGCCGCTCGAAAAACTAAAGATAAAGCTGAAGTCATATATATTGAAAACATGATTAAACAGATACATTGTGAAAAAGAAGAACTCAACTTGCAGTCCTATAATATACACCTTGCGTTTGAAGATAAGTACGGCCCTGCTGCATGAACCTTTTGTATAACATCGTTTCAGATGAAGTCGAAGAAGTAGTGGAACGAAAATACGCACGGATAAATAACAAAGGTCAGTTCCCTCATTGGCCTGATGATGACCGGTGTGACTGGTCGAAATCGATAGCCTTGTAAATATATTCTTAAGTGTTGTAAGACGTCTTTTATTACATCCCATAGAAAAATATCTCTCGAATGTTATTCTGATTTGCTGGTATGGAGCTTTGGCAGTGCAGCACGTCTACTATTGGCTGATCTTGGTTGATAGCCCGATAATCCATGCCCTCAATTGGCAATTTATTTGGCCACTATTACAAGAAATTATTGAGGACGTCTTCCATCACTGATTAGTAAAAACACATTAGTAAATAATAATTGGGTAAATATAGTGTTGTTCTGACGTAAAGATGTGTTTTATTTAGTAAATTTCATCACATCACATACAATGATCATCAAGAATTTGAAAAAAAGTCACACATATGAAATTTAAACACAAAGATAATCTTCTGATTATACATGGATAGAATTTGTTTAAATAACTACATTAATATTTCTGAAGTAAATCACATAATAAATAACAATTTTAAAAAAAATCCTTTATTTTCTATCGTTTCGCGTTGGTAGTAATATAAAATATAATTGGATAGTAATTTTATATATAACAAGTATAAGTGAAAAAGTGATCACTTAAAAGAACCACAAGAAGGTTAAATCTAATCGTATTTTAAATATCATAGTATGGATTTGAGTTTTTTTGTTTATTTGGACTCTCCCTATCGCTTCTAGTGTCTAAAACTACACTACGTTTCAGGAGGTAAGGAAACTCCTCCCATTATCAAGTGAGCTCTACTTACATCTAAATATCAAACAACTACATCTGACTAGGCTAAATGTTTTTTGTTCTGTTTTTCCTACATTTTTATTTACACAAACACAAAACTAACACAACAACAATAACGTCCAATTGGTAGTTGTGAGTTATTGTCTGTGTGTTAGTTTTGTGTTTGTGTAAATAAAAAGGTAGGAAAAAAATAAAATTAGGATAGTCAACTGTAGTTGTTTGATATTTACATGTTTATAACGGGAGGAGTTTCCTGACCTTCCGAAACGTAGTGTAGTTTTCAACACTAGAAGCGGTATGAAAAGTCCAAATAAATCAAAAATAAAATAATCATATTGTTTACAACATGTCAGGCTAAAACTTTATCTTTATTTTAGTATAAGATTGCAATGAGAATAATACAAAATATTAATAACTTTATTGAAATCAGTTTATAGTAGGTATTATATTAATAGCAAAACAAATCAAACAATCTAGGTTCAAATCACAAACATCCTAGTTTTGATGCCCTTATCAAGCAGTACATAAAAAATCAATTGTCAAAACAGAGAATCTAAATCCTGTCCCAGAAGATCTTCTAGGAAGACACCCTTGAACACAGATTTTCATTTAAATATTGTCTAAGAGCCAATTAACAGACATTAGAAGATTTAGTAAAACTACAAAGTGCATTTAACATTTGTGTAAAGAGGTACCTGTCGATCAAACAATGTTTTGTCAGTCAAGATTTCAACCTTCCAAGGTCATCTCTATCCTAGATATTATTCTTTTCTGTACCGGACCCCCTGGAACGGTTATCTGCCTTCTCCATCAAAACAACTCATCAACAGGGTCATTTCAAAACAACTTTCTTGATCTCAGGTAGAAAACGGAGCCACTAAAACGTTACTCTGATCATCGTCTAGAATTATCTACTCAATCTACGGATTATTGATTCTGCAGGCTACCGGGACCACTGTAAACCAATATTCCAGAGTTAGGGCATCATCACGGTTTTTGACAATTATGTCTTCCTCAGCCTACTCCACGTCAAGATCAACGTGAACTCGCACTGAGATCTGACCTACACTCATACAGTACCAGGAGAAGAAATAGCGTCGCCATACCATATGGTATGGTCTGGAGCTACAATATTGTAGGCTCAGCAAGAAGATGGGCACCTGCCCTATCCTATCTATGAGAACGTGTAATACCTTGAGAGGCCTGCAGGTGGAGGACTTTAATGGAAAGTTGGATCTTGGCTGCGAGACAATCGAGGAATACTTAGAGGCTAGCAAAAACACAATAATGTAAATCCTGCAAACTTGTAAATAATAAGCAAACGTAAAGTATTACATTTGTAGTGTTTTAAATAAGTTTTTTTCAAGCAATCCAGTTCCACTGGTCAACGATGAAGACGACCTGTATTATCAGGTCTTAATAAAATCACAACCATAAATGTCATATTCGATCAATATAAAGTTAGAAGCGCCCCAATGCCGTGTGGTAGTTCCCATGCATCTCACTGTTTCCACCGCATTACAGTCACTCCTATGGTAGTGCCCCCCAGCCATTACCCCTCCCCCCAAAGAGTTGCGGGTCGCAGCAAAAGTCGAGGTGTGGACGGCGACAATGCCCAGTGGTCAGAGGGCAGCTGCCCCGTATTGTCCCCTGTGACTTTTTGGATCAACGGTCAAGCGCTGCCCTAACCTCTCAATAGGTGATAAATCGCTGACCTCCGTTTATTTTACGGCAAATGGGGCGAAAACTGCGTGCGAACTTCCGGAAATGGCGCGCGAGACTCGGACGGCAAGTTTTGGAAACGTACCAGATTGTGTGTATCGGGGGCTTTACAAATATTTTGGGTTAGGAAGTATTGGGGTTTATCCTGAATAAATTCTTAATTGTTGCTCTTTTAACCGGTGCCTCGTTTTCGCAGCCGCAAAAGCCCAGATGCTTCGAAAATGTCAAGAATAACATTTTAACCTTGAAAACCCGTGTGGTGGAGCGCTTAGGGATTTATGAAATGCAAATAGGCCTATCCGAAGCCCATATATTTAAACTACATTCATGAAAAATGTTAGCTTAATCGGTTCCGAAATTTGTTAGTTCAAGCAAAACATACATGACAACAGACAATACAATTGTATGGTTATATACTTTAAGTTTATTTATAATAAAGGACAACTACATTTATAATCAAATGTGTTGAGGAGAATATTTTAAAATAATACTTTTGACAACTGCTTTTGATTTAATACTTTCTTGTTTTGGAAACTCAATTATTCAGAAATTCTTGGTTTTGTGCTTTCAATATTGGGATTACATCTTTGAATTTGTTTTAACATACATTTAATAACAACAGGTTTTGGAAATGGAAAAGCACCACTTACCGTTCTCATCCAAATCTCCATATGCATATAAAATACATGACGTTCCGTACATAAAGTGTAAATTTGTATTTTACGTCTACACTTTTTTGAAAGGAGTTATATAGACAAATAAATAGGACAAATTAGTTAAAAAGAATATTATTGATAAAGCATCGCCGCAATTACTTGTTTACAAACCAGCAATTACATAAAATCGAACCAAAAAAGCCAATTTAATTTATAAGATTAAATTGCAAACATAATGGCTATCACCCTTCAGGTATTTTTTTGGATTCGTATAAATTGTTTTTATTGTAAAAATTACAGAATAAGGAAGAACGTTTCTAATCATCAGGCATAAATGAGACATTTAGTAAGAATAATATATAGCAAAACAAGTCCAGATAAACAAACAGTATCGACCACAATGATCATGGTGGATTTGGGTTTCCCTTGTCAGGAGCCGAGCGTTGAGCGTTTTTTATAATGGCCTCGTGTTCATCAAACAATGTCCCTTTGCACCTGTAAAGCGGGAGGTTCAAAACACAATAGTTTCCTTATAAAACAAGAAATATTGCTGAAAGCTCCCACTAAAATAAGAAGTTATTTACCAATCTTAAAAGTTGTTTATATACAAAAAATAATCAGCTTATGACTCATTTTAAAGAGCATTAACAGCAATTTCGGTGAGCTGAATCGTTATTAAAAAGTTATGGAATAGAAAAAGAAAACAATAAATATTTTGGTACGTTATTGAACGATAATTATTTAGTTATCTTAGTAATATTTTAAATATCTATATTATTAAAATACATTGTTTTTTATTTGGTGATTTTCGACCCCTAAAAATATTATTTTGTGTATATGTTTGAGTATGATACCAATTAAATACTTTTGAGATTTTAAAAAGATTTCCCCACAGACTTTCGAAGTTCCAATGTTAATCGTATAGTGTTGTTTTTTTAGGTAGTCAGCTGATTACAATGTAAACATTTCAAATGATCTGACCCTCCGATATTCCCGTAGAACGGGACACTGGCTGGAAAGTGCGTTTATTAGTGAATTTCCTTTGGAAAGTGAACTATTAGCATGACCCGCACGGTGAAACTTAAGCCCGGGACCACCATAGAAGTTCCTAACGTGACCCCCTGAACACGTTTTGGGGGGTCGTTCAAAATTATATATATATATATATATATATATAGACACACACATATATATATATATATATATATATATATATATATATATATAGACATATATATATATATAAAAACATACCTGAAGGTTAATACAAAATCATATAAAACCAAAATTATCTACAAAACAGTTTATATTTCGGTTTACACCATCTTCAGAACTTGATACAAAATTAAATAACCTACATATTTGATAACAACTAACTGAGTATCATGTGTTGTAAATCTTATCAGAAATCATATGTTTTTAAACCAGTAAATTTGTACATCTATATATATTAAACAATTAGAGCTTTGTGTGACTTCTTTATGTTTAACGAATGTTTAGGCCTTTTGGGCACTTTGATTCGGTCACTAGTTGGCATGCCTGTTCGAGACTTCTAAGTGACGACACACTGAACTTTTTGGTGATTTGTCTAATTGGCTTGACTTGATATGTATTTTCGAAACTGTCACCGTGTTTCTTTCCGTGTGTCACTAGGGGTTTGGTCTCATCCTGATGCTTGTATGCAAACCGGTGACCCGTCATCCTTACTCTTAGTGTGTTTGTTGTAGAGCCAATATAATCTTTAGGGCATTTCTTACATTTTATTTGGTATACAATATTTTTTGAGTCACAGGATAAATTGCCTGGTATTTTGTATATTTTTGATGTTGAGCTGCTACTAAAGGTTGACGATTCTTCAATTTGTTTGCATACAAGACATCGGGGTTTCTTGCAGGGATGCGATCCGGCGACTTTTCCACTTGTTTGCTCTGTCATGGGAAGTTTTGCTTTAGAAATTATATCTTAAAGAGTAGGCGGTCTTTTAAAGACAACTCTAGGTGGACATTTAAAGATATTGTTTGTCAGAGGTGAAGACTGTAGAATGCCAAAGGCAATCTTTATAATATTGTTAATTTTGTGAAGTCCAGGATGAAACTGGGTTATGAGTTTAGGGACGTCATTGTCAAACACAGTTGAAGCACCTTGTTGATTCTGTGTTTCAATTTTTTCTTTCAATAGTTGTTCAGGGTACCCTCTTTCTAATAAAGCATTTTTTATTTTCATCTTGTATTCAGTCACATCCCTGAATTCGTTGCATAGTCGTTGAGCTCTTGTTGCTAGACTTTTTGGAATTGATTTCTTAACATAAAGTGGGTGGCAGCTACTGTAATGCAAATATTGAAAAGTGTTGGTTGGTTTTATATTAATTTTGTGTTTAATTATGTTGTTCACAATAAAAACGTCAATGTCCAAGAATGTGGCGGATTCTGATGATATGGACCATGTAAATTTAAGGTTGTTGAATGAGTTTAGTGATTCTAAAAAGTTGTTAAGTTTTTCAGTACCATGTGTCCATATCATAAAAATATCATCTATAAAACGCATCCAACAAAGAGGTTTCAGGAGTTGAGTATTTAGGAAGTCATTTTCAAGTTTTGTCATAAACAAGTTAGCATATGAGGGAGCCATTCTAGTGCCCATCGCAGTTCCACGCTGTTGAAGGTAGTGTTTATCCTCAAACCGAAAACAGTTACACGTAAGAATAAAAGTCATCAATGTAGTGAGGAAATCTGTGGTTGGTTGTGCATTTGTCGTTCTTTTATTGAGGAAAGATATAGCAGCTTTGATACCTTCATTGTGATTAATGTTTGTATACAATGACACAACATCAATTGTTACTAATTGCACCCCTTGAGGTAAGGGTTGAGGTAAATGTTTTAACTTTTCAATGAAGTCATCAGAATTTTTTACGTAAGATTCAGCTTCCTTTACAAATGGTTGAAGAAAAGTATCGACGTATGCTGATATCCGTTCAGTTGGTGATCCTATAGACGCTACTATTGGTCTTCCTGGCGGTGGGAAAACACCTTTATGAACTTTGGGTAGTAGATAGAAGACTGGAGTTTGGTAGTTCTTGTTAATTAGTATCTCAACCAAATATTTATTTAGGCCTTCTGAGTTTGCATTAGCTTGTATGTATTCAGATATATTGTTATTCATCTCAGTTGTTTGGTCTTTCTCTAGAAGTTTATAAGTTTTAGAATCGTTTAGCTGTTTGTACGCTTCTGCTGTATAATCTGATTTGTTCATTATCACTGTTATATCACCTTTGTCAGCCGGTAGTATGATTATATTATTGTTATTTTTTAGAGAAGAAATTGCCTGGAACTCTTGAGTTGATAGGTTCTTATTTCTAGGAAGATCAGTGGGAAATTTTGGGTTTGATACATTAGAAATTACCACATTCAAAAATTGTTCTAATGGATGGTCAGAACACAATGGTTCGGGATCCGAATCATTTACTATAAATTTTCTATAAAAAGCTGTCAGTGATGGATCTTTATTAGCGTTTGAATTATGGGTATCTTGTTTTTGGATACTTTTCATGAAATTTTTACGCATACTTTTTGCAAAATTTAATGTATCCGATGCAAGTTGTATATGATCAAATATTGGCGTGGGAGCAAAATTCAGACCCTTTTTAATTAATTCAATTTCGTTGGATTTCAGCACATAATTAGACAGATTCATGTATTTTTATTTCTTGTTATCAACTCCAGAATTATTATTTGTAGTTATTGTATGCACTACTTGCGATTTAGATGTTATATGAGTCTTTGAGGAGGAATAAGTCGAAATTGGGTTAAGTGATGTAGCTGGCATTGCAACTGGTAATGAGGCTGGGGGTGATGATGGGGGTGAGGGTGGGTTAAGAAAATTGTGCGTTAAAATTCTATTTTCCGAAACAGATGATGATTTTTGTAATGGGAAGGTGTTTGTAGGTTGGTAAGACAAAGTTTGATTATGATCCATTACGTAGTTTGATAACATAGAAGAGTGTTGACGATCTGTGCTAATCATATTGAACGGGTTCAATAAATTACACATACTCCATGACTGAGAGTGAGGAACGGAATGTTTTGTTAAGATGAGATTTTTAAGTTTTTTCTGATGAATTTGTGATCTTTGGTAGATATAACTATTTGCATTTGCTACTGCTTTATTAATAACATAGCTCATCTCTGGAAAGTAAGATAGGATAAGGTTTTGATACCTGATAACTTCATTATTATGAAACAAGGCTTGTTTCGAATGAAGTTCATGTACAGTTTTGGTTAAGGTAAAGCTGGTATTTAAAGAGAGATTGTTTAGTACATCGTGCAGGAAAACTGGCAATCCTGATAGTGGAAATTTAACCATCAAGCCTTTAGGAACAATAGACAAGTTTAAGCACGCTGTAAGAAACATAATATTGCAGTAGCATTTGGCTAATTTAAAAATATGAAATTCAATCGAACCCGTGCCCCCTACATTTTTATTTTTTCCCCACCCCCAATTTTATATTTTGCTCTTTCCCCCCCCCCATCTTCAATTTTATATTTTTATTTTATGTCCCCCCTCAATTTTATATTGTTGCCCCCTCACCGATTTTATAATTTTACTCTCCCCCGATTTTTACTTCCCCCTCCCCGATTTTATATTTTGCTCCTCTCCGCCGATTTTATATTTATGCTTCCCCTCCCCCCCCCAATATTTTTTTTATTTTTGTTGTCCTTCGAACTGTTTTATTTCTAAAAGCGGCTCCAAAGTGATACGTGTACCGATTTGGAGTCGCAAACCACACGCCGTTTACTACCCGACAGAGTTCCTCGACGTAGCAACAGGACCCGAACTATCTGCCAGTATATTTCGTTAATTTTTTTTAATTGTACATTAAACGTGTAAAATTTAATTTTAATATTGTAAAATAATGTGGATTGTTATTTGCGTTAGTTAATCTACCATTTATATACAACCCGTACGAAGGACGGGTACAAAGCTAGTACAGTATAAACCTCATGTGAGCAAATTAGTATCACCTACACGGGCGGTTTTTTTTTAAATCAGCTGATACAAACATGTGGTATTAGCCAAAGATAGTGTGCTTTCATTACACGGCTTTCCAAGACTGTACACATTTAAATTGGCCAAAATACTCAAAATTACTTCTTCTCCGATGAATAGCGGCTAAACGGATGATCGGATCTTAAATCTGACGAAAAATCGTTAGTTGGAAATTAAATTTTCTACAACTTTTGTATTCAACATTTTTTCCCATCTCTTACCGTTTCCGTACAAAACGCGCTCAAAGTGGAAAAATTGAAAAAGTGGAATTTTTCCCGGCCTAAAAATGCCCCAAAAACTCAAAAATTTTAACTTTTGGTAATTTTTCTAGGAGATTCTCGTCATGAGCAAGTATGGGGTCGAGGGGGGTTGGATTACGGGAAGTGCCTAATAGTTTATATCAGTGAGTGAGTGAGTGAGTGAGTGAGTGAGTGAACCCATTAGTCTAGCTTGGTATAAGTAGATTTTAAGATGACATTTCGGTTAGAACTTACGTTGACAGCAGAAACTTTCATCAACCATTTCTGAGTTCGGTCATCCCATTACGCGAATATTTGAGCGTACTCCCAGTTTATCTTCAGAGCAGCCTATTTATGCCTTACTTTGCCTGTTTTCATAGATTACAGATCTGGATGTGGAAAGTAGCCAACAAATCGAGAGCTGAGCCGTTACAGTACGCGATGAAAAGTGTGATAAAATATACTTTCCAGGGCTGGGATTCGAACCCAAGAACGCGCTCCAACAACTACCTTCAGCCACTTGACCATCTGACAACTACAGTACATTGAATTATTATAAAATATCTTCAGGGAATTTATATTTAGAAGTTATTAATTGTCTACTAACAAAGGACATCGTACCGAAATGTCCACTTTAACCTCCTTATGGGATAATTCTCTATAAAATAATACTGCTCAGCGAATCGCTGTTTTTCTCTCTTTAAAATGAGTTAAAAGCCAATTCTTTATTTTCATACCAATAATCCATCTTCAACCCTACAATATGATTATGTTAATTAATTCTACTAACTCCAGGCCATTGTTTTGTGCTCACAGGAAGTACTTTCCTCCGACTGTATTTCCTTCCTCTCTCCCGGGTATTGAGTTGCGGCGCCGGCGGTCATAACCCCACCCACAAATAACTGAGTTTCTCAACACCCAGGATCCGGGTGGGTAAAGAATTCACGGAATACACGTGCATTCACAGGTTACAAAACTTCTGAAATAACACGAGAGAGTCTACTCGGACCTGACTGTCGTAGCTTTCCCTCGCCCTCATTTCGATAAAACCCCTCTAATGTCATAACGGGCCTTGCTTGATAGCTCAGGTATTTTTGCGTGAAAGTCGTAACGGTTCTAGTATTTGCATTTATTTTACTCGGTGTTCACCGTTTCTGACACTATTTTAGGTCAATGAGGCACTTACAGACACGATGTCAATGTTTCCCTTGAATTGTTGGTTTCTAGTTAGTCGAGCGAACATTATAACACCACAGACCATAACAAAAAAATTCTATGGTCTGTGTATAGCACATGTACTGGGAAAATGAGGTGATTTTATTTCATCAATATTCTAGTAAAAAACTGTTTATGACATAGACGATTTTTTTCAGATGGGGGAAATTTGATAAGTCTTCCCACGACACGGGGAAAAATTACGATTTAAAATACTAACTATATAAACCATATTTTCCAACCATATTGTCCGGTTGTCTCGTATTGGTAATTGATTGCATATAATCGATAAGTAAGCGAGGTGCCTTCAGAGGATAAAGACACTGATTTTCCATCTTGAATCCAATATGGCGGCCGTAATAATTGTGCTGATCACGTTGCCAGCGAAATTTGTAATTACATTGAACCAGGAGCAAGTTCCAGTCATAAAATATAAGTATGGAGGTTAGTCTATACTTTTACCATAATCTTAAAGAGCTATATACTACAAATTCAATTTTTTGTAGTGTTCCTTTTGTTAGATTTTGGATTTGGAGTAATTTCTCGTTTGAAAAACTCTTCAAGATGCTTCCCTTTCAATGTTTCCCCAGGTTCACGCTGTATTGATTTTTGCCTGGATTAAACGAAATGTATTGAGACACGATGCTTTGTTGTCCGGCAGTGTATATGGGTGTGCGTTTTGGGTTGCAATCGTTTGAAAACACCTTCACGGATCGATTTATAAGTTGTACAAAAATGTTGCCCAATTCATTTTTCGTTACCAGTGGGGTTTATCAGCTCTTTTACGTGAAAAAAGAGATTGCTTACCTAGTAAAATAATATAAAGAATTGCTACATACTCTGACTAAAAAAATTGTTATAGTTTTACATACTACGATAGAAAATCCGTTTCAAATAATTTCACGGAGACGACAACTACCAATTACCATGCATTACTTAAACTAATTAAACCAAGTCCTACACTAACGATTCTGCAAGTCTTCACGACCGCAGAGAGGGACCTACGTAACATGTATAGCATTTGAAAAAAGAACAACCCTTCCCTCAGATAAAAAAAATTACAGAAGTTTGTAAAGGACTTCCCGTAAACTATAATCCCTTTGTGTGGACCTGATGAGACCTACGTTACAGGTCAGCTGATTAATACTCGTGAAAGGCTTTCAAAATACGTGAATTTAACACTATAGGCCCTAAAGTAGTTTCTTCGGTAGCTTTGGCTAAAAGACATAATGTTTCTAATTGATTCATAGAGGTAAAAAACAAAGTCATGAGGTGACTTTTTTCCAAATACTATGTCTTTGTTACACTTTTACTTCCCTCCCTAACCTCTCCCCTCAAAGAATAACCCACAACAGTCATCGAGACACCTGAAACCTTGTACGACAGGTTACAAATCGACTTCACATTCGCATTTGAAGTTTCGTTTCTCTCTGCCCGAGTTTTTCCAAGAAGCCATCATTTTTTAGCACCGAGCCCCGCCCCCGTGTCCATAGCAACGATATTTATCACTTCCTACCCTCCGCCGCAGATATGGATTTTTTAGGGGTAGTTTTTTCAGAAGGGGAGCTCAGCCTGTATTGATCCGTGGTAATAGATGGGGGACATTCTCACAATCTTCGCTTTCCGATTCCGCATCCCCTCTGTGTTTAGTTTTTACAGTTTGTGTATTAATATTCTATACAAATAAAATATACGTAAACGTGAAATATATCAAAAGTTAGTTTATTAATGCCCAGGAAGAACCTACGTGTTTAGAAGTAAATTAGATACAAACAACTTTTGAAGCTAAACAAGTTTTATTTTACGTAATAAATTACGAAATTAATAAACATAACCGGGCGATATGGTTTTAAAGCAATTAGGAGAAAAATGGAGAATTCTTGCTAACAGCTCAAATTAAAATGTCAGCAGAAATAGTACTCAGTGTGTTGGAATCGTAAGTAGTGCGGAATTGTAGCTCAAACGAAATGACGATGAAAACTCAAAATATTCACTCTTATCCGTTTGCTGGGATAACAAAATTGGTAAAATATACACATTTTGTTATATGGGGCTCAAGTTCACAATTGTTGATATAAATTATGAAATATAAAAGATTTTCAAACAAAGAAATACTATGTACTAATATATTTGCGGTGACCAAAAAGGGGTTTCAGGCCTATTTTGCACGAAAGTAATTATTCATATTATTCATATTTACACAAGAAGTTACTCATATTTTGTCTATTGAAAAACAAATTCTTTACATTCCGTCATTATCGAAAAGAGAATATGATGGAATATTGTGTTAATTAAAAGTAGGCAATATAGTCTTTTTCATTTCTTAAATACGTCAAACGGTTACTGAGTTACGAATATGCAATAGACACACTGCTGTCTAATGAACTTGTAGGATATTTGCTATGTATCCTGAACCCCTTGACATTATTGGATGATTTAATGCTCTTTTCGATGATGTCCGACTATTTAACATAAAATTATTTTTTCAGACAATAAATATGAAAAAATACTTTTCTCAGCAAATTATTCCAAAACCCCCATTTTCCCATCCACAAATAAATACCTACATGTATGGTATTTTTGGAAAACGGTTTCCTCTCCAAATAATAAATAAAATTGCCAATGTCATGTTAAAAATCTTAAACTTGTACCAGATATCTCCTATGGGATGAAACCACTTGTGTGGTATCATCACAGGGGGGGGGGGGGTTGGGGTTTCCCAAAATACATCAGATACTTTGCATCCCTGGAAGGCCGGAAGAAATCTACCTCGTAAAGCGCGGACTTATCTCCGGGGAAAGAGACGCAGCAGACCCGGTCCGACACATGCTAAAGGATAGCTCTCCTCCTATATGTCAAAATGTGTCTATTTTTTACCCCGCTTCCTGGGGGCGCGACCCCGCTGGACGGAAGTCGCGCGTCCCGCCGCCAATTTCTGGACGCATCTGCTCAATTTTCAAGGATTCCGATCGTGCTTCCTTGAGGATGGTTCTCGTTTAAATATGGAAGTCTTAATTGGGAATTTGTACGAGTGGGGGTTTCGGATGATTTATTGTTTAAAAGAATTGCGCGTTTTTTCACTGTACGATGGTAACAATATTTTATTTTTACAATTTTTATCATCGAAGGGGGATTAAGTTTATGAATAATTCCGGACCCAAATTGATTACCTACAGAACTTATACAGTATTTCAGTTAGGCCCACCGGAATTTATTGTTTTTGTTCCCCTAGCAATAACAATGTTATTCGTGGGTGTATCTCATTACTGCAGTGTTTTAGTTGTTGGTGGTGTAACAATCGAGTTTTCTGACTTTAGTGCTATCTTTGGATATAATGCATCGCACATGTTATTTTTCACTATACAACTAAAGTCCCATAAATCGTATGATTATAAAATAACAATTGGTGAACTTGGCTAATTCCAACGCTTTCCATTCGAAATCTTCTTCAATTCGAATTGTTTGCTTAGTCCCTAGTGCTATATAAACAACATTTAAAAAAACTTGGTTGGTTCAATTTGTTGGATGGTTCGATTTTTTACCGGTTCCTTGAGATTCAAACTATCCAAATTCCACTGTATACTGATAAATTAAATCTTGGAAACTAAGCAATGAATAATTAAAGAACTGAATGAAATAATGAACAACAAAACCAATTTAAACCATATCTAACAATAACGATCGTCAGAAAAATATACAGAGAAACTGAAACATGAAATGATGAAGAATTTATGAGGAGTTATTTAGGCTTATTCGTATTATGGCAATTTACAGCATGTTATATAATTTAAATACATTTAACCTTAAATATTTGTAATATGCTGACATATTTGTAATTAGCTGACATAGCTAATATGTTTAAAATTTAAAACTATTCTCGTTCCAAAAACCTTTTAGGGCTCCGGGGATTATTTATTTTAACCAAATCGCACCTACTGCTGGACTAATGGAGCTGGAATACAGTATAAAGATAGCTGATAGCTCAAGCAGACTTAAGGCTATTCTTAATAAAAATATATTTTAGTGATCCGCCGATCTGCCCCACTGGATTTTTAAATTAACCAACTACTGAACTGATGGAGCTGAAATGTTGTAGGAAAATATAGTTAATACACCAGAATCAAACATAGACACTCCTCTGTTCCAAAAATCCTTTGGGGCTTCGCCAAACTGGCATTCAGAGTTTTTATATTTGAAATTACCAGTGCTAACCTATGGAGTATCACGATTTTTATTTTGCATGGTAACAACGTTTTTGCCTCTGGGAATCAACTAAAATCAATGGGAAACCACGGAAATGAACGGAGACTAAGAAATACCAGGCGAAAGAATAAGTCTTGGGTACCAGCTAGTTGCGAGTATATCCAATTAATTATTATGTTCATTGAACGGGTTATGTGTGCAAAGCCACGTTGTAGATTGCTAGTCCTTTACTTCTTAGTGTTTACATTGGTACACCGATGTAGATCAGGTTTATTATCGCGATTGGGAAAAATTGTTATACAATGAGTAAACAGAATGCTTAGGCAACACTTGATGTTACTGTTTATTGCTGCCCTCATAAGCGTGTTTAATAAAGCTGGTGTCCACATAGATATCACACTTACTACATCGTGATATCATCACATTACATTATTACACATCATCTCACGCATTCAACATTGACATCAAATTCTCATTCTTAACAATATTTAACTAGTAACATTCAAATTTGTATATAGGGTGAGGCAAAAGTCAGGCCGATGAGCGACATTGTTTATCTCTCATGCACTGTTTTATCTCTCAGTGTCGGATTTTACTTTTATAATGGCACTGTGAATTCAGAAAATTACTTGGACATGCTACATGAAGTGTTACTAATGTTTAAAAACAGACACATTTTTTAAAAGTTGCGTCGTTGTTCGATTATTTGACATCAAGACTGACATTTGACACTGCACTACGGCCCTAAATGCTAACTCACGCAACGTTTAAGAAGAAGAGGAACTATTGAATGATTTGACAGGTCTCCGGACTTAACTCCTGCGATTTTGGTATGTGTATAGAAGATAACGTGTTTTCAGTGAAACCTTAAAATTTAGAACATTTAAAAGAGTTAATAACCAGACATTTTCATGCTTTAATCACACCACAATTATGCAACAAAATGTGCAAATCAGTGGTTAAAAGGTGCCACAAGTGTATAGACGATGAAGTCAGCCACTTTGAGCAGTTTCTCTTCCAAGTTAATTGACTTTTGCCGAACCCTGTATATTACGGTACCATTTACGTTTTTTATAAAACTTTGCTGCAACAACAAAAAAAATACAAATAATTCTCAATTTATCGGTTTGCACTAATTAAAAAAAATCGCGTCTGCCAAACAACAAACATATTGTCATTTTATCTTGTTCGCAGAGTCAATTTAAAATGTTGGTAAACTGTGTAAAGGAAATTATTTTTTGCAAATTCCGGAATTCTAACAAACCACATCGTGCGTGCATCGACGCTTCTAACGCCAAACTCATTATACGATACGTGTGAACGTTCCCGTCTCTTGAGACAACGGAAGCCGACAGACACCTCCGCTATCATCCATCACCGCCGCTAATAAGGATCAGGAAGTCCCCGAAGACCTCCAAATTAACCACTTTCACACATTTTTCTAACCTCTGCTAAACCGCTTTATCATTTTATTCTATAGTACCGGGAGGATCAAGCCGCTCGGTGAAATCATATTAGTTTTCATGGGTTAAAAATTCAATAGATAAATGTTGATTTGCTACGCTCAATCGTCTCTTTCCCTCAGTTACATATTATAGCCACTCCAGTTGTTATTATAACTCATTCCCCCTAGTATTTCTTAGGTACACATTTGTTTAATTTGTATGTGTTCATTCTATATGCAATCTTTATTCAATGATTATAGACTTTGGTTCAATACCTTTTGATACTTTACCATGCTACTTCAGCAGTTCGTTAATTTATTCACAGTTGTTTTATTATTTTGTTTTGATTTTAAACTCCATAAATGCAATGTTAAAATTTCAAATTTTCAAACGAGATTCTTAACAACAAATTATTTTTCCTGGATTGAGGTTTTTACTAATCAACTTTTAGGTTCAAAAGCCTCTAATTCCGGAAGTTTTGTTAAAACCATTCCACTGGATTCCGAGATAAATTTTGCAAACAAACATACATTGCTTGGTTTAGAGCATAGAATATCCCATCAGTACGATCCGAACTGAAGCACGAACTATGGAACACTGTGGTGGGTTTTATGGGATTGACACTTTTACTACTAGGAAGCAGTATATGTTTTTAATTATTTTGACTTATAGTAGTATTATATTGCTTTTGATCTGATAACCAATAACCTTCAATAGAAAATTTCGAAATTGCTTTTCCTTTCAGAAAAGAGTGAATTTGCATTGCTCCTATTCCCTCATTCCCTTATCAGTGAATAAGTAATAGCTTTTGTAGCATTATTTGGTGAACGTAAAAATTTAACAAAATGATGTGAACATATAAAATCTTAATAAATTGAAATTACCATTGGGACTGAGAACATAAACAACGGGGGACAAAGTTTTATTATGTTACCGCAAAAAAACCCATCGTGTTGTGGAAAATATCTTCTCTGTGATCAAAATATTATCCCTGACTATTGAAACTTAAATCGACGAAACATCCGACAGAGCCCGTTTTTATCGTCTCTCGGGACTGTTAGAACACCATAATCGGCACATCAGCAAGTCGGCGCAAACAAAGGTATAAATCATCGAACCTCACGTCCGCCCGAGCGGAATTAAGCCTCCCAAAGGACAAAACTGTCGAGTCTGCCCGGCGAGTCGGTGTCTTTTCGCGACAGGAAAACAAGGTTAAAGTTCATGGTAAAATGGAGACAAATGACCAACTCTTCGACGGCCGAGGTTGTAAATCTCCACTTTCATTTGCCTTTTAGTCCTCGGCCGTGTTTTGTTTATTCAAATATACAACGGGTGGGAGCAGAAAAACGGAGCCTTTCTTGTAAACTGGAGTTTTTACTCTTTCCAGGTACGGGCTGTTCTTTGCCCCGCCGTCGCCATTGGGGTGGGAAACTCGAAAGGGTTTTTTTTTAGGTTTTATGTAGGCGTTATTAGATGGAAACCCTGTTATGGTTCTGTGAATGTACCATACCCCCCCCCCCAAAGAAATTTACTAATTATAATGAATAAACTTAACTACAATAATATCGGCTCAGTAATTATAATCAAAATCTTTCCATAGTAAACAGGTTCGTCTGCAATCGGTTCGAGACACCTTACGTGAGGAGGCACCCTGTATTATAAGTTAGGATCTAGCGATACGTAAAGGCAAGGAAGCCATGGGTGCCGCCAAATCTGCCGCAGTTCCACGAAGAGGGATGAATGAAGGGCCACTTCTTTGTCGACATTCCTCCGTGTTTTGTGGGAAGGGTGGCAACCCTGCGTCCTGCGACCTAATTTTCGAACGGATTTCACAAAAAACGAGAAGATGGACACCACAGCTGCCGGACCGAGGTCAGCGATGTGTTCTCTGTCCAAAAAGATGACTAGTCTTAAAATCTTTCTATTTTACTTCTCATTCTTTGTAGTTTTCCAAATTTAAAAGTAGTGATCGAAACGTTTTTGAAACATTTTGCAAGCAAACCAGCTCACTAGGAAGCAGGGAGTCATGTAATATAAGGGTATATAAAATGTTCTCTTAAATTGCTCAAAATTTAACTCAGTTTTAAACAACGTAGAAAAGTATGTAATTTTTCACTTAATAGGAAAAAGTTCTGTGTAAAATGCAATTCATCCTAGGAAGGCATGGACTCTGTCTGACAGGACAAAGGGTTGGAGCGATTTTTTAAACCCGTAACATTCTCTATAAAGAACAATAGTACGGCTCGGTGGCCTGAATACCCGGCCTTGGGAGTCCCGGTGGATCGTCCGACCGCATCTAACATCGAACAGTAGCCGCTATTTTTTACGCTCCAAAGCAATGACAAAAGGTGTCCGGTGGCTGTTTCGAATTATCACCACCCCTAAGGCGTCTGCGTAATTTATGGCGGGCGGGGTAAAAAGTGCGCCAAAACGCCGGCGGGGGAGTTCCCGGGGCACTTTGTAACCTCGGACATCTGGCGGCTTAGACATGTTAAAGCTCGAGCTGACAAAACCCGAGTTAAGTCCGACAGATTTATTTTTTAGATTTAATAGTTCTGGTGTCAGAATGTTCTGATGGTAAAAAATGTGGATTCCTGTAGCCCTTTGTGATTTATGGGTTTTATTTGCGCAACGTGAAAGGTATTTATTCAAATAGGCTTTTGATTTTGATTTTAAAATAATTTACAGATAAGTTATGTTTTAAGCTGTATACAGTTTATCACAAACACTTTAATAGTTATTGTTAAAAATCATTAAATAATTTCTTGAGTACTGTAGCACAATACGTGTTGTTATAGAATTAAACAGGATAAAATAAAATACGTCTCACAACACTACAAAATATATTTACACTTATACTGTGATTACAAACAAGACGGTAAATATATACAAACAAGATGGTACAAGGCGATCGACTTCAGCAAGTCACACCGGTCATCATCAGGCCCAATCAGAGAATCTGAATCTGAATCTGATTCGCCGTAATACGTATTCGTAAATTTGTTGTCCAGCCTCTGCTCTAGTTCAGGGATAAAACATTTCAAGGCGAACTCATGCGAATGATGATTAGCCAAAGATGAATGAGAAACGTATAGTTCGTTACAGCCTAAAGCCAGGGCCATTAATTCGTCCGATGACCGAAGGCGAGCTTGTTTCCTCTTTCCTGTTTTCCACAGACCATCTGTCGAGGTGGCTCACGGAAATACCCCGTGTCCCGCATTGAGCCGAGGGACTTGACAATTTCTCCGGGGAGGAGAAAGCACCACAGGTCACTGACCGGGTAACAAGTATAGAGGTATTGCCAATTTTACTATATTTAACCGCATGTTTGCCACAATCGGAGAGTCACTGAGGACCTTTAACACAATGGAAACGAGAAAGATACGTTTCATTCGATCATGCTTACATTTGGCGGTTAAAATCATTGACTTTTCAATTCATTATTATATACGTTGTTTTAGAGAATTTCCCCTATAGGGAAGAAGCTATTACTGTAGGTGGAATGGTACGAGTTATAAGCCCGAGACCGTTAATTTTTATTTTGAAGTCCCCAGATGTCAAAAACACTATTCGTTCAAATTTATATGTATGTATATGTGCCCGTTAACACGATCACTCGAGTAAAAATCGTCTGATTTTGATGAAATTTGGCTCAAATGTGTAAAGTGACATTCATGACTTTAAGATCTAAAACCAGAAAAATTGGACCATGGGAAGGGGGGTTTATGGGGGTTTTACATTTTCCAAAAATCAGTTTTTTGCATTTTTCATCCTAACATTTTTAAAACATTTAATTTTGGTTCCAACCATTTTGTACAGCTTAAAAAACAAATAATATAGTATTTTGAATCATTAACCTAGGTTATGTGGTTGCGGAGAAAATCCAAAAACGTGCTCATAAAATCTCCCATGTTAATATTATGGGAAAAAGGTTTTTTGCTTTTCATCAGTTAATTTTAATGTAAACCTCACATTTTTTTACCAATAAAAAACAAAATAAGCTCTATTAAATAATCATTTTGGTGTTTAAATTGTGATTCTACGTCCAACCCTTGCAGAGATATTCAAAGTGCTAAACACACTATGTTGTCCAATGTTATTCTTATGGAGAATAATCAAAATTAGATAACTCGATTATTTATGAATGTCTGTTGATGAAACCTGGCATGTGGCTTTAGCTAGCACTGGTATGTTGATATTTGCACAAAAAAAGAATTTTTTGCCGATTTTCCCCGCAGCAGCGAACATGCATACTCAGCCCCCATGTTATTACTATGGAGAATAAGTCAAATGTAATGTCTCCCTTAGTTATGAACACAAATTAATAATAATACCCCCGTAGCAGCAAACCTGCGTACTCAGCGAATTTCCAATGTATATATATGTATCTTAATACCACATAAAGCCACATACCAAGTTTCATCAATATACATTCATAAATAAACGATTTATGACATTTTAATTATTCTCCATAAGAATAACATGGCGGCTGAGTATGCAGGTTTGCTGAAGCAAGGAACACAAAAAATGGGGTTTTATACAAATATAAATATAACTCATGTAGGTAAAGCCACATACCAAATTTCATTCATTTATTTTCATAATGAAGGCAGATAACACGTTACTTATTCTCCATAAGAATAACATGGGGCTGAGTACGCAGGTTTGCTGCTACGGGAGCCTTGGGTAAAAAATTGTTTTTTTGAGCAAATATCAATGGTCCACAACCAGATGAAGCCGTATACCAAGTTTCGTCAGTATACGTTCATAAATAAGCGAGATATAACATTTTTATTTTCCTCCATAAGAATAACATTAGACAACGTACTGTGTTTAGCACTTTCAATATCTCGGTAACCAATTGACGTAGAAAAATGATCAAAATACCAAATTGTGTGTTTTTTTAAGCTGAATCCAATGGGAAAAACTAAAATTTGACTATTTCCAAAATTATATGTAACAAATTCAAAAAACCCATTTTTGGGGTACAAACCCCCCCCCAAAATACCCTTTCGGATAATGTGATCTGGCTTGTTTTCGAACTTAAAGTCATAAATGTTACTGAACACGTTTATACCAAATTTCATCAAAATCGGATAATTTTTACGAGAGTTATCGTGCTCACGGACACACACACACACACACACACACACACACACACACACACACACACACATATATATATATATATATACTATCAAGTAAAATATATATATATATATATATATATATATTTATACAGTTTCGAACGAATGGTGTTTTTGGGGTCTGGGGACCTCAAAACGAAAAGTTATCATGGTCCCGGGCCTAGGTCTTACCATGCCGACTACGGTAATACGAGGCTTGTCCAGAAAGTAAGTACCGTTTTGGAAAAAAACATACAAATGATTATTTTTTCAACAAAATTTATTTCTACAAGAAAGAGGATATCTTAAACTATTTTTCTACAGAGTTTCCACCATTGTTTAGACATTTGTCGTAGCGAGGAACCAACTTTTCTATACCCTCTTCATAGAAAGATGCCGCCATTGACGAGAGCCATTGCCGAACACCGTCTTGAGCGTCGTCATCGCTGTCAAAGCGGCGCCCTCCGAAATCCCGTTTCAAGTGCAAAAACAAGTGGAAATCAGAAGGTGCCAGATCAGGGCTGTACGGCGGATGGTCAAACTGTTCCCAACCAAATCAGTGAATAAGGTTTTGAGTGGCACCAGCAGAATGGGGACGTGCGTTGTCATGAATCAACACAATGCCTTCACTAAGCATTCCACGTCTTTTGTTCTGAATCGCACGCCGAAGTTTTCTCAGCGTTTCACAATATCATGCAAAAGAGATTTTGAAATTTGTGGAAATTCATCAGAAAGCATTCTTATGGTGAAACGTCTGTTTTCACGAATTTTTTCATTCACTTTTTCAACCAATTCATCACTCACAACAGATGGCCGCCCGCTGCGAGCCTCGTCATGAACATTGGTTCGCCCATCATTGAATTGCCGAACCCATTTTCTTACCATTCCATCACTGATAACTTTTTCTCCATAAACTTCTGTAAGTTGGCGATGAATTTCAGCAGGCTTCAGGTTCCTTGCGTTCAAAAATCGTATTACAGAACGCACTTCACAGTCCGCGGGATCAGAAATTGTTTCAAACATTTTGAGTGCACACTAACTAATGTAAACAAAACACAATTTTGCCGGAATTGCGTCAGCTGTTCAACAATGAACCAAGGAGACTAATGCGCATGCGCGGAACATCATCGCTAGCGCTGTGCCGGCGGTAGAACGAAACGGTACTTACTTTCTGGACAAGCCTCGTAGCTTCTTCCCTATAGGGGAAACTCGCTAAAACTTGGTATGCATCTTCGAATTGTTAAGTTATATTGATAATTGCATAAAAACACATATTTTGTGTTCCTTGTTGCAGCAAACCTGCGTACTTTATGTTATTCTTATGGAGAATAAATAAAATGCTAAATATCACTTATTTAGTCTATATTTTTATGAAACTTGGTGACTTTATATGGTAGTGAGTAACATACACATGCATTGGAAATTCGCTGAGTAGATATATATATATATATATATATATATATATATATATATATATATATATATATATATATATATATATATATATATATATCATTACATACTTTGTTTTTCGGTTTTACATAGGTACTAAGAGTAAATTAATGTTATGGAGAGAAAATTTTTACAGCATTAACTTTTTTCATAAGGTTTTAGAGAGAACTTTGCTCAAATGAAGATAATTTGCACGTTTATCAAGCTCCTTTTAGCGAATTTCCCCTACAGTGAAGAAGCTATTACCGTAGGTCTCATGGTAAGAAGCCCGAGACCATGATAACTTTTCATTTTGAGGTCCCCAGATGCCAAAAACACCATTTGTTCAAATTTGTATATATATATATATATATATATATATATATATATATATATATATATATATGTATGTGTGTGTGTGTGTGTGTCCGTAAGCACGATAACTCTCGCAAAAAAGGTCCGATCTTAATTAAATTTAGTACGAATGTGTAAAGTACCATTTATTTGAACGAGCTCGAAAACCAGACGAATCGCACCATCCGAAGGGGGGTTTTTGGGAGGTTTTGTACCCCAAAAATGGGTTTTTTGGGATTTCCACATTTAATTTTAATTTAAATAAAATTTTTATTTTTACCTTTGAATCCAGCATAAAAAACCAAACAATTTGGTATTTTGATCATTGCTCTACGTCAATTGGCTACTGAGATATTTAAAGTGAGATATTTAACACAGTACGTTGTCTAATGTTATTCTTACGGAGAAAAAGAAAAATTTTATATCTCGCTTATTTATGGACATAACCTGACGAATTCATCTGGTTTGTGGTTTATTGTTTTTTGCACAAAAAAACAATTTTTTGTCTATGGTTCCCGTAGCACCAAACCTAGGTACTCAGTCCCCATGTCATTCTTATAGAAAATAATTCAAATGTTATGTATCACTTATTATGAATGTATATGGATTAAACTTTGTATGTGACTTCACTTAGATGAGTTCTATTGATATTTTTTAATAACCCATTATTTTGTGTTCTTGTTGCAGCAAACCTGCGTACTCATCCCCAACGTTGTTCTTATGGAGAATAATTAATATTTTAAATATCGCTTGTTTGTGAACATATTTCTTATGAATCCTATTAAGTGTCAATATGGCTCAATGTGTCATGTTATATATTCATTGAAAATTCGGTCAGTATGCAGGTTTGCTGCTACGGGGGTATTTTTATTTCGCTTCGCTCATTATCCTATATCAATCGAAGGAGCAGTTTTGAAAAATAATAATACCGTCATATTTGTTGAGTATAAAGGCAATATTGAAGATGGGGTGGTTATTAAAACACCACTTGTGAATGTTTGACTGTTTTTTTTTATTTACCGCTTATATACAATTTTGCAGTGAAATCTATATATTTAATTCCGTAAGCGAATCGGCCACCACGAAATATCTCGAGCTAGGAAGAAGTTAAATTAGGTTATGACAATTCATTTTAAAGCTTGAGTGGGAAAAATATCAGAAATGTCAAAAATTAGGCCCCTCTGGATTTCAAAGATCCAATGATTTTCTTATGGGAATATCACTACAGTATTTTTAGCGAATTTCCCCTAGGGAATTAGCGAATTTCCCCTATAGGGAAGAAGCTATTACCGTAGGTGGCATGGTAAGACTTAAGCCCGAGACCATGATAACTTTTCGTTTTGAGGTCCCCAGATGCCAAAAACACTATTCGTTCAAATTTATATATATGTATATATATATATATATACAGTATTTTTAGCGAATTTCCCCTAGGGAATTAGCGAATTTCCCCTATAGGGAAGAAGCTATTACCGTAGGTGGCATGGTAAGACTTAAGCCCGAGACCATGATAACTTTTCGTTTTGAGGTCCCCAGATGCCAAAAGTGTGTGTGTGTGTGAGTGAGTGTGTGTGTGTGTGTGTGTGTGTGTGTGTGTGTGTGTGTGTGTGTGTGTGTGTGTGTGTGTGTCCGTTACCACGATAACTTTTGAAAGAAACACCCGATTTTGATGAAATTTGGCACACATATGGAGAGTAGCATTTATGACTTTAAGTTCGAAATCCAGATCGATCGCACTATGGGAAGGGGGTTTACAATTTTCCAAAAATAGGTTTTTGCAAATTTGACCCCAAAATGTTAAAAACACTCAATTTTGGTTACATCCATTTTATAGAGCTTAAAAAACAAATAATTTAGTATTCTGAATCATTAACCTAGGTTAAGTGGTTGCGGAGAAAATCCAAAAAAACGTGTCCCATGTTAATCTTATGGGAAAAAGGTTTTTAGATTTTTCTCAGATAGTTTTACTAAAAACTTCACATTTCCGTTTATTAATGTGTTTAGCTCAACAAAACAAAAATATTGGTGTTTTAATCGTTGTTCTACGTCCAACCGTTGCAGAGATATTCAAAGTGCTAAACACAGTACGTTGTCCAATGTTATCCTTATGGAGAATAAATAAAATTCTATATCTCAATTATTTTTGAATGTATATTGATGAAACTTGGTTTGTGGCTTCAACTAGTTGTGGTATATTGATACAGTATTAGCACAAAAAAACAAGTTTTTTGTTGATAGTCCCCGTAGCAGCAAACCTAATAGCTTCATATGGAGAATAAGTAAAGTTGTATATCTCCCTTAATTATGAACCTAAATTAATAAAACTTGGTATATAGCTTCACCTGGTTCAGTTATATTGATAATTGCAAAAAAACATATTACTTATCTTTCTCGTTGCAGCAAACCTGCGTCCTCAACCCTAATGTTATTCTTATGGAGAATAAATAAAATGCTATGTATCACTTATTTATGGATGTACTTTTGTGAAACTTGGTAAGTAGCTCTATGTAGAAGTGAGTCACATATATATGCATTGGAAATTCGCTGAGTACGCAGGTTTGCTGCGACGGGGGTATTATTAATAAGCAAAATGAACTAATTATCAGCTGTGATTATTCACTTAACAATGTTGGGGGCTATAGCCCCTATAAGCCACAAGTGTATTTAAATATAATTAATTATAACAAATAATAATATTGAAGGCATTAAGGTAATATCATTAATTTTGAGGATGTATAATCAATGGTAACATTTAGTTAATTTCATTTGTTATTTCGTTACGTTGTAGAAACGAAAGGTCGAGCAATCTGATAGGCAGGTTTCTTCTAGAAGATGATTCATCAGTCCACACTACGCCCAGTCGCCTATCTGTATGAGTGGGAACTGTCCCTGTAACATTATTTAGAGCAGTTCATATTATTACATTAGAATATAAGTAGAGCACTATGAAACATCTATAATATTATAAAGAAGAGGTGGTTTCTGTCTGTCTGTCTGTCTGTCTGTCTGATGTTCCGGGTGAACGCAAAAACTACTTAACCGACTGGGCTGAAACTTTACACAAAGGTAGATCTTGAACCCATGCAACACATAGGCCTATTCACTTCCTTAAAATCCCCTCGGGCTACGCCCCGTGAACGTTCTAAGTTTCAATGTTTACATTTCATAAGAAAGTAAACATTCAGAAACTGTAATACGAACAGCTGAGGGCACTTACATTTGACAGCTTAAAGAGCAGAAGCAAGAACAACAGCTGTTTCAAGCTAACTAAAATGCAAATAGCATTGACTAAAGAACGGGTAAAGAAAACACCTGTGCGAAGAACGGGTACATCAGCTAGTACAGATATAATTCAGATTTAACATTTTAACTAAGTGAATTTTACAATTAATTTCCGATTCTAAAATCTTATTTTCAAGGACCCCTCCTCCCCTCAAGTGAAGACTGTCATCTCGGTGCGGCGTTAAGGTGTGGGCGGTCTATCATTTAGTTTGGGGGAGCGATTGATCGAGTCGCAAGATACATAAAACATGTACTGTCGGGGAGAAAATGACCCTTCGGGCGAGGGGGGGGGTCATTGGTGATCGGGGGGGGGGGCGAAATACGGCTTGTCCATGTATCGGGCGAGCTGCTGGCACAGCGGATTTCTTTTTCTCGGCGGAGGAAATAAATTGAAGCGCTGCGATTATTTGTGTGATGAATAAATAACATTATTCTCTAGCTTCCTAAATGCAGCCTTATCTCAACTAAGTAATGTAAAATGTAGTGGCTCGACCTGTTGACAGCAAAAAAGCTAATTTGTGTTATATAGTTAGTAATATGTTACAAACAAGACCAAACTGGGAGACTACCGAGTTTTTTTGTGGAAAGAAGAACAATTAATAAAAACAATGTTAAAATTGAAACCAAACTATTACCACCAGTTTCAATGCTATTTGTCGGTTGTCGTTTGCACAGGTGGTGATCTGCAGGTGAACATTCGACTAATTAACATCGGGAGTTTAAATATAATTTTACTCTCGCAGCGTCCGAGCTCGGACTCATAGAAATGTAAAGTATTTAAGGGCGTAAATTATTACACAAATATGGGACCCAGCTTAAAAATGATTGATCCGAGAAATATTTCTTACATTTGTTTCCTAAAAACTAAGCTTAGAATATGAGTTCCTAGAAGGGTGAAAAAAGTGAAGCCTTTTACACAATAATTTAAAATACTAAATACTTTCCAACCGCGGAGCTAATCATACTATAATCATTGGGATGTCTTCTCTAATATATATACAGCCGCATGTGTAACTCAGGTATACGAATTCTAGACTACTTGTAGATGAGCTAGGGACGTGAAATTTGGCATGATGGTAGCTTGTAGCGTGTAACCCCCAAAAAAATTGACAAAACTCACAATTTGTAATTATTAAACCTTTAAAAAAGTTATTAAAAATCTATTATTTACGTGGACTACGTTACCGACATGCATTATTTTGATATTGTAACCTTTTTGGTAATGCAGTTTACAAAAATCTAAATAGGCTTTCTCGTGTAAGCGTTATGTGTCAAGCCAGTCACAACAATTGTGTGTTTTATTAAATATTAATAATTTTAAACCTAACTAAATATATTTACATAAACTCAAGATTACTTATTGCTCAACATCGAAACATATAATTTTAGGTTCTCGCTGGTAAGAAAACTTGTTGTTTCAACCACCCCCTTTGATGATTCACCTTCGGTGATGTGTTGTCAGGGTGTCCACACCTAGTACCTTAGTACTAGATCTAGTACCTTTTGAATGGTTTTAGTACTCTAGTACCTTTTACATGGGATCTAGTACCTTTTTACTTAGTAATAGTTTGTATCAGATTTTTTGTACAGACATAGGTTTTGGGAGTTTTAACTTTATTTAAACTTAAGCTGGCAACACTGACTCAAATAATCACTCTACTACAATACGAATAAAATACTTTCTGTAATTTCAGGAAGTAATTCGTTCGATTATTTTAGCTAAAGTACTTTTAGTCAGTCGTTACTCTGTGTGTAGGCCTACTCAACTACCAAAATCTATAACCGGGACCTGGAGTTGTTATTATTAGATTATCACGTCTTGCAGACGATATTTATTGATAAAAGCGGGGAATTACAGACAGTAACAGATGTAGTTAGTAAAACTGTAAATATATTATTTCATAATTAATTAGTATGCCAATATCAAGATACGCTGAAAATAAATGGATTGCACATTTAAGTTTATAGTGACACCAAAGTTATGTAGGTATTAATAATGTATTTTAGAATAAAACTTGTAATAGTTCAATTAATTGATTCTATTATGTATGGTTATTTTTACAGCGTTCCACATTTTAACTAACTCACACTCCTATCCCTACTCTATGTTATGTAATCTAGTACCTTTTTAATGAAATCTAGTACCTTTTTCGGGGAAATTTAGTACCAAATTGATCAACCCCTGTGGACACACTGTGTGTTGTCCAGTTTTTACGTATTTTTGGTATCCATGACGTTTTCTTGCGTTACCCGCGGATCAGTTTACTAGGACTAGGGTTATTCTCAGCTTGCTTCTTTTAGCAACTACGCGTAGTGCATGGCGAATTCTGCTTGTGCTAGGGGGTGAGTGGTGCCATAAATTAAACATACTCCTTAGGGATATACCTTAATCTATGGTTGTGCGTGTGTGCCATTGACGATATTATCGTAGATTGTGACCGGTTGTATTTGGGCTCATGGTGTAACTGACTCAGGTATACGAATTCTATCCCACTTCTAGATGAACTAACTAGGGACTGACATTTTGTACACTTGCCTTGGCCACTTACGGATGAGCTAGGAACGTGACATACATTGAAGCTTGTAACTATAAACCATCGGGAAAGTTGAAAAACACCCAATGTTTAATTATTAACCATAACAAAAATATAAAAATCTATGAGTACGTAAACTACGTTATTTAAATGCATTATTTGGATTTCAAAATATTTTCGGTAATATCGGTAATGTAGTATGCAGCTTATGCTGTAGTAACATTTTAACTCTTTTAATGTTAAACCTATTTATTTTTAAACATTTCAAAATAATTGGTAGTCGCTAAACTATGTTCTAACTTAAGGTTGTAACTGGTGGTTGTATCCTTTAAGACTATTAATTCTATTTAATTATATGTTCTATTTTATTTTCATTATTCACAAGCCCTTAATAATATATGGGTTCATATACCTATACACACATTAAGTCTACATGTCAGGGCCAACAGCAGTCATAGGAACAATTTTATTTATTAAAAACCCATAAGAAATGTCTAAATTGTTGTGGATTTTTTGTTCTTTTGGTCGTAATCGGTGTGAAAAGCCCCACTTGAATTAGGTTATATCTGTTACAGATTACTTTTATTCAGCACAAACTTAATATTTTATGTTATTATAGTGTTTTTCCCTTTAAAAACACAAATGTTTTCAAATAAGGACAGTTAAAAGTAAGGATATAAATTATTTCACGCATTTACATAGTGTCTGGTGGCGTAAAAAATTACATACGATATAGCCTTAAACTATACCTGAAAATCATCAAAACTGGGTGTATGACAGCAGATAAATACTTAGTACGATTTACACATAATTTGTGTCAAGATAGTATGCTGCTAAGAAATATACTCGGACGAGAAACAATTCAAAACCACGAAGAGATGACTTATGTAAAGCTCGAGCTACTACTATTGTTCGTTTAAAGTTGTGGCACTGCATTGAATAGGTAACGCTACATTTTTCAAATGTTGGCTATTTGTGATGGTCTCTTCGTGGTTTTGAATTGTTTGTCGCTCTAATTACTGGTTACTTACTGATTCTATGTTGTTTTATTTCCACATATTCTACATGATTTTCAGGTTAAGTTTTGACCGAATTCGGAGAATCTTCTACGGTTATTTCGTAGTTTTAAAATTTTTGTCTACTTTAATATTGTAGTGAGAAGCCTAATTCTTTGCACATAATACTTTACACTTCGTATATAGACCAGCAGTAGTAATTTAACCAGGTTTTATTATATAAATTTCTAATACAAGGTTATTGTATGCTTTTTTATTTAGTTTACGTGAATTACACATAAACAATAGCTTCGACATTTACTATGTTTTTGGTTGTTTGTAATGATTTAAACCCTTGGAATAAACAAAATGTTTCACAAAAGACTTGTATGTAGGAATAAATAAATTCTACAGCATGCTCTTTTCTATATTATAAGTTTGATATGTACTTGCTGATCTTTAAAAATCTGTTAGTACAAATATAACTGTTGGTGGATCTAGTAATTGTTGTATCCATCCATGCAACAGCGGTTATAATTGCATTGTTAACAACTCGACGAAATGATTTGCCTTTTCATGTTTGTCGTATTGTGTTGTTTGTATATTTTTACGTTCGTGCAATGCATACACTTTCTTATACAACTTTGGGTACTGATTTAAAATTCCTTAAAAAAAGCTTATTTTAGATTTATTATTTTTGGGCTCTAGCGGGCGAATGGATGCACCTATCGAGAAACGGATACCACCACGCCACCCGAATTTCGCAAGATCTGCATTTTTGGTCTTATGACTTTTTGTCGTATCTCGTCTCCTTTACCCTTAGGTAGACAATTTTCAAAGATTTCTTTCGTGGTTTTAAATTTCTTATGGACTAGACTCAAAAATCTGTCAAAGATATTTTATTATTTCAATAACTTAAATTATACCCGGAGCCTTATTGATTGGCAAACATTTTCCCCTCACCATGGCATGTATTTAACACGAGCCATTTCAGCATTACAAGTTATAAACCCTTAAAAAATTACAATTCTTTCGTTTGCTTAAATTTGTCTTGTTCACTCTAGAATTACTTCGAGGGTCAATTCACTCAAATAAACACTTTAATCTGAGGCCAATTATGGACCTGTGGGCCTAAAAAAACATAATATTTCTATATTTAACCCCCTCTAATTTTAAATATCTGCTGATTTGTCTGAAAAATTCTTAGTATAAGGAGTTGTAATGTGTCGGTTATGGGCCACTTTATATGACACCACTTTATACTAAGGCCAAACAGCTACCTGGAGGCGAAGCCCCCCACAGGGGTCTGGGGGCGGAGCCCCCAGCGAGCGAAGCGAGTATCTTTTATACGAGCATCCATTTTCGCAAATGATCTTATCGTGCAGCAGCAACGGTAAGACAGTGTCCATGTGTATGAGCAATATACAGTTAACGACGGCGCCGGTGTCTTGGGAGTCGTAGGCTTATCACAGGGGCGTCCTGATACCCACCATAACACTTAGGCTCGCCACCCCCGCCCCCGGGGACGGCTCGCGGCACGGCGGAGGCGATGGAGGCGGTGGTGGAGGTGGTGGAGGTGGTGGAGGCGGTGGAGACAGCGGTGTAGGAGGGTCGCGAACTTGCACATTCCTACTGTATCTCCTCCATACGGTTTTCGAATTTAATGAAAAAACTTTAGTTTAATTCGTTAAATTTTGCAGGTAACATGAGTTAAAATATTACTATTGAAGAAATATTCTCCAAAAATAATACTGTCTTATCCATATAAAACCTGGGAGACGTAAACCAATTATGATTTATAAATTGAGTATGGCAAATTTAATTTTATATTCCATGTCAAAATGTAGAACAAAAGTGCTTAGATATACTTTAATACTGTTAAATACCTAATTTAATTCCCATGTATAAAGTATATATAAATTTACCGGGCAAAACGCAATCTAAATTTGCCTAATCCAGTGTTATTAAAAACCATCAAAGGATAGTAACATTACTTCGATGTTTTTTAGTTTGCTGGAACGTTACATTACAACTAAATCAACGTAACTTATTGTAAAACACCACATTCATCTGTACTGAATTTCATCAATTTTATCCTATTTTCTCCACAAATGTATTTAAAAAAGCCTATATCAAAATTAAATAAATGATCTGAGGAGGGTTTCCAACCAAAACCACGCAGCGTTTAATCACCTACCAACTAATTATTTACTGTTGGGCCATTGGATAAACGACCTTCTTTTATAAATTGTGTAATTTATTTACTGACTCCGCCATCACCAATTGGCGTTTAGTGCTCGAATCAAAGCTATTGCGGGCGTCTTATTTGTACAGTTTGTTGTATTAATATTTACATGATATGTAGGAAGATCGCTTATTCAGCGGCCCAGCTTTAACTACCCTTTATCCCTAACTAACTAACTACTACTCTACTACTGTAATTTTTAGTTCTGCCCTCTTTAAAACCCAAGATGGGGACTAAACTAATGTGGGCAAATCCAAGTAAATCTTTCAAAATTATTTTGTGTGAATGAGCCAGACAACATAGAAATAATCCAATATTTCACAAACAATATTTTGTAGGGAACATTCAAAACAATATTTTGGTATGTACATATTTATTGAAACGTCAATCACTACGATATTTATTTCTGTTTAAAAAAATTTTCAATATTAATCTCCAATTTCCACCAAAAGTTGAGAGAAGTTCTCAAAGATTTTGTCCGTCGATGTCGAAGCCTTATCAACCCCTCAACTTACGACTTGCCTCACCCCTCACCCCCTGCAACCCCTGCGACACTTCTCACTGATCGATTCCCGTCCCCAAATAACGATAATAAAAAACCTCCCCCGCTCCGCCATTGGCCGCCCCTGCATCGGGCTTTTAATTAAAATGGGCGTTGAATAATACATGTACGGTCTTGGTGGACCCTATCCCTCCGCTACCGCTCGCACTACTACTTGGCTCGTCGATCGTGGACGGTGGACAATTGGAAAACTGAGGGTGTCCAGAAACACGGTTAATATTATTACAGAATGTTCTGCGGAGAATATTGTAATGTTGAACAGAAAGAAACTGGGGGCGAGGTTTGAGAATGCGTGGGCAATTGCAGTTCACGCAGGTATGTTGCGTGGTATTATAATAATTGCAGGCGCAGCCCTATAAGGGAGATTAACAGCAGCTAATAGTATTGTTGCTAATAGCCTGAAAAGAGCTAGTGCTTAGAGAAAGAGGAAAGACAAAGGATCAGGTACATCTGCGTCCCCTGTAACGGCCCCTATACGTATACAGTAGTGTGATACTTTTTAAAGATTTTGACAAACGTTTTACCTTGCTCTAACTATACCGGATAAAAAAAGTCCTGGCCCCTCTATTTGTTATATTTTACGATAAATAAATACCATTTGGGTAGTGATATTAACTTAAGGTGCAGTATATTTTGATAATGTTGAAATTTAGAGTGTTTAGCTCTTAAAAATAGAAGAAAAATACAGATCTCTCCCTAACTAAATTGGTGGCCAGTCAAAATTCATGTTAAATGTTTAGCAGGAACCACAAGCCACAAAGAAGAAGAATGAGTGCAAATCAAGTGTTCCAATTTCATGTTTTACGTTTAATGTTTGACATTTTTTCGATTAATTGGATTGGAAACACTGTTTTTTTTTTTTTTTTAATGAAAAGTTCTTTGTTAACTTTTGATATAGATTTTGACCAGCCACCATTTTCGTTAGGAAAGAAAGAGCGAAAATGTTTACCATTCGTACACGTTTTTAAAGCTCTTTAAAATGAGTCACTCAAAGGGGGCATTTTTGGTGACACTCAAAATGTCAACCATATCAAAAAATACAAAACCTTTTGTTACTATGACTTCCAAAAGGATCTATCTATTAT
The DNA here is from genome assembly GCA_963675035.1 of Allygus modestus. Classification (NCBI taxonomy): domain Eukaryota; kingdom Metazoa; phylum Arthropoda; class Insecta; order Hemiptera; family Cicadellidae; genus Allygus; species Allygus modestus. Next base: position 41,726,691 of record OY776116.1, on the reverse strand, counting down.
TAAGATAATTTTTTGATTTTTTCGTGAATTTTAACTCATAAAATTATTATTTTATATACATATTCGGTATTGATCGAAAGTTCTTACCGCCTAGATGTGCCTTTTGAGGTTTTGAAAAACATCCGACTTCAAGGCTCCACCTAATTGGCTCTTAAAGTTCCAATGTTAATCTTAAGGAGTTATATATTTTATTTAGTCATACAGCTGATTATATTATAATGTAAACAGTTTAAAACATCTGACCCTCGTGAGGCCTTCGCGATTCCCGTGAGGAGAACGGGATACATTTGTTTATTTTAACCAAACAAAATAGAGGGAGTCCGGAACTTTTTGCACTCGGTAGGATAAAATCATCGAAGAGACCTTTTACAGGAAAACGTTGCTCATGCGAGCAGACACCAAGGAAGGCGATGTTGGAAAGACAATAGTTCCTCTAATTTTTAGTCCCTCTACTGAACTTTTTCCTCTAATTCCGTCTAGTTAATCAAACTCCTCTGTATAACTTGCGTAGTTTATAAATATCTCAATAAAGTTTTCCTATTTATTCGTAAAAATGTGCCTAAATCTATTGCATATTATAATATACCTATGTAGAACATTTAATCTTCTGTTTATGAAATAACTGGCGTTTTCAAGTATCGAATGATATTTTATTTGTTAAAAATGAATCCCATTTATTAATAAACCTAATTTATTGCTGAATTGTGAAGGTACACTTATTCTTTAAATATTAAGACGAGGAAAATCGGGTATTATATTGTAAAACTATCTCTACTATAACGTTTTAACTATGAAGTTACGAAACGTTGTGTTGCCGGAACTTTTCACATCTGGTTTCATTATAGAAGTATCGTAGCCTGTAGCCATACACACAATTAAAGATGTAGAGAGTTTATTTATAGTTTGTTTATAGATGTTATTCTATTGATAAAACAAATTAAAGTGCAACCCAATAACACTTGTAATTAATGACCAATCTGATGACTTTAAAATGCATTAAGTCTTAATCCTCAGGAAACATTTAGGTCCTTCGGAGTTACACCGAGAGGTCATCGACCTCGGGGACCATTAGCAGTTTGTCCGCTCAAGCCTGAAACCCACTCCAGAAGCGTCATTAATGTTCGGGATATAACACATGTATATACCAATAATAACAACGGGATATAACAATAGTTAGCCAAGATACCATCAGGCCCGAACCGTGACGGGTGGAATGTCAACAATGATCAGGGATCAATCAGCTGATGCAGAATGACGGTCAGCTGACGCCATAGAGTTCATCTACCTGGCCACACGACGACTCGGCCGAATAGTTATATCGCACTGGAGTGGCTCAGGATTGGATAAAACGTTCAATAGCGGTTATTTCATAGTCTGCTAACTAATAGACAGAAAAACTTTGTTAGTTGGATGTATGATAAGACAATTATTGGTTTGGTTTACATTTGACTTGTATAAAATAGAAACATCGAAAGACTGGCCATTTCTTTTATAGGTTACTCCAGTTGTTAAGGTCGTCAGCTTCAAATTCAAAACTATAAGGTAAATTTTAAGAGTCGCTTGGATTGAATTATATGCATATCTACACTGATTTTGTATATGTAAATAGACTATATCGAGCGGCCAAAAAACTGATGGCACAATTACAAAGGAACCCTACAAAACCGCTGTCAGAAACCTAATGATACAACCCAGATAGGAGTGGAGTGAGTAGGGCCAGAACATAAAAAAGTGCTAAGACGCAGTCCTATTACAACGTAAAAACCACCCCTAACCTCTAACCCCAATGGATTCGAGAGCGGTGCATAACAAATAGGCGCAACAAGTTGGGGTAAAAAACACCCTTGGCGTGAAAAAAACGGGGCGGGGTTAAAGAGCAACACGCTTATTATGCACCTGCGTAGGGTGAAGGGATAATAATAAACACGCGAGCACGTAAAAAACGCACGCGTGCAAGTGGGGAGCGGCTACACGCACTTGCTGGGGTGTCTATAGCAGAGGGGTGAGGGTTTTATCACCATTTTGTTATTCGTGTTTTCTATGACTAGTTCTGCGAATTTTCCCCATCAATAGTGTTAAGAAATGATTATTTTAGGTAGTTGAGTTCATCTCTGTTTTTATTTTGAGCTTGCCATGAGGGCATGTTGACAAGCATTATGATTTAATACCGGTGAATGTTTTCCTTCGGAAACTAAAATGGTGACACGAAATGCATACAGTATCTAACCTACACGATAGTATTAATGTCCGAGTTGGTATTTTTACACGAAGAATACGACTCAGATATCCGTATCGTAGTGTCGACTTGAGTTTGAAAAGTAACGTTTAGGGTTATGATTTATAAGGAGTGAGGAGTGCAATAATGTAATTATTATGGGGTTTTATGTAAATCAAGTTGTGCAAAGTAAGATGCAATTGTTTATTTATGCAATTGTGGGTTTACATGCGTATTATCTTTCTGTAGTTTAACACTTTGAAGCTATGCATAACGATTTAACTGTGTAGGCCCTATATATTATTAGAATGAACAAATAAATGTCCTGAAGTTAATCTGCTGGCGATGATTAATGGAAATCGTATTTTTATTTATATAATACGTGAATAAATTATAGTAAATGAAATGATAATAGTATATTTCGCCACTAGGATCAAAATTGGATCTTTTAATACGAGGTCCAGTTTAACTGCCGAGGCGAAGCCGAGGCTGGGAAATGAGCGAGTATTAAAAATACACTTTTGATCCGAGTGACGAACTATATTTTTCGTCATACTGCCAAAAAAAAAAGGTTTAAATAAAAACAAAAGTAAAATTTACGTACTGTCTCTTCATAACCTCAAATGTTTCTTTCAGCTTGTCTCTTGAAACAATCAGCTGTTGCACATGCATAACTTCGGTTCATTCATATCTATCGGTTGTTGAGTCGATCACTTCAAACCAATCATTGTGGTTCGAATCAATCGGTTGTTCTTCAAAACAAACATTCGATTTGGCCACGGTTGTCATGGAAATATGATAACCCTAAATTTACCTTGAATTTATACGCTACTAAACTTCGTCCATCGTGTCACTCACAGTTGTCACTCACCAGTGGTGTACGGGAAACGAACGCAATAATAATAACAATACAACAATGAATGTTTCGATAGTAACAATGAATGTTTCGATTATTTATAATCGAATGAATTTTAATCGATTTATGACGACCTCAAATCAAAAGTATCATCAACAATGATCTTTTTAGTACTAGTACGATAATGATCATCAAAACATATGTTATTATCCAAAGACTAAAAAGAAGAACTTTTGAATCTCAACGCATCTGTCAAAAACTGTTGTTTTTGAAGCAGTATGACGGAAACTATAATAAAGAAAAACGTATAGAGCGCATCTTGAGAATGGATGTTAAAAGGGTGGTTGTGCGATGAAGATAACTTACTCCTTATGAGGAAGTTACTGAAAAAGCAGTAATTGAAAAAGTATTTATTGTATAGTTCATTGTTATTTAAAACGAGTTCGCACGCAGCAAGCTGACGTGAGGGAAGTTAATTTCCACATAATAAACTTTTAAAACTCAAAATCAGTATAAAAACATACATTTATGCCAATTTTTATTAAAATCTGAAAACATTGATTTTTGACTGTTCTGATGCTCCTGGTTTCATTTACCTGCAATGCTGGGAATACAATTTTGCGCATTATAAGGTTAGGAGAAGGTCCAGTCAGGCTTGAAAGTAGGCGTGAGGTTGCTAGGGATAATAAAAGTACACCAACTTATGAATAACAGGCTTTTATAATGCAAAATCCCCATAAGACAACGTACTGTGTTTGGTCAATACACATTTCCTTTAATAACTCGGTAAATATGTATGTTAGAATGACGAGAGAGTGCTTACAATTTTCGCCTCATTAATTCCCATCTTTTACATGCATTAATTGTACATCCGGGGGTTTTCTGACCCTTTTTGGGCCCAAAGACCCAAAATTTGAAAGACTAATCCCCAACAAATTGGTTTATAGTTTTCCGATTGTTTTGCCCAACGAACTTGTCCAAATGATTATAGAAAGGAACGTCCCTACAACATTTGAAGAAAATCGGACAAAAAATGTGACCGCTAGAGTGCAAACATATATATGTTAATAGGTATATATTATATATATATATCAAATTTTGAACGACCGCCCAAAACGTGAACAGGGGGTCACGTTAGGAATTTCTATGGTGGTCCCGGGCTTACTAAGTTTCACCGTGCGGGTCATGCTAATAGTTCACTCTCCATAGGAAATTCACTAAAAATGGCTGTTAGTTAACACAAACCAATTGTATAGTAATATTTTGTATGTAAAATTGCTATAATAGTTACTTTAATTAAATCAGCGTTAATATGTAAAATTAAATTTTAATTTTAGTGTAACATTAAAATCGGGCTTAACCTAAGCAGGTTAAGTCATAAACTAATTACAATGTAATGATTAATAAATTAATATATTTATTTATATTTTTATTCAAATATCACAATTGCTAATGTAAAAATCTTTCTTATTTACTCTCTTACTTGTTACTTAATGACTTACTTATGATTCTAAATTACTAACTCTTGACTAACTATTTGCTCGGATGTGATCGGGAAATGTGGATATAAAAGTTATGCTATCTGGTCGGTGACAATGGCTACCATGTGCTAAGCCTAGCTTGTCTTCACAATAATCAGTGTTGCTACCTACAAAATTCACTAGGCTATTTAAATATAGCTCACAAATGCTCTTATTTGACTTATCAATAAATATATTTCTACCTGTGGTCTTCTTTGGTTTATTGTAGTGAGTAGAATGTGTTTTGTATTTAATATGGATATCAACAGAAGGTAGGTGTACAATTTCTAGAATATCTTTGAACTATTTAAATGAAATACTGTACAAAGTTACAGAGGAACAATATAATATTTATTTATCTAGTAATAACAATTGTGTTTGAAAAGTTATCAATCAAAAGGGGATTTACAAATAATCTACAATTCAGGGGAAACAGTTACCATGAGTGACCTAGGCTAGAAGATGGATAACAATAATACATGTAGGCATAAGACTAAAATATTCATATTTTGGTTCTAAATGGGTTCTTTTTATAAATGAGGGCTCTTTTTCTCAGGGGGGAGTGTCGTGCTGACTTGAATAACGTTGAAATGATAGGTGAAAGAATATTTAGTCCAATTAGGCTTATGCTGTTTACAAATTGCAACAATGAAAAATTTTGGTGTTGTCCAAAAGGAGAGTCCAATGGTTTTCACTGAATTTACTGATGATTAAAATACTCAAATTAAATTTAGAAAAGATAGTTCAATGTAAAAATATACTCTTGATGTTAATTTAACTTTCAGAACATTAGACTTGTTCTATTAAATGTCTGTATTCTTTCAAGTCCCTAATAGAATACACAATGGAAGTGGTTTACCAATCAGCTTACAATGTTCTTCGCTCAGTACCAATTTTTGGGGATAAAACAAATAAAAGGGAGTGAATTTAAAATGGTATTATACTGAGCAGTGAATCCCTAATAAATGAGCACTAAGCAATTCAAAACTTAGGCCATACTGGGTGAATTTAAGTAGGAACTGTGTCCTGCACAGATTTTAGGTCTTAACACTATGGCATCTGGAACAAGAAGGAAGATCTAGCAGAGATGAGGTCTGGAAGCCTGGTCCATTGTTGAAAGCACATGGTACACACAATTGTTAACACTGGTCACTGTAATTTAGATTCCTTAAGGACTATTTTTGAAAAGTATATTATATTAAATTTTAATTCTATTGCAATACTCTCACATAAATTATATCTAAATATTATTATTAGCAACATATTAAATTAAGTGAGTAGGCTATTAGATGTGGATAGGCTGTGAATAATTATTGGTGATTAATTAATGAAATACATATTATTTTACAATTGCACAGATAAATAAACATTAAATATATAGAGGGGAATGGTTTTCTGAGGAGTGTTGATAAGGATGATTATTATTAGGCATGAGTATAGGGCAATTAATACAAATAACACATTTAGGGGAAATTAATTAATTAACACATTGATAGGGAAACTTAAATATAAAATAACACATAATAGGGAAAATTATCACTAAATAATGAATGGATGACATGTAATACATTAAATTTTAATTCTATTGCAATCCTCTCACATAAATTATATCTAAATATTATTATTAGCAACATATTAAATTAAGTGAGTAGGCTATTAGATGTGGATAGGCTGTGAATAATTATTGGTGATTATTTAATGAAATACATATTATTTTACAATTGCACAGATAAATAAACATTAAATATATAGAGGGGAATGGTTTTCTGAGGAGTGTTGATAAGGATGATTATTATTAGGCATGAGCATAGGGCAATTAATACAAATAACACATTTAGGGGAAATTAATTAATTAACACATTGATAGGGAAACTTAAATATAAAATAACACATAATAGGGAAAATTATCACTAAATAATGAATGGATGACATGTAATACTATATCTTCCGAGTGCGTCTATAAGAAAAACCCCCGTCGCAGCAAACCTGCATACTCAGCGAATTTCCAATGAATTATAACATAGCACACTAAGCCACTTAACAGGATTCATAAGAAATATATTCACAAACAAGCGATATTAAAAATATTAATTATTCTCCATAAGAATAACATTGGGGATGAGTACGCAGGTTTGCTGCAATAAGAAACACAAAATAATGGGGTTTTATGCAAAATATCAATAGAACTCAGCTAAGTGAAGTCACATACCAAGTTTCATCCATATACATTCATAAATAAGCGATATATAACACTTTAATTATTTTCCATAAGAGTAACATGGGGACCGAGTACCTAGGTTTGCTGCTACGGGAACCATAGGTGAAAAATTGTTTTTTGTGCAAACAACAATAAACCACAACCAGATGAAGCTATATACCAAATTTCGTCAGTTTATGTTCATAAATAAGCGAGATATACAATTTTTATTTTTCTCCATAAGAATAACATTAGACAACGTACTGTGTTTAGCACTTTCAATATCTCAGTAACCAATTGACGTAGAGCAATGATCAAGATACCAAATTGTTTGTTTTTTATGCTGAATTCAATGGTGAAAATTAAAATTTGATTTTAATAAAAATTACATGTGGATACCCCAAAAAACCCATTTTTGGGGTACAAACCCCCCCCCCAAAACCCCCCTTCGGATGGTGCGATTCATCTGGTTTTCGAACTCGTTCAAATAAATGGTACTTTACACGTTTTTATCAAATTTCATTAAGATCGGACCTTTTTTACGAGAGTTATCGTGCTTACGGACACACACAAATATTTATTTATTTTATTTTTTCATATATAAAAATTTGAACGAATGGTGTTTTTGGCATCTGGGGACCTCAAAATGAAAAGTTATCATGGTCTCGGGCTTAAGTCTTACCATGAGACCTATGGTAATAGCTTCTTCCCTATAGGGGAAATTCGCTAAAACAGGGATTTGATATAACAAAAATCGTTGTAGAACTTTATTTTAAACTCTTTAGCAATATTCTTGGCCCAATATTTTTTAAGGGAAGGTGAGCCTCGGGCGAGCATCGACCCCGGAAATCGAGTCTGACAAAACGGGATTTTGATATAAAAAGCAGCCTCCCTTATAAAACCCCTACCTGGGCGGGTCCTTTACCCGGCCGTCGCCCCGCGGGGTCGTCAACCCCGTCACGATTTGGGGAAGTTCGTTTTAGGCGTTACGTGATGCAAAAATGGATTATTTTGGAAAGTTCAACAACCCTCGAAGCTAACCTTAACTAAATATAAATGCTCGGCCACTTCTGTCTTTTCGTAATCTGCTAAAGTATTAGGCGAGGGCAGACTTTCCAGCAATTACGGCGACTATTCAAAGAAGTATTTCTCCAGCTTGGTATGCAATCTTAAATATCAAAATAGAAAGTAGTATTTGAAAATTGTTTTGTTTCTGTATTATTTGGTCTATATAGATTATTTCTAGGACTATACCGTGTAGTTTTAGAATTATGTATGATAGTACATTTATTGATCACACGAAATTACAGTACTACAAGACGTAAAGAGGGGGTTCCAGTTACTAACCTGTTTCTCCCTTTAGACCAATGTTAAATTTCAAATACCGTCTCTCCTCAATGGATTATCTGAAATGGCTGATTTGCGGCTTTTTCTTTAGAGCAAAAAACTACCTACTGATTTCAGGAAGCAGTATTTATACCACAATTAATCAACCCACAACAAAAATCGCAAATTGGAATTTTATTGAACGATTATTATTTCTGATATGAACATTTGCCCACTGAAATCGCTAGGTATTTTCTGCTCTATAACATGAACCCTAAATCAACAATTTGGAATATCCGAAGTACGGTATTTAAAAGTTGACATTGGCCTTATGGTGTAAACCGGTGGAACCGCGAAATGTTACGGTTACGCGAGTGGAGCCTCCACTTAACTATTGTGTTAGTTTAAAAGTTAAATAGTGTGGTTCCCCAACATCTGAAGTGATGCTAGCATAAAAAGCACTTTCAAATTTTACCAAGACAACTAAAGTGCGTTGCACAAGTGGTAACAGGCTGTACCATTGACTATACATACTCAGTGACTCACGTAGTGTGTATAGTCAATGGCTGTACATAAGACTAGTGTTAATTTTAAAGGCGGTCCCACATCAGACTTGATTTGTAAGTTGAGAAAAATCTGTCTGTCTGATAATATAAAAGTGGCTTTGTAGACAACTACGAACTTGAAGATGCAGTCTCAGAATTTATACAACATTTAGAATCCTTGCTGCTCTATATATAACTAGACTTGATTTGTGATTATGGTAAAATCATTCTGTTATATGACTAGTGGCTAACCGAGACCTTCCATTCAACTGTGTGGTTCATATGTATCAGACTAGTGGTCCTCTAAGATTTCTGGTCCGGTTTAGCTTTATATAGATTACGTTACTGGGGACTAGTTATATGACTAGTGGCTAGGTATTCTAAGAACGGAAAGAAGAAGTAATTAACTATCTCTCAAGATGTGACCACAAACTGGAAACCCTTCCACCTCCAGAACCTTGATCATCCCTTATAAAATTACACTTGACCGCAAATAGGACTGACCGCAAATAGGACCGACCGCAAGTAGGAGGACACCAGTCCCACACTTCTCGCGAACTGGCCTGAAAATTCGGCCGAACATTCTCCCAAATGCTCACTGAACATTCCGTCCCGTATGTTCCCGTGTGTATTCTAAAGTTCGTACAGCTCCCACACTTCTCGTGAATACTCCGAACAATCAGAGTTCGGCCGAATGTTCGTGCATGTTCGCGAGAAGTGTGGGAGCGCCTTAACATTCACTCGCTAGCGCTGGATTTTCACTCTTGGAACGCACTGATAGATGACCCCGTGCGCAGCCTGCGCATTCAGACCCTCCGAGTCAGGGTGAGATTTAATATCGAGATTGTAGGTTAAAACCAATAGTTACATCATATCCCATCCTCAAACATATGCACCCACATCTACTCTAAGATCTGGCAAATAGACGAGAAATATGAAACATAACTGTGAACAGAAAAATTATTTATTAGGCCTACATATTATGTGGTTCATCCAAGTTCAATTTTAAAACTTGAACAATCGCTAGGTTTTGATACACTATTTTGTCGTTTGGTGTGAAGTTCATGAAATGTAATAATATTTATTAAGAAGCGATTTCAATCATAAAGAAACAAGGGGCCAAATTAAAAGTTTGAAATACCAATACAACTGTGCTTTATGTTAAAGCTATCATAAACATCTCCAAAAATATTTCAGCGTTTCCAACCTTCTTTTAGAAATTTCAAATTGGCTTCTCCCGCATCAACGCCACTGGTGGGATCCTGAAACAAAGGCAATATCAAAGTAGATTATTTGCCAGACAAAGTTACTCACGGGCAATTGACAATACAAATTATAGAACACTTGTAAAATGCATACGAATAAAAATATGTTAAAAAAAGTTTCTATCTTTTTAGTATTTTACCGAGCTTTTTTTATAAGAACCTTTTCAAGTTACGCGCTTGAAAAAGTTTATTTTTTCCTCTTTATACGACTGGGGAAGAGCATTAAAAGCATTATGAAAGAACGGAGCATTTGTTTTGTGGTACATGTTGTGTGATATGAGGTGGCGGGATTTTTTTATATATTATAGAGAGAGAGAGAATGGGAATTTTCAATTTAAAGATCATTAAGTCCTAAAATGGCGTTAAAAAGTAATAATAAATAAACAAAATTAGTAAAATACAAAGAGATAAATAAGTAGAAAATAAGATAATAATTTGGTGAGCTTTCCTATAATGCATGTTCTCCAAATCTTGAAGATTTTCCCAACAAAACCCTTCAATAATACTGTTATTTATTAAGTTGTCTTAACGCAGTACGTTGTATTACGGGGATTTTACACTGGAAAAGGCTGTTTTTCATATATTGATGTAGTTTTATCACCTCCAATACCCCTTATAACAATTTGTTATCCTGACTATACCTCTTCCTAACCTTATAATGTACAACATCGCTATTCTAAAGTGAATTTAAATATAACCAGGAGCATCAGAACACCCAAAAAATAAAATTTTCAATTTTTCAAAAACATGTTATCTGTGTTGTTTTAACCCCTTTATCAGATTTTTTAAGTTTTTAATGCGGAAATTCACTTCCCTCACGTCAGCGTGCTGCGTGCGAGCTCATTTTGAAAACAGTTTAACGCTCTTTATATGGGAATTAATGGAAAAGTGAGAACATTATTTTTTACTTGATTAAAAGGAACATGTGCATTCGAGACAAAGACTCGTAATCTTTTCTTTTGCAAGTGGTTGGTTTATCGTTCTCAGATCCTCAAGCTTAAACATGACCCATGACTACAATATATAATTATATACTCAAAACTGATAAATTACGTATAGAAGGAATTATATTGGTGAATATATTAGAAAATCTCTTTAATTTACAATTAACCTTTTTGTTAAATAATTTTTTTTAAATCCTAGGAACCATTCTGTAAAGACATGTTTTTTATTTATTTTTATTTGATAAGTTTGCTTACATTTATTTTCTCACCGATCTTGGGACGTAAATATTGTTTGTAAATTATAGGTAGCCCTGGACGTGTTTCCACAATGGCTTTGGCATCAGAATTAGGTATAATTCTTGGAATGGAATCAGGCAGCCGATCAATTACACGATTCCTGGAAACAAAGACAAACAATAGCCTAAGATATTGGATAGGCCTACATAATAAACAACTGTTCCTTGCGGTTTTCCCGAGGTCGTGAATTGCTTCCGCTTGGCCACATCGGATTGGGTAAGAGCAACAATGGTAGTCATATTTTGATTTATTTGTGTTCATTAAACCATGTTATTGATTAAAAAAAAACAACCTAGTCCCTTGATGAGAAAACGTTTTATAAGTTGTAAACACGTGACGACAGAATTTGTACTGAATTTAAAAAGAAGGTAAGGTGTTCTCTTTGGCCCGTTTTGGCTTGTTGCATTTTGTACAGGATCGAGCTATGTACAACCCGAGGTTGATGTTTGTTCGGGTGGGACAGATGACATACCAGATGTTTCATACTGTATATATTTACCTTCCTTAATGCGATTACAGTCTTTGCGTATACATCTCAGAGTGTTATTGTATACGTATGATATAACATTTCGTATAATTAAACTAGCATGATGACGAAAAACAAGTGCAGACGAGATTATTATGAAATTAGTCAAAACGCTTATTTTTCAAACTCTAGATACCCAACAGCTTATCATTTCAATGTGCAACTTTTTAAATCATAAGTTATGAGAAAACATATTGATAAATATACTAAGCAACAAAATAATCGTAACATTGTATTTTGTTATACTGCTAAATATAAACGACAGTCTTGTTACATTGGAACTAAACAAACATTCTAATATAACCAATATAAAAGGCTTATAGAATTTGCAGTACGTATTATTGAATGTACAACCTTGGCACTGAAGAAATTCACAAACCAATGTTTAATAAATTATTTACTCCCCGAGTTACTTTTCAAAATAGCTATTTTAATTACCAAATCAAAGTAATAAGTATAAGGACAAGTTATTTACAACAAATTAATTATAAGTTTTAGGAATACGTATACAGTATATAGTTTTTATCATGTTGTCTTAAGTAATTTCCCAGTATATGACGTGTTTTTAAGTCAGTGAAAAATGTTATTTGACATTAATGTAATTTTGTGGGTGAATGGATGATGAAACGTTGGTTTTTATTTGCAATGTGAAACAACTACTTCAGTTCTCAAAAATGGCATACAGAAAGCTACTTAAAAATACTCATCCCTCCACCCCACACACCTATTGCTTGCTCATGAAGGTAGAACATTCAAATGTATAGCATTGAAAAATATCTGTACTAATCGTAAGATTAAATATGTTTTCAATTTTGAATTTAAATTGATAGCGTATTTAGTTAGATAACAATATTTTCTCCTATTTATTAACCAACAAACTTTGTTAGTAATTGTTATAATAAAGAGAAAATTTGTTCCGCATTATCAGCTAAATCAGTGTTCAATATATGAATAATATTAAAACCCGTTTCTTTATTATTTTAGGGATCTTCAAAAGGGCTGAATGTTCAGATGGACCGGTCCCAGAACTGGGCGCAAACACGCACATCTGGCGCAAGGTGCATGTTCTCCCACACTTGGATTTTTGTGACCAACCCTTCCAGAGGGGCGAAACTTTTTGCCAACAAAAGGCTGACCATGGGGCGGGGGATTACGGGCGACAATGGGCCGACAGCTGATCGCAAAAACCCCCAGGAAAAAACATGTTTTTAAAATATCCAATTTCTCAACCCTTTAGAGTCGGGGCAGTAAAATGGCGGTGACTTTTCAAAAGGGAATAGAAGCAAAAACTTTACAATCTGACTGATTTTATAGTAACAAAAACATACTGGGAAAAAGTACTGTTATAGATCAGACTTTTAAAGCAGCAAAAACGCTAGTTTAATAGTAACGATACGGAGAAAGAGAAACAAGTGCACCAACCTGATGGACCGAAAAAGTGGCGTCTTTATAGTGTTGTTAATTTATTTATCGTCCACCGAAACAATATGGGGATAAATGGTACATACGTATGTATATGTAGGTAAATTGGTTTTTACTATATTTTTTACTTCTTTACGCTATATTATTTAAAGAGCAATACACAATTTATTATTAATGTGTACTATACATGTAATCCATGGTAAACATAAATTAAAAATATTTTCTTAAATGTAATTCAAGATTGTGGTTTCCGAGAGCTTCTGCCAAAGAAGAGTCGCCAGTTTTTGAAATGGTTTTTATTTTGAGCTCCAAATATATTAAGATTGTTATTCCAACTGGCTGCATTCAAAGTCTTATAGTTTTCCCATTGAAACATTATCTTTATTACGTATTGATATCATTGAATGTGCTGGAAACATGCTATAATAAAAACTCCAAAATTTTAAAATATGTAGTGTGTAGGGTCAACAAAAATTAAAACTTAAAATAAGTTTCAAAAAGTCCTAGCAATTTGTTTAAAGCAATTGATCAACGGAATTTTTAATTTGAAAACACAGGTAAGAGATGTTGGGGACGTTGTCCCATCTAGGTAATTATAACATAAATGGCATCACAAAACCTCCACATTTCCTCCTTTTCAACCCTCTTTTAATAAATAGACACCTGCAGTTCTGGAAAAATTTGGGTCTAGTATTAGAGTGATTAAAACTTAAAAAAATTAGTTTTTTACTTAACTTTGAATATAATGTATTTATATTTATTTCTCTGCGGCTAATGGTTTCAGGAAAATTTTGAATTTTGAAATGACAATAAACGCGGTACATTATCCAATTTTAGTCATGGGAAATAATAAATTATAATTTCTCTCAGTTACCGATAAATTCAATTGATACATGGTTTATAGGTCAAGGTAATATTGGCCAATACAAGATATTCAGAATATGTTGCTACCATGCTACCTAGCCCTGAGTAAAGGAGGGGGGATTTGCATGTAACTACGACTCTGTAACGCCTGGCGTAGTGGCGTAAAGCCAAACTATCTTGGCAATTAACTAAAAACAGCATAATTAAGTGAAATATAAAACTGTCATTCATAGTTTACAATTAATTTTTATAATTTATATAAAAATATAAGCTCTTCTAATGAGATATAATAACTAACTTATAATAGCTTATAATCTCAATACAAATATATAATAAAACGGGGATCGTGGTTTCCTATTTAAAAATGGCTATGCTTTTGCAACCATTGACACTGAGCAATTCAAATTACTAAATTATTTATTTTTTACGATGTTTCCAAATGAAAACCATATTTTGGTAATTTGAAAATGTCCATGTGAAAATACCGAAAAGCTTCAAATGGTGAAGGTGAAATTTCCCGAAAATCCTCGTTGGATAATGTGATGGTATATAGGTATTACCAAGCCACCCAAGGTAATACCTTTGTTTCTTAAAGTAAATTACCTAACACTGATTATAATGTCTAAAGTATACATGTTTGGTTACCTCTTTTTATCGCTTTTTGTAAGAAATCCTCGCAGCAAAGCCTGCGTACTAGTTAGTCCCACAGAAAACGTAGACATTTGTAATACGATCTTTGAGTTAGTACGCAGGTTTGCTACGAGAAGGGGGTATTTTACATACGTCGAAGTTATTAAAAGAAGAAATTGAATTAACTGTATTGTATAAGACTTAACTATAACAGTTACTGTATTAACTGTGAGTAAGTATATAGATCTTAATTTAACATGGAACTTTATGATTAAAAGTGGGAGTAATGGCAAGGAAATATGTATACATTAAATTAGAGTGAATTCGAACTGATATAAAGTCGGCAACAAAGAGTGAATCAGACTTGACAAGGCGCTGTCTAGCGACACACAGGTAAAGCAATATCGGCAACGAAGACTATTAGTCCATCCCGTTACCGTTAGACCGAACTACTATTGATATTATATAGGTATTGTAAACTATATATAACATTTTTTTTTTTTAAACTTACACCATTTATATCTAAGATATCGTTTTAAAAATTATACCTTTTATTGCCAAGAACACAAGATTCAGTTTATTGAATATCGTAGTAACCTACACCATAAGTATCATTTACGTTCCCGCTTAAGGTTTGTTGTATTAGCAAGTACATTTGTGCCATCGTATGTTATCATGAATTGCGTGCTGCTCGAAGTGATTGTTGCGGAGAGGTGATCTACACTTCAGTTTAGTGCTAGATCCCCCAAGTTTATGTGTGAAAAGTCTGACGTTGCTCCTTTTACTTAAGGACGACCCAGACTTAAGAGTCTTCATCACCGGAAGTTGCCGGACGCCATCTTGGTGTTTTGTTCCATAAGGCCAATGTTAACTTTGTGCCTCCGTTACTCTTCACCTGATCATCACAAACAATTAATTTTGGTGTCAAATTAAAGGTTTCGTCGTCCTCTAGGGAAATACAATAGTCGAATTTGGATTTTGTAACTAATTACTGAGAACATGTACAATGTTTCGGTTCAAAATTAAACTATTTATTATGGAATTATGATACCAAAATTAAGGAATTCGACATTGTATTTCCCTAGAGGACGAATAAACCTTTAATTTGACACCAAATTGAATTGTATGTGATGATCAGGTGAGGAGTAATGTAGACACAAAGTTAACTTTGGCCTTATGGAACAAAACTCAAAGATGTCGTCTAGCAACTTCCGGTGATGAAGACTCTTAATAATGTATTCAAAGTTAAAATAGAGAATAATAGCATAGATTAAGCATACTAAGGAGTATGCTTAATCTATGACATAGATACCTACATCGCCTAAAACTAATTACGTGATGAAAGTCTGTTTTCCGATAGAAAATGTCCTTATATGAGTGATATTATTTTGATTAATGGGGTATCTTTATGTATAATTCTGTAAGCGAAATTTGTAAGTCAAAATTGTGAGAGTTTGGCAAATTGCAGGATGATGGGAGACTGTTCAAATTAAGGGTCTTGATCCCAGGGACTCGGGAAAAATAGCAGTATTTCTAAAAAGTTACCAGCAAACGAGAAATAACGTAAAACGTCCCCAATATAAAAAGAATGGGGATTTCAAAACGTCTACTGTGTTTACATAAATACCCCCGTCGCAGCAAACCTGCATTGTCAGCGAATTTCCAATGGAGACATAAATATCTTAATACTGCATAAAGCCACTTACCAAATTTCATAAAAATATATTCACAAATAAGCGATATATACAATTATAATTATTCTCCATAAGAATAACATTGGAGCTGAGTACGCAGGTTTGCTGCAACAAGGAACATTAAAAATTGATTTTTATGCTAATACCAGTATGACTCAACTAGGTGAAGTCGTATACCAGTTTTTATTCATTTATGTTCATAATTAAGGGAGACAGAGCATTTAATTATTCTCCATAAGAATAACATGGGGGCTGAGTACACAGGTTTGCTGCTACGGGAGAATTTGGCAAAAAAACTTTTTGAGTAAATTGATATTTATAATTTATAATTCAACTAGGTGAAGCCACATACCAAGTTTCATCAAAATTCATTCATAAATAAGCGATATATAATATTTTATTCTCCATGGGAGCTGAGTAAGCAGGTTTACTGCTACGGGAATTATCAGTAAAAATTGCTTCTTTTTTTGAAATAATAATAGACCACAACGAGATGAAGCTGTATACCAAGTTTCGTCAGTATATACTTTCATAAATAAGCGAGATATAAAAATGTTCTTTTCCTCCATAAGAATAACATTAGACAACGTTCTGTGTTTATTACTTTCAATATCTTTGTAACCAATTGACGTAGAGGAATGATCAAAATAAAAAATTGTGTTTTTTTAAGCTGAATCCAATGGTAAAAACTAAAATTTGACTATTTTAAAAATTAGAAGTAACAAATTCAAAAACCCATTTTTGGGGTACAAACCCCCCCCCCCAAAATACCCCTTCGGATAGAGCGATCTGGCTGGTTTTCGAACTTAAGAGTCATAAATGTTGCTTTACACGTTTATACCAAATTTCATCAAAATCGGATCATTGTTACGAGAGTTATCGCACTCACGGACACACACACACACACACACACACACACACACACACACACACACACACACACACACACACACACACACACATATATATATATATATACAATTTCGAACGAATGGTGTTTTTGGGGTCTGGGGACCTCAAAACGAAAAGTTATCATGGTCCCAGGCCTAGGTCTTACCATGCCGACTACGCTAATAGCTTCTTCCCTATAGGGGAAATTCGCTAAAACGTGTCTACTTTGTTTACGAAATGTCATTGTTAAATTCAGACGAGGCAGAGTATTGGGGCAAGGTTAGGGGCATTGGCCCCTTCAAGCCACTAGTCTTTATCCCGTATATAATTCTGTAAGCGAAATTTTTATGTCAAAATTGTGGGAGGTTGGCAAATTGCAGGATGATGGGAGACGGCTCAAATTAAATGTCTCGATCCCAGGGACTCGGGAAAAATAGCAGTATTTTTTAAAAGTAACCAGCAAACAAGAAATAACATAAAACATCTCCAATAAGAAAATCATTGGGATTTAAAAACGTCTGCTTTGTTTACATTAAAACATGTGATTAAGTGTTTACTGTGTTTAAGAACTGGCATGTGTTCCTAGATATCAGATAGGGCAGAGTATTGGAGCAAGTCTAGCCACTAGTATATACTAATTAACTATGATTATAATTATAGTTATAATTAACATTACAATATTGCAATTATCCTTTGCATCGAAACGGCACAGCTCGATGTCCATTGGATTTATTTTTTTAAACACATCCAAAGCATGCAAAGCATTAATTGTTCAGGTGATAAAAGATAAATTCAAAATACAATTCTCGTACAGTAGTTTATAACTTCGTCTTCACGTCACTTATGTAGATAAATTTGCAAATTGTTCTTACATTGAACGAGTCTATGCCCTCCTAGGATTTAGCTTTATCATGTGTCTCTGTTTTAAAGTTTTCATAATAATTTCTTACATTTCTTGATTTATAGAATTTGTTTCACTATTTGTGCTGCAACAGCATTAAGCTTATATGTGTGTTTAAATGTGATTTTAAGTATTTACACGAGTATAAGTATGTCGAATTTCTAAGAAAAAATAGAGGTCGGATAGTGACCGAGTGAGTCCATGGCAGTGTAATTCACTTTACCTTTATAATTAGGTGCGACACCTTTATAATTAGGTAAAACTCAACCTATAGGCTTCTATTTGAAATCGTCAAGACTTCCTATACATGGGCCGTGACCCCGCATGATGCTAAACACAGAATAAACTAACAATGCTTAAGCAGTGGTTCGATTATTCATATCAAGTATTGCTGATTGTTGTTGGTACATCCCGTAATGTATGTCGAAAACACTGCAACTAGTTTATCTCGATCATTATTATGATACATATATTGTGCAAAATTAACGGGACTCTAAATTTGAAAAAAACTCACAAACTGATGTTGACGTTGATTTTGTTCGTAAGCCCCTTCCTTGTCAACTTTAAATTTATCGACAACAACTTTTACAATATTTGTCTTTCTTCTGCAACCCATCAGATTGGTTTTATTATAAATTTCCAATTAATTGATGTCCACATAACGGAGCACCCAAAGCAAGTGTCTTCAACTTGTGGAGCACCCAAAGCAAGTGTCTTCAACTTGTCTGCAGCTTTTGTAATATTTTTCGCCCCCACCCTCCCACCCACAACCCATCATCGCTTGTTGACCCAATCGACAGTTCGCACGGATGTTTTCTGTCGACGCAATGTGCTGAAAGGGCCTACCTGGCTAGAACCTGGGAACTTCCAGTGTTACCCTTCCCGCAAAGGATTCTCGAAACTGCACACATCTCTAGGGGAGGTTGGGGAAGGATGGTCCTGTCCTGCCTTACCTCCCAACAGAAAGCAACTCAACACATCTCTAGGGGAGGTTGGGGAAGGATGGTCCTGTCCTGCCTTACCTCCCAACAGAAAGCAACTCAACACATCTCTAGGGGAGGTTGGGGAAGGATGGTCCTGTCCTGCCTTACCTCCCAACAGAAAGCAACTCAACACATCTCTAGGGGAGGTTGGGGAAGGATGGTCCTGTCCTGCCTTACCTCCCAACAGAAAGCAACTCAACACATCTCTAGGGGAGGTTGGGGAAGGATGGTCCTGTCCTGCCTTACCTCCCAACAGAAAGCAACTCAATTTTGCCATTTTTGCGCGGATTATTTTTAAAATTGAATTTTTATGAAGGTTTTTAATATTTTTCTTTCCAGAAATCACCACTAATAAACATTCAATAACAGGTAACTGGAATATGTCGATTGGAAAGTGTGATTTGGTTATTCTTTGTTTTGAAGGTTTAAACAACTGAGGCGAATCAGTCTTTGCTTATTTTATTTACAACGATTGATTGTATGATTCCACTAATGACTACTTTCGATGTCGAATAAGCTAAAAATACTTCGAAAATAAGGCATCTTTGTGGCATGACCTCGCTGATCTCACAAGTTCTGTGGGGAACTAAGTTAAAGAGCGTGTGAAAATTAATGTTAAAAAAATATTTATTAATGGTAATTTTGTAATAATAATAATAACAATACTTTATTGAAATAACAATTACAAATTTTGTGTATAATGTTTATGAACACAGAAAACTATAAGTTACAATCTTATAGTTACCGTATTTATGAATCTACGTAAGCCTACCGGTAGTTATTTTGTACAGCCAATTGTAAATAGGTACATTTATTCTAGAGTAAGCTATGTACATCAGTGAGCCCTAAATGTATACACTGATTAAATTATGCATTCAAGAGACGTAAATAAATATGCTATAAACTCCAATGAAATGCTTCCTTAATACAACCTCATTAAAGCCGCGTTTACACTGTGTAACAATGTTATATAACAAAGTTTAATAAACAATGTTATCTAACAGTATTACATAAAGTTGTTATAGAAATTATGTTTATTTTACAATGTTGTATAACTGTGTTATATAGGCCTAATGATACAACAATGTTTTATAACAGTGCACATTTTGAAATTCATCGAAATTTTATAATACCCCCGTAGCAGCAAACCTGCGTACTCAGCGAATTTCCAATGCATATATATGTATATTAATACCACATAAAGCCACATACCAAGTTTCATCAATATACATTCATAAATAAACGATTTGTGACATTTTAATTATTCTCCATAAGAATAACATGGCGGATGAGTATGCAGGTTTGCTGAAGGAAGGAAAACAAAAAATGGGGTTTTATACAAATATCAATATAACTCATTTAGGTAAAGCCACATACCAAATTTCATTAATTTATTTTCATAATTAAGGGAGATAACACGTTACTTATTCTCCATAAGAATAGCATGGGGCTGAGTACGCAGGTTTGCTGCTACGGGAGCCTTTGGCAAAAAATTGTTTTTTTTAGCAAATATCAATGGTTCACAACCAGATGAAGCCGTATACCAAGTTTTGTCAGTATATGTTCATAAATAAGCGAGATATAAAATTTTTCTTTTCCTCCATAAGAATAACATTAGACAACGTACTGTGTTTAGCACTTTCAATATCTCGGTAACCAATTGACGTAGAGAAATGATCAAAATACCGAATTGTGTGTTTTTTTAAGCTGAATCAAATGGTAAAAACTAAAATTTGACTATTTCAAAAATTATATGTAAAAAATTCAAAAAACCCATTTTTGGGGTACAAAACCCCCCCAAAATACCCCTTCGGATAAAGCGATCTGGCTGGTTTTCGAACTTAAAGTCATAAATGTTGCTTTACACGTTTATACAAAATTTCATCAAAATCGGATAATTTTTACGAGAGTTATCGTGCTCACGGACACATATATATATATATATATATATATATATATATATATATATATATATACAGTTTTGAACGAATGGTGTTTTTGGGGTCTGGGGACCTCAAAACGAAAAGTTATCATGGTCCCGGGCCTAGGTCTTACCATGCCGACTACGGTAATAGCTTCTTCCCTATAGGGGAAATTCGCTAAAACAAGGTTTTTAACATTTTAAAGAACAATAAATATATACATATAGTTGAGCTACACTTTATTTAGCTAGCGTACCATAAAATAGTATGCAGTATAAATATGCGTCAGGTGTCAAGCATCAAGTGACAAAATTCGACTGTAATGATAAATGAACGCCTAGCTTATTTAAAAACGACCATTTCGGACAATTAACAGTACTTTGGTACTCATACAATGAGCTTCACGGTGGGTTTGATCTGACTGAATATAAGGATAACTATTGAAATTATTGTTAACTCTTTGAATTATGATAACGTTAAAACAATAAATCGTTGAAAAATATACAGTTATAATGAATTGAGTCAAATTTGTTTGTTTGTCAGTGGCGGCTATGGTTAAAGGTACTATAGGAGAAATATGGGATAGTAATAAGATTATTTTTTTAAGCGGGCCGAGATGTGATCGAAGAATGACAACCATAAGGGGATCGAACTTTTCCTGTCAAGACGGGGTCAAGCTTTGGAAGACGAAGAGCTTAGATAAGAGTAGAAGGGTAAATCCTAAATGACACCGCCTGCGAAACTGGTGTCCACAGTGGGTCGCCGTTGCTACCTACGATTTCAACAAGGACTGCGATAAAACTGAACTGACGCGCACGCCGCAGTCGCCGCACCGCAGTTTTGGACGGCGAAAGACAAACACCATTGACTACTAAAAACATGTTTGTCTTTGGTCGCACGCATCGGCGTTGCGGCTACGCCGGTCGCCGCGTCTGCCGGACAGCTAGGATACTCTCATTTACCTGCGTGTGTTTGAAATTCTCGCTGCCGCAATTTCGCATCGCATGCACTGCCGAACGAATTTTTGCCGTCCAACTAGGCGGGGCCTAAGAGGTTTTTTGTCGGGGCGAGAGGCCGCTCGCTCTCTACTTTCAACCCCATTCGCAAAACCAGGTTTCTGAATATTCCGCTTCCTTTCGGAAATTCGCCGAACCGAATCTGCCTGCCTCCTTGTCAGTCGTAAACAAATAAACAGTCGCGATTATAGCAGTACCATGATTTACTACCTAAACACAGGCGAGAGGCGGAGAGGCCCGTATAACACACTGCTAGGTCGCATAAACCGTTTCCTGAAACTTCGAGCATCACTGAGCACGAGGCATCTTCCCTTTTCCTTATAACAGTGTATTTGTATCTTATAATATTATGACTATGATCATGTACACATAATACTTTTGTATTTACTAGTTTTACTACTTTACTACTTTTTAGCGAATTTCCCCTATAGGGGAGAAGCTATTACCGTAGGTCTCATGGTAAGACTTAAGCCCGAGACCATGATAACTTTTTTTTTTGAGGTCCCCAGATGTCCAAAACACTATTCTTTCAAATTTATGTATATGTATATATATATATATATATGTGTGTGTGTGTCCGTGAATGCGATAACTTGAGTAAAAAAGTCCGATTTCGATGAAATTTGGCTCAAATGTGTAAACTAACATTTATGACTTTAAGTTCGAAAACCAGAAAAATCGGATCATGGGAAAGGGGGTTTATGGGGGTTATAAATTTTCCAAAAATCAGTTTTTTGCATTTTTCACCCTAAAATTGGTTAAAACACATAATTTTGGTTTTGACCATGTTACAGAGCTTAAAAAAACGAATAATATGGTATTTTGAATTATTAACCTAAGTTAAGTGGTTGCGGAAAAAATCCAAAAACATGCTCATAAAATCTCCCATGTTAATCTTATGGGAAAAAGGTTTTTAGCTTTTCCTCTGTTAATTTTACTTTAAACTTCACATTTGCTTTTACCAATCACTTCAGCTCCACAAAACAATCATTTGGTGTTTAAATTGTGATTCTACGTCAAACCATTGCAGAGATATTCAAAGTGCTAAACACAGTACGTTGTCCAATGTTATCCTTATGGAGAATAAATAAAATTTGATATCTTGATTATTTATGAATGTATATTGATGAAACTTGGTATGTGGCTTCACGTTGTACTGGTATATTTGCACAAAAAATAAATGTTTTGTTGGTTGTCCCCGTAGCAGCTAACCTGCATACTCAGCCCTAATGTTATTCTTATAGAGAATAAGTAAAGTTTTATATTTGCCTTAATTATGAACATAAATTAATAAAACATGGTAAGTAGCTTCACCTGGTTCAGTTATATTGATAATTGCATAAAAACCCATTTCTTATCTACCTCGTTGCAGCAAACCTGCGTACTCAGTCCTAATGTTAATCTTATGGGGAATAAATAAAATGTGAAATGTGAATAAGTAATAAAATCACTTATTTATGAATGTATTTTTGTCAAACTTGGTGAGTGGCTTTATGTACTAGCATTGACTATAAATACTGAAGGAGACATCCCATCCATATGGCCCAGCTGTCCCACTTTTAGTGTATGCTAGAATTTAAAATTGAAGTAGTTTGATTGGGTTACCGACATATTGTGCTGCTGTCAACTTTTTATTTTAGTTATTTACGTTAACTTTTAAAATATCTACACCCCAGAAAGCAAGTGATAATCAACTTATGTTTGCTTCCTGACACACCAACTGTTGTATTATCCCCTCCTTGAGAGGATAAGTTATAGTTGACAGCAGTACACTCTGTTGGTGATTGGTGTAAACTACGACCTCTTTCAATCCTGGCATACACAAAACTAGGGACACATTTTACAATGGCAATGAAAAGTCTACTTCAGTATTTATAGTCAATGGTACTAGTGAGAAACATATAAATGCATTGGAAATTCGCTGAGTACGCAGGTTTGCTGCGACGGGGGTATTATATTTATAGTTACGGTCAGTAATGTAAACGAAATCTGCTTATTAAAAGTGAAATTCAGAACGATTTTGTTAATTCCTACTCTCTTTGCAATTTGTAATAAAAGGAAAATAAACGAGTTCGCACGCAGCACGCTGACGTGAGGGAAGTGAATTTCCACATAAACAACTTTAAAAGTCAAAATCAGTGTTAAAACATGCATTTTTCAATTTTTTAATCGAAATGTGAAAATATATATTTTTTGGCTGTTTTGATGTTCCTGGTTCCATTCACCTGCAATGCTGGGAATGTTGCACAATGTAAGGTTAGGAGAAGGTCCAGTAAGGATTGAAAGTAGGCATGAGGTTGCTGGGGATGATAAAAATACATGAACAAATGAATAACAGGCTTTTCTAATATAAAACCCCATAAGACAACGTACTGTGTTAAGTCGATTCGCATTTTCTTTTATATCTTGGTAAATCTTTGTAATAGAATGGTGAGAGAGGGCTTAACACTTTCGCCTCTCTAATCTCCATCTTTCTACATGCATTAATTGTACACCCGGGGCTTGTTTGACCCGTATTGGGCCCAAAAACTCGAAATTTGAATGATTAATCCCCAAAATAGGGGGGGTTAGAGTTTTCCGATTGTTTTTCCCAACGAACTTGTCCAACTGATTATGGAAAGGAATGTCCCTACCAAATTTGAAGTAAATCGGACAAAAAATACGACCACTAGGGTACAAACATATCTCTGTTATTTTGAACGACCCCCAAAACGTGTTCAGGGGGTCACGTTAGGAACTTCTATGGTGGTCCCGGCTTAAGTTTTACCGTTTTTTTGCGGGTCATGCTACTAGCCCTCTTTCCATAGGAAATTCACCAGTAAGTAAAAGAGATGAATAGTAAACTTTCCAACAAATCATCAACTTCAGTACATACAAAATATTGTTTGACAAACCATTCAGCATGTTTACTAACAATAATGCTACGTTGTCAACTTAATTAAATTTGTTAAATATCGTAATCATTGTCTTTCGGGATGCATATATCAAATTTCTTCGTAACAGTTTGCCCCAATGTTGCTCAATGTATAGGAGTAGAGTTAAATTACAATGCCAACTTTGAAAAGTCAAAAATCTTCAAGACGCTTACTTTTTAGAGCCTTGAAGGTGGTGGTTCTACTTAGAAGGCTAAATTAAAAATTCGACTCTTCAAATTTGTGTATTGTATCATATTTATACAAATTTATGTACGTAGGTAAACTTTGCTGCCATAAGTTTTTTCTAATCAAACATTTGATTCGTGTAAAGAGTTTTCTCAAGATAGGCTTATGTGTGAAATCCTCGCATAAAGACTCCTCTTAAAAAAAATTAAGTGAGTAAGAATAAAATCCTTAAATATTAAAACCTGCTTCCTAAACAGCCCTTTAAATTTTAGATTTTGCATTCAGACGTACATAAAACAAATTTACCTCAATTAGGGGCGAAACAAATTTCAAGGCAGTTCTGTATTCAAACGTTATTCTTTTCGTTTAGTTTGTTCACCTTTCTTCTGGGACCTACTCGGGCAACCTTGACCTTGACCTTTCACAACGCTTTCATTCTGTCACGTTGGTAACGGTTTGCATACGTCCTTCGTTTTCAAAAGCCTCTGATGAAGAGGGTTGCGACCCTAGCAGTGCTGCAATGCTGCCAACGGCAGGTCAAATGTAAATTTACGCACTCGGGTTAGGAGGAAAACTACTTTCGAGTATATTCTTTTCCTTGATATTTTTTTCTGAGAATCTGCAGAAATGCTCGCGCTAACTTACACTTTGAATGCGTGATTTTTTATTTTCTTTAGTGACACATTAAAATCGATTAGTCGAACTCTTTTATTTTAATTGCCTTGTGTTCTGAACTTGTTTTATCCCCCTTGGTAAAAGAATAAAAATATTTGATTTCTCATTACAGCTTTTTTAAAGCAGACTCAATTAGCCTTGTTTTTGCACTCCCCCCTTCACGTTACTATGTAGAGGAAGTATTTTATTTGTCAAAATTTTCGAATTTAAGTTTACAGCTTTAAATATATTTCCTATGGTCTTATATTAATACATACTAGCTATTACCCGCGGCTTCGCTCATAAAACTTCAATATTAACTTGGATTAGCTAGTTTCCTTTAATACTCTCAAATCTTTGTTTACATTTTACCATATGACTTAATTTACAGCTCTACTGTGAAGTATAACTACAGCTGGTAATTTTATAAACAATATCCTCCTATATCCCATAAGATTTGCATTGGAACTACAGGGCCCGTGGGGTGGATCCCTAAGGTTGGATGTAGACATTTTCAGGTCTATATGTTAATGTGATATGTACACTATTTTCATGCGAAATTTTACATGTCCAGTAGTTTTTGCGTGATGGAAGTCTAAACATCCATCCATTAATACATCCAAACTTTCATACTTATAATATTAGTAGGAAGAAGGATGATTAATGCTAATAATAGGAATAAAATAGATTTAAAATATTTGACAAGACCAATTCAAATTAAATGTGAAACTGAATAAACTTGTTGGAACTACGTAAACGCTTGTTCCAGTTATTTTTGAAAGAATGCGTATAAATTTATAAATCTTATAAAATATTGCACATAGGAAGTGATTAAAGTCATACAAATAATTCGTCATTTAAAATCTTAAAGGTAATTTGATTTTAATTCGGGCATTAAAATACTCTTAAAGCAGGAGTTGGATGAAACGGAAAATAAATATGTATAGCCAATTTTCAAATATTTTTCCGAAGAGTTTTGTTTATACAGTAGTCGCAATAGGTTATAGACTGTTTACACACTCAAATTATTTTTTAAAATTTATAGTGGAAGTTTACGGTTTGTGTTATGTATTCCACACAAACCGCGATCAGAGCTAGTTCACAGAGATTTTATGTTAATCTGGAAAGACCGGGTTTTGTGATCTTGTAATAAACAATTTCAAGAGAGCGAATGCATGATTATTATCTAATTAATGAGTATGCTGGTTGCTAGAAGATAAGAATCGCAGACCTGTAAACAACGAAGAACATGTTCCTAAATAGCCTTTCTAGTTTCCTTGTAAAATAACAAGGTTCTATTTGAAAACAGAGTCGTCTTGACGTACAAAATTGATTAGAATTGTATAATAGAATAATTCTGTGAATTATTTTTCATAGCTACACACTAGCTGGTGTCCCGTACTCCGCACGGGGGTCTTACAGTCATAAAGCCACATGTTTTGGAAAGTTTACATTATATTGTGTGAGATGTGTGTCAAAATGGGTGTCCCACAAGGGTCTGTTTTGGGTCCAATTTTGTTCCTGGTTTTCATTAATAATATTCAAGATTGTATAAGTAAGGCTGATATCTGCCTATTTGCAGGTGATATATCACTTATTTTTCGGGAACCAAATGCAGTTGACATGGAGATAAATAGTTTTATTGAATCAAATTATCTTTTTCAATGGTTCAAAGCAAATGGTCTTGTCGTGAACACGGAGAAAACCCATCTTCTTAACTTTTCTATCAGAAATGACAATACTGATGTCATTCAGCTTCTTGTGGATGAATCAGAAGTAATTTCCGCAGATACTGTAAACTTTCTTGGACTCAAGCTTGATGCTCACTTAAAATTTGATGATCATATAGATAAGGTTACTGGAAAACTTAGTTCGTGTCTGTTTGCTCTCCGAAAGCTTGCTCAATTTGCCAACACTGATGTTTTGCTTACGCTTTATTATGGCTGTTTTTACCCACATCTTAGATATGTTGTTCCTATTTGGGGTTTTGAGAATTCAAGGACAAAATCGATTTTTCGCCTACAGAAAAAAGCCCTTCGGATAATTTTTGGACTCAAAAGGAATGAATCCTGCAAAAATATTTTTCGTCAGAATAAGATTCTTACTTTCCCTTGTTTGTATATATTTGAAACCATAATGTTTTACAAAAAACATTCTTCTACAATTTTCTTCAATAGTTTTTCTTCCAAATACGCACTCCGCCCACGGTTAAACATTCCAATTCAAAAGCACAGGACAACCTTTTTTCAACGTAACATGTCTTTTAACTTATATTTATCTTTTTAATTCTTTGCCTGCAGGCCTTAAAGTTAACCTCCCCCTGAAACAGTTTGGAAAACGTCTAAAGGAGTTTCTTACTGATAAAACATATTATAGTATCTATAATTTCCTCAAGCAGTAATATATATTTTGTTTTATTTGTACACTATGTCTTGTTATAATGATATTGCATTTTTAATTGTAGTACATGTTTGTAACACTGACTCATGTCAATGCTGTTTACACTGTTTTATGGCAATAAAGACAATTTGATTTGATTTGATATTCAGAATTTCAGCTGAATACAATTTTGTTTTGCAAGTCAAATAAATTCACGGTTTAGCGCCTTCATTTTTCATGCGATTAGCCTGCACTACACAAATGTCATGTGGTTTGCACCGTGCGTCGGGCGCTATATGTTTCAAAAAAATTGATGTAGTTTATGATTTTGATGAGGCAGTGGAAGTTGTCGTGTGTCGCGCAGAGGGACCAGGGACTAAGGGAGCAGGGGGCTGGAAGGTCTCATTTCACTGTTTTGTGCTTTGATAATGCATACTTTACTTTGCCTTGTTTGTGTCACTTATGAATTTTGCCCATGTCCAGGATATACGGATTTTTTTAAATTCAGACCGACCCGCGACCGTTTGCCACATTAGTCAGGATTTCTGAGAGTCCATTGTATTAAACCTCGTTGGACATGGACAGACGATGATTTTATTTGGCTACAATAATATAAGTCCAGTTTTTTGTTCCACCACAAACGGCTTTTTTGTTAAGAGCACACAAACGATTTAGCGAAAGCGGTCCAAACCCCTCAAACTTTTGTGGAACCTCCAGGATTAATGAATACAAAATATAAATATGTGTTTATTAGTCGGAAAAGTCATCAGTTTTGTGGAATCATAAAAAATATACCTTGCAGAGAGACTGTAGTTCTAGCCTAAAATAGACTAACTATCCATTTACACGTTTCTCATAACACCAGAGTGCCTTAGCTACCTATATTTTATTTTCTTATAAAAACTATCCCGTGACATTCTGTGATTGTAGTTAATATTGAGACAATAGTTGTGATTGTGTAATCAGAAGTAGGTGTATTTCCTTGTTCATGAAATTAGGTCCCGAAAAAAGGATTGTGACTGACCCCGTGCAAGCATCTATAATATACAGTATATAGTCAATGCCGTGCATTCTACCTTCACACCTGGGGAATTCGTTCTTTGAGCTGAGCATCAGTCGATTATGATTATGATCCTGATTTCTTAAATCGTTAAACTTATAACCAGCATTTGTTATCCTCAGCGAGCACCTTTTACATTTAGGCCAGTCAATTTGTTGATAAACCTCAAACTAACGGTAATAGAATTGAAAGTTATGCCACTATGTCAGCAAAAGTGTCCTCAATATCATACTAAAAATCGGCGAAAATCGGAGTGGCGGAAAGCCACCATTTTGGAAAAAAGCTTCCGCCATGTTGGATTTAGGTAGGCTTTTCGTAAAATGGTAATACAGTGACACCTAATTGACGTAGAGCGCTAATTTTTGCTTCGTTCATTTCGTAATTAAATGTACTTTAAGATAATAATAACTTATTTAGTAATTAGTTCGTTTACAATTGGGTTTATTAGGCTACAACGTTAAATATTGTAAAAATTTAAAACTCTTGGGCTTTTGTCTTAATTAAAGAGCACAGAATATTATCCTATACACGTGGTGTGGTGCCTAAAAGATGCCGAATTGAATAGTATACAGAATTACATACACGTAAATTTGTATTATGTCTGGTAGGTGAGATATAAGGGCAATGATTAGCGACGTACAGGTGACTTTTGAACGCGTGACACTGGCCGTGGCGCCGCGGCCACGATGCGTTGTGAGCCGCGCTACTATGATGGTATTGGTTGGTTACTATTTTTTGTGAAGTAATTAGCAAGTTTTCTTATTAAATACCATGTAACTGCAGGTTTATAGGGTTGTAAGCTGTAAAAAGCTTAGCTTTAATTTTTTGTATTAAACACATCAATTATGTGTTTAGGTTTCAATAATAAATTAACTCTCTAATATACGTAAAAGCAAAAGCAATGGTCCACAGCTCAATTTATCGATAGATGTAAAATGCATCAATATATAAATACATATATGGTAAGAAACAAATTTATATAAAGCGTTTCACTTCAAAACTCGTGTAAAATTATGCTCATCTCAAGATGTTTTACTTTGAGGTCATATGACAAATTACTATCCAGTCTCACCCCTATTTTTTT